>JAPPVO010000016.1:91900841-92278031 GCA_030407325.1 Camellia japonica
CTGGGGTAGGGGTGTCGGGTGTGAGTATGTATGTAGAGGTTTGACACAATGATGTGTTGTGTCAAATATGTGAAGCCCAAGTGAGTTGATGACATCCGTAGTGTGAAGGTTCACAATATCAAAGTACGATACCCATCTATACTTCTAATATGTAAAAAACCAAAAAAAAAAAAAAACTAGTGTAGTATCTATTGAATATGATGTGCTGTCAAGCCAAGTGAGTTGATGACATCCTATTAGTGTTGTGGTTTACCATATCAACAAATGTGGACATATATTCTTCTGATATGTTAAAAACTAGTAAATATTGGGGCTATTGGCTTCAAATCAACTCGCTTCACCAACGAAACCTTTTTGACAATCACCACCTCCATTGTAATTTGGCTAATAAATAACAGATTTAATTCACATCTAACCATCACAATGTCAATAGTTAAAAAGTCACAATAATAAGGATAAGCTTAATTTGGCATAGCCTTAGAGATGAGGATTATGAACACAATAATTCTTATTAGTGGAGCAGCGTCTTAATCCAATCAAACATGAAAAACAAGTCCTTAGACGATTCATCTTGGCAAGGCTCAATCATATACGATTTGATACAAACATTTTATTAAGTAATGATCTCTAGAGTTTTATATCTTCTCTCATTTATCAAATTAATGCAATCCATCTCCAATTTTAGAGCTGCCACTTCTCTTGTTGTGTTTTATTATGCATAGAAGATATTGTTTGCATATGGAAGCAAGGCGATAAAAAGTGTATATAAGCACAATGTATGTTGATCAAAGTTAGTATAACATGATATAGCCGTCATATGGAGAGTGAAAATGATAACTCCTCCCACTGTAAAACTTAAAATCTAACACTAAAACATTTAATGAAAACTCTGATCTGAGAGGCTCGAATCGGTTTGTTCTTCATATTTGATAATGTTCACTGAACCATAATAGCCTCTCAATTGTTTATCCATGACCACCTATTTTACCAAGAATTAGTCAAATTGATTTATACCCAAAACCTTATAAAAGTATAGCTCCAAACCAGATTCTGTTTGCCCCATATATATTATATAATATATATATCTTCCCCAATCTATCTGCTAGTTTACAAAATAAGATAGTCAAAGGCACAATGTATCAATACCCAGAAATTGAAACCCTAAAACAAGTAAGGTGCAATTTTTGAAATATCTACAATTTTTGAATCATCAATAAATCTGCAATAAATCTGCAAGGATTTCTTTGCAATAAATCTGCAATAAATCTACAATTTTTGAATCACAAGTAAGGATTTCTTTGAATCATCAATAAATCTGCAATTTTTGAAATATATATAATAAAAAAAACAAAAACAAAAACTGCACATACATATATATATATATATACATATATATGTATGCATACAGAACAAGTATAGATTGTGGGAGAACGAAAAATAGACTGTAGGAGAGAGCTCGAGCGAGAGAGCGAGGGACAGACGCACAGACAGAGTGAGAAGCAGAGCGCGAAAGCGAGAGAGAGAGCGAACCTGTGATGTGCAGCTGCGACGGTGGTGCTTTGCGCCGGTGGCGGTGGCCGTCACGGTGTCGCCCGTACAGTAGGCTACGGTGAGGGGGGCTGATTTGTGTGAGATTTGGTGAGGTGTGTGTTCGATACACTGTTGTGAAGTTGTATACAGTATACAGGCAGAGCACTCTGCGCGCACCAATAAAAGAGGCGCAGGTTTTCTTATTTCAACCTTTTGCGACTAAATTATGTTTTAGTCGGAAAGGAATCAATAATGCCGACTATAATGTTTTGGTAGCGAAATAGAAGTCAATAGCGACTAAAATCTTGGTCGCTAAACGTCATCTTTGGCGACTAAATCATATTTTAGTCGGAAACAGCAGTATTACAAATTAATTTAATTTTTTTCAATGTAAAATGTACGAAAACGACGACTAACAAATTTTAGTCGGAAAAAGTTGAATTTTGCCGACTAAATCAAAATTTAGTCGTCAATTATAAATTTTTATTGACTAAAATAATTTAGTAGCTACATATTTGAACCAATGGAGACAAATTAATTTTTTAGTCGCCAAAATTAGTCGGCAAAGGTGCATTTTTTTGTAGTGTTATGAGACTCCACTTACTACTCTATTAAATTGGAGATATTACTTAATGAAACTTCATTTAGCACTCAATGAGACTCTACTTAATTACTACTCCATCAAACTTAACTTACTATTCAATCAAATATCACTTATCAAACTTAACTTACTATTCCATTAGACTACTACTCAATCAAACGTTTCATACTCGACTTTCTACTTCATCAAACTTGACTTACTATTAAATAAAATCCCATTTAAAGAGTGTCATACTAAGTGATAAGTCGTTTTAAAACAATGATAAAATAATTCATAACAAGTGATAAACAAATTTAGAAATCTAACCAAATTTAAAGAGTGTCATAATATGATCTCACTTATTACTAAATGAGATTTCACTTACTATTTCATTAAATTTGACTAACTACTCAATTAAACCTCATTTCCTATTTAAGAAGATTTCACTTATGATTTCATTAGACTTAACATATTACCTAATTAAATTTCACATATTACTCAATGAGACTTCACCTAAAATTCCATTAACCTTGACTTATTACTTAATTAAACATTTGACAACTAACAACCATTGAGTGCTAAGTAGAATTAGAACGAATAATAGAACTTGACTTATTACTTAATCAAATATCTGACTACTAACAACCATTGATTGATAATTAGAATTAGAAAAAATAATAAGTATTATATTTAAGAGTGATAAGTATTGTCATAATAAGTGATGAGTACTATCACAATTGTTAGTAAGCCGAAGCACATTCTGCATCACCATATACAAATTGTGCTCTACGCTCAATCCTAAAATAGTTGTATATGTCCTTTTGTATGAACCCAACATTCTTATAACCACGAGCTTCTTCTACCATACAAGAAGTTATTACTTAATGAGATATTTCAATTTCCACATACTACTCTATTAGACTTTAGTTATTATTTATTGAATTTTCATTTATTACTACTCAATCAAACTATACTTACTACTTAATTAAACATGACTTATCAATCAATAACACACCACTTCAATAGACTTATGTTAATAGTCAATGAAATTATACTTAAATAGAAAAACAGTAAATATAAACGTTACCAAACAGACCCTTAAATAGTAATTACTATTTTGAGGTGTTGTATGCAAATAATAATAATAATAATAATAATAATAATAACTACTATTTTAAATTAATGTTTTTAAAATTAAGTTTAAATAACTTATAATTTAAAAATATTTTATTTACAATTTTTTTATTTTTAATATTACATCGAAAATTAATTTTTCACAATAATGACTATTTAAAAAAATTAGTAAATTTTAATAATTAATCATATTTTTACTTTTTACAAATCATAACAAGACAAAATATACAGGAAAATAGTTAATATGGTATGTCATTAATTTTATATATTTAAAATTAATTTAAAATATAAAAGATGACACGATTTTCAAGAATTGAAGGTGACCCGTTAGCAGGTAATATTTTGATTAGTAAGGCTTCATTTGGGAAGTAAGTTGACTTTTTGACTCTTTAGCCTATGCTAAAAAGTCTCATTTAAAAAGTCTCATTTGGGTTAGACTTTTTGGTTTTTTTGACTTTTGTGAGAAAAAAAGTTAAATGATTATGATTTGAATGTGACATTTTGTCTTATTGGCTTTAGCCTATTTTGTCTTTTTATGACTATTTTAGCCTTTTAACTCCTAAAACCAACATGTCAAATGAGAACTAAGTTTATTCATAACAAATAGTAAATGAGTGAATACCAAATAGTAAATATATTTGTAGCAAATGATAAGTTAGTATCATTTTTTTTTTCCAAAATGATTCCTACCCCCAGCTGGGGGTGACCCCCAGTGAGGTGTCACTGGGGGATTGGTCCGGAAAACAGTTTTTTTTTTTTTTTTTTTTTTTAAAGTCTGGACCAGTGGGGGCTCGCCACCTCACTGGGGTGAGACCCCCACTGGGTGTATAGATCATTACTCTTTTTTTTTTTAATTTCAAAATTAACCAAAACTACTTTACTTTTTGAAAAATCACCTTACTTTTTCTACATAATTTTACTTTTGATTCATCCAATGACTAACATTTATCTTATCTAAATCTAATAATTTATATTTTTTTATGTACCATAGATAAAATCTACTTTCATGTATGGTAGAATTTTCCATAAAAGTGATACTCATTTCTGTCCCAAACTATTTGTCTTTTTTGGGAGATTTAACTTTTTTTTTTTATTGTACAATTATTGTACTTTAAAAATATTCATGTGTTTAGTTTCAGTTTTCTGAATTTAGTTTTCTAAAAATTGAGTTTTTTATTTTTCGTATTTTTTTGTTATTAGTGAATATTTTTAAAATTTTAAGTAATTTTTTTTACTTTTTTAGGTGCACCTTACTTAGATGTACCTAAATAGTAAAATATTTGTGAAAAAATATTTTAAAAAATTAATAAATACATACAAAAAATGTATTAATTTATATATTTTTTGTATTTTTGGTATTTAGTAAATTTTTTAAAGATTTTTTTCACAAATATTATACTTTTTAGGTGTATTTATGTTACGTCTATTTAAAAATTAAAAAGTTGCTTAAAATATTTTAAAAAATCAGTGAAAATAAAAAAAAAATACGGAAAATAAAAAATAAAATTTTTTAAAAAGTGAATTCCGAAAACTGAAACCAAACAGAGTGATTAATTTTTCAAAATTACCCTTTGATAGTATATTTTTTTAGAAATATCAAAATAATTATGCTTTTTGTGTTATTAATGAATTTAAAATAAAGGTAAATAAGATAATCATATTATTTTAATCCTTTACTTTAAAAATAAACTAATATTTAAAATAATAAAAAAATAAAACAAGAAACAAATATTTTGGGACAAAAAAGTCCTAAAAGTCAAGAATATTTATCAATAGTAATGAGTCCGATCAACTCTCCCAAAACAAGACGCTCCAACATTCTCCTCTCTCTAAAATGGTAATATTTTCTCTCTCCGTTTTTTCTAAATCCTTCTCTTTTTATTACTAGTGGGTGTTTATGGTTGATTATTTTAGTAGTTTTATTATTTCAATTTTTGATAAATATTTTTAATCAAAATTTATATTTTTGACTTTAACTCGACTAAACGGGCTGCAAAAGTTTTAAAAAAAAAAAATCTAAGCAAGAATAAAAAATATTCGGCTTTTTATTTATTTTTAATCCATAGTGAACTTTTTTTTATTTTGAATTTAATTTTTTAGATTGATTTATTCAAGACAGACAAAGCAAAACAATTTGACACAATTTTCAAAAAACATTGCTAAAGTAAAAAAAAAAAAAATTATTAGGCACCGTTTGGGAAGAAGAATATGGGACTTTTTTGATTATTTTAGCCACAAAAGATAAAATAAGTTATTTTAGCCACAAAAAATAAAATATCACATCCAACTTATAATCATTACACTCTTCTCTCTCAAAAAAAGTCAAAAAACTAAAAATCCAAAAAACCCGTCCCAAACTAAACTTTTTAGCCCAGACTAAAATAACTAAAAAAGTCAAAAAACCAACCCACTTTTCAAACCAACCCTAAAAAGAATATGTGATTTTTTTAGTTGTATATCAATCCCGAGTTTTGCTATGTAGTACCAATTGACTCACTTTTTTGGTTCCCTTAAGGTCTAATCGTAGGGGTCACCACTTTGTGTAGCGGGACTTTTTTATTTTTATTTTTCTGGATATGTGGTTATTATTTATGCTTTTTATTTTGGACTTTTATTATCAAAGTTTTGTATGTAATTTCTATTTATAGTGTATAAGAAAAAATAGCTTAAATAAATTAAAATAATTATTATGAAAAAATAAGAAAAGAATATTTTAACTTATTTCAACTAATACAATTTAGAATCTAATAATTAGACCTTAAGAGCATATCAAACAACTCCCCTATCCTAAATGTTTAACTACTAATTTAAAAAAATCTTAAAACTCATCTCCAACAACAGCCACTCTAAAGATACTTAATTTTTTTGATTAAAAAAAGAGACTAGAATTGGCCAAGTGTTAAAATGACTCTGTATATTTGGAGAGTCACTAGTCATCCTTTAAAAACATAAAATTAATTTCTTTCTTCTCTTCTTACTTTTAAATGTAATTGTCATATCATTTTTTTTTTTAAAGTTAAATTTAGTTGAAAAATTATATAAATTTATATGAAATAAAGAAAGAATATAGACGATTATTGGTGAAAGTACTTGAAAAAATGATTTTCTAAAATTAAAAATACACTTTACATAAATTTTGAAGAAAAAGTAATAAATTATGGCTGGAGATGTGCTCAAAGTCCCATAAATAAGCTGCAACAACACACACACCCTCTTTCCTATCACTAGGAATAAACAATAAATTCAATTATTTGGTCTATTTTTATACTGAATGTAGATCACAATATAATATTTGGATTTAAATCCTACACTATATAAAATTATAAATGAATAATGTTAAGAAATCCAAACATTTAAAATCCCTCACATTTTTCATTATAAATAAACTTACTACAAAACATCTATCCATGCATGGAACAAACAAAACACAAGCTAAAATGAGATATGGACACACCACTTCTCTCGTCTTCTTCTTCTTCTTCTTTTTCCTCCAGTTGGTGTTCTCTGAATTGTCTCCAAACCAGACAACCACCATGAACCAGCTCTATCGTCTTCTCCCCAACAGCACAGCCCAGTTTTCTCCTCCTTTCCCATGGAATGTCACCAAAGACCCAAATCCATGTTCATGGAAGGGTGTTACATGCACTTCCAACGATTCTTCCATCACCAATCTCTCTCTCCCTTTTTTCTCTATCTCTTCTCTCATCTTTCTGATTTTCTTGTTGTTCTTTGCCAGATTGATACCTTGGAGGCTGTTGATCTCTCCAACAATCACTTGAGCTCAATCCCAGATGGGTTCATGACTGGTTGCGGAAAGATTACTGGGTTGAAACTGTTGAATATCAGTAGGAACAAATTGTCTGGCCCTTTACCCACTTTTAATGGTTTTGCTAAGTTGGAGTTCTTGGACTTGTCTCACAATTCATTGGGTGTGAAACAATTATAACACAAACACTAGTTTGAGAGAGAGAGATTGAGAGAGCAGATTGAGAGCAACAGAATGCTGAAGCTGTATATTGATCTGTATATCTGTTACAATTGAAGTCCCTTTTATAGAGAGGAAGGAGGAGACATGTAACAATTAAATAAGGTAAGCACTATATGCACTACACTATTATATAAGCACTACACTAAGCACTATATGCACTACTATAAGCACTATATGTAATGGAGCCGAAAGCAAAGGCACTACACTAAATAGATATGAATATATTAACAGCCCCCCGCAAACTCAAGGAGGGTAGGCATCGACTAAGTTGAGTTTGGAAACAAGATCACGGAAACGGCCAGGAGGATGAGCCTTGGTGAAAATATCAGCAGGTTGATCGGCAGAAGCAATAGGGAGAAGATGAACAGTACCACGTGTAACATGCTGTCGAATGAAATGGCAATCAATCTCAATATGCTTTGTGCGATCATGAAACACATCATTGTGAGCAATCTGAATGGCACTCTGATTGTCGCAATAAAGAGAGGTAGCGCCAGAAGAGGAAACACCCATATCAGTGAGGAGCCAGCGAAGCCAGAGAAGTTCCTGAGTGGTATCAGCAAGAGCTCGGTATTCAGCTTCGGTGCTAGAACGGGCAGTGAGGGATTGTTTCTTGCTACGCCAAGTAATAAGAGAATCCCCTAAGAAGAAACAAAAACCCGTGGTGGAGCGTCGGTCCGTAGGATCCCCAGCCCAATCAGCATCAGAAAAGGCACGCAGATCAAGAGAGGAGGAAGCAGAGTAGTGAAGGCCATGGAACATAGTGCCCTTGAGATAGCGAAGGATGTGGAGGAGAGCGGTATAGTGGGGAGTGCGAGGAGCCGACATGTACTGACTAACAATGTGAACAGCATAGGCAATGTCAGGACGAGTGACTGTGAGATAGACAAGACTACCGACGAGCTGGCGATAAAGAGTAGCATCCGAGAGGAGATCCCCATCGAGAGGAGTGAGACGAATGTGAGGATCAACCGGAGTAGAGGTAGTTTTGCAATCGGTAAGACCAGCACGAGCCAGAAGATCGGAAGCATATTTGGCCTGTGATAAATAGGAACCAGTAGAATCATGAGAGACCTCAAGGCCGAGAAAGTAGTTAAGAGTACCAAGGTCCTTCATTTCAAACTGACGGTGAAGGAACCGTTTGAGGTGGAGAATACCAACTGCATCATTACCAGTGATAATCATATCATCCACATATAGAAGAAGAAGAGTAGTACCATGAGGAGTAGTCCGGATAAACAGAGCCGAGTCATAGGAGCTAGAAGTGAACCCGAAGTCATGAATGGTAGAACTAAACTTAGCAAACCAGGCTCGGGGCGCTTGTTTGAGGCCGTAAAGAGCACGCTGTAGTTTGCAAACCTTATGAGGTGGAAAAGTTGACCCAGGTGGAGGTTGCATGTAAACCTCCTCAAGAAGATTACCATTGAGGAAAGCATTTTTGACATCCATCTGAAAGAGCTCCCAGTGACGAGCAGCAGCAACAGCAAGTAAACTGCGAACAGAGGTAAGTCGAGCAACAGGGAGAAGGTCTCCTCATAATCAATGCCATATTCCTGGTTGAAGCCTTTGGCGACAAGACGAGCTTTGTAGCGTTCAATAGAGCCATCAGAATGAGTCTTGATTTTGTAAACCCATTTGCAGCCAATTGCGGTTTTGCCAGGAGGAAGGTCAACAAGATCCCAAGTATGAGTTTTGGCCAAAGCCTGAAGTTCCTCAGTCATAGCTTGCTGCCAAAGAGGATTAGTACAAGCCTCACGATAGGAGGTAGGTTCATAAGTGGAGAAGGCAGCAGACCCAACAATATAATCACGAAGATGAATAGGAGGTTGAGTTACCCGGCGTGGTCGACCCGTAGGAGGATCGGTAGGAGGAAGAACCGGGGTAGAAGGATGTGGTACAGTGAGAGGTGGACCTTCAGGGAGAGCAGTCTGGACGGGATCCGGAGTGAGCAAGGGCGTCTCAATGAAGGAGGAACCTGTATCAAATTCATCAGAAAAGAGATCTATGGAAGGATTAGTAAACAGTACATTAGTGGAAAGTGTGGGTAAGTGAAAGGAGGAGAGGGAAGAAAACATTGTGTGCTCCCAGAAAACTACATGGCGGGAGATACGAAGGCGTTTAGAGAGAGGGTCCCAGCAGCGAAAGCCTTTGTGTTCAATTCCATACCCAAGAAAGCAACAAAGACGAGAACGAGGTTCAAGCTTGGTGTGTTCATGGGATTGAAGCAGAACAAAGCAGGCAGAGCCAAAAACGCGAAGATTAGTGTATGGAGGGGGAGTGCCATGCAAACGTTCAAAAGGAGTTTGATTATGGATGATAGGGGTAGGAGCACAGTTGATAGTGTAGACAGCAGTGAGGGCCGCTTCCCCCCAAAAATTTTCAGGGCAAGAAGAAGAGATAAGGAGAGCTCGAGTAGTGTCAAGAATATGCCTATGTTTGCGTTCAGCACGGCCATTTTGCTGGGACGTGCCAGCACAGGAACGATGAGGCAGTGTACCCTGACTCTGAAGAAAAGAAAGGAAATCTGAATCCCGATATTCCATAGCATTGTCAGAGCGAAAAATTTTGATAGTTTTGGAAAATTGGGTGTGGATCATTTGGGCAAAGTTATAATAAATGGTTTTGAGTTCTGACCTAGTTTTCATGAGAAAAATCCAAGTAAACCGTGAAAAATCATCAATAAAAATAACAAAATAACGAGATCCCCCATAGTGGTAGTAGGGGAGGGTCCCCAAATATCCGAATGTATAAGATCAAAAGGTGCACAGGAAATAGAAGTACTTTTATTGAATGATAAAGCAGGTTGTTTGGCAAGTTGACAGGGTATACAATCAAAAGTATCCGGAGGTACATTACCCAATTGTCCACTAGAAACCAAAGATTTTAAGCGATTAACAGAAATATGCCCTAACCGACAATGCCAAAGATGAAAAGGAGATAATGAGGAAGCAGATGTAGGAGCAGCGATCTGAAGAGAGTCAGGAACATGAAGGTGGATGAGCTCATAGAGACGTCCGTGCTTACGGCCGATCCCAATAGTCTGTCCCGTCTGAGGGTCCTGCACCAAACAATGAGTAGCAGAAAATGTGAAAGTGAGACCAAGTTCACATAATTGACCAATAGAGATAAGATTTAAGGTGAGAGCAGGTATATGATAAACTTGAGGTAAAGATAACGAAGATGTGGAGACAGTACCAATGTGACGAACAGTCATGAGAGAACCATCAGCAGTTTGAATGGAGGGAATATGAGAAGATGAAGAGATAGAAGAAAATATAGTAGAACTGGAGGTCATATGATTACAACAGGCAGAGTCAAAATACCAAGAAGAGTTACCTGGAGTTACAGACAAGGCAGTAGGAGGAGGTGTACCGGAGGGGGAGAGAAGGCGTTTGAACATGGCCTCGACATCCGTTGGAGAAAAGAGAGGGGTAGACGGAGCAGAAGACTCAGAAAAACCCTCAGAGGCAGCAGCAGAAGAACCCTCAGAGGCAGCAGCAGCAGTGTGATGAGACTGATTCCCGGAATGAGATCGATTCCCGGAACGATGAAAGTTCCCCCGGGAAGAACCACCGCGAGAAGAGTGGCTGTTGGAGGATGAGCGAGATGGTTTGCGAACACAGTCCTGCGGTAGATGACCAGGACTGAGTTTGTTACAGTGTGGGCAGGTTCTGACAGAGCAATTGATCAGGAGATGTGTGGAAGGGAGGCCCCGATTGTGACAATAGAGGCAGTCAGTGTGCCGCTGGGGTGGCCGGTACGGAGGAGTGGCAAGAACAGAGTCCACATGATGAGTTTGGAGAGTACCAAGACGAGTCTCCTCCGATAGCAGCTCAGAAATAGCTTGTTCCAAAGTGGGCAAGGGATGGCGATGAAGCAGAGAGGCACGGACGGGCTCAAAAGAGGAAGTGAGAGCCATGAGAAAGTGCACCAATCGTTGCTGATTACGATAGGCAGTGAATAAGACAGCATCTTCTTGGTGAGGCCAAGGTGGTTCGGAAAGAGCAAGCTGATCCCAAACAGAGTACATTTGAGATAGAAAGTCATTAATGGACTGATTGGATTCTTGGCGCATGCGGTGAAGTTGGCTCTGAAGTTGATATTGATGAGCTAAATCCGTAGTCTGGTATCTTTCTTTCAAAAAATCCCAGATGTCCTTTGCAGGGGTAGTGACAGAGTCTAGCTGAAAGCGGCCAAACTGGAGGCTGATAGAGGTAACAGAAGTATTGCGAAACCAGGTAATGATTTGGTAATTCTTGCTGTCCCATTCCTCAAGTCGGTCCTCATATGTAGCAGTAGCAGTAGTAGCAGCGGTTGCATCAGTGTCTTTTATTGGTTGAGTCACATCCCCGGTAATAATTCGCCAGAGCTTCTTTCCTTTGAGGAAGGAAGACATGGCTTGGGCCCATAGGACATAGTTGGAACCATTTAAAATAACGGAAATAGGATGGGAGGCATCATGACGATCCATTATAGGAATTGAGAATAGCTAAATTGATAGGAATAGACTTGTAGGAGCAAAATTAGGTAAAACAGAGCGTACCAATGAGTCCGGAAGGTCGAAATTAGCTAGGAAAGGTGGGCTGTGCAGTGATGATGTCAGCAGGAGGAAAAATGATGTCAGCGGCGCACGTTAGCAGGAAGAGCGTGCGGCGCACGTTAGCAGGAAGGGCGTGCGGCGCACGGTAGCAGAACGGCGCATGCGGGTGCACAGTAGCGGAAACGGCGCACGCGGGTGCACGGTAGCAGAACGGCGCACGCGGGTGCACAATAGTGGAAACGGCGCACGAACCAGCTGGATGGAAGGCGCGTGAAGGCGCGTGTGAGCGTGGCAACGGAAGCAGCGACGCGCCGAGAAGAAAAGCGGCGCGTGGGAGCGCGTGGCAGCGTTTCTGGTGACGAGCTTGGTGCCGTTGGAATCGTAAGGAGATTCCGAGCTGTTTGGTGTAGTTACGGGACTAAAACACCAAAGTGAAAAATGCCAGAATTGTATTACTGGGCTCTGATACCATGAAACAATTATAACACAAACACAGTTTGAAGAGAGAGTTTGAGAGAGAGATTGAGTGAGCAACAGAATGCTGAAGCTGTATATTGATCTGTATATCTGTTACAATTGAAGTCCCTTTTATAGAGAGGAAGGAGGAGACATGTAACAATTAAATAAGGTAAGCACTATATGCACTACACTATTATATAAGCACTACACTAAGCACTATATGCACTACTATAAGCACTATATGTAATGGAGCCGAAAGCAAAGGCACTACACTAAATAGATATGAATATATTAACAGGGTGGACGCATTGATTTACAGCTTGATGGGTTGGTTGCTCTCACAAGTCTGAACCTTGGCTTCAACCAGTTCATTGGCTCTGTTCCTATCAACCTTGGAAAATCCATGGTTTTGGAGGAGCTTGGGCTTTCTTCCAATCACTTTGAAGGTAAATTCCCTGAATCAATTGCGAATTATTCGAAATTGACTGCAATTGATCTTAGTGTAAATAACATTTCTGGGTCAATCCCTGATAGATTTAGAGAGCTTCTCAATCTGCAACTTTTGATTCTATCTTCCAATCAATGAGTGGTGGAATCCCACAATTCCTTTCAACTATCCAAAACCTAGGGCGATTCGCGGCCAACCAGAATTCTTTTTCTGGTGTTATTCCAGTTGGGATTACAAAATATCTCAAGAATTTAGACCTTAGTTATAATAACTTAAATGGGTCAATTCCTGGAGACCTTTTATCCCAATCAAATTTGCAGAGTGTGGATTTATCTTATAATTCATTAAATGGGCCAATACCTGCAAATATGTCTCCAACCTTGTTGAGGCTGAGATTAGGAAACAATCAATTGAATGGGGCAATCCCATCTTCATCTTTTGGAAGCCTTCAAACAACACTGACCTATTTGGAGTTGGATAACAATCGTTTGAGTGGACCAATACCTCCTGAATTGAGTTCGTGCAAGAATTTAGCACTGCTGAATCTTGCTAACAACCACCTCACTGGTGTTTTGCCGGTAGAGTTGGGTGGTCTGAGCAAACTTCAGGAATTGAAGCTTCAGGCCAACAAATTGTTTGGAGAAATCCCAATTCAAATTACCCAATTACACGCATCGCAGAAACTGAATATCAGCTGGAATTCGCTGAACGGTTCGATACCATCTTCAATTTCAAGCATGCAAGCTCTTACCAACTTGGATTTACGAGGCAACAATCTCAGCGGTTCAATACCTGCTTCGATTGGTAACTTGAATTCCCTTATAGAACTCCAACTAGGGAACAACAAACTCAGTGGGACAATTCCGTTGATGCCACAGACTTTGCAGATTGCTCTAAATTTAAGCAGCAATCTCTTTGAAGGGCCTATACCTGGAACGATATCAAAACTGATCGGATTGGAAGTGTTGGATCTTTCCAACAACAAATTTTCTGGTCAGATTCCAGATTTTCTGGTTCAAATGACAAACTTGAAACAATTGGTGCTTTCCAACAATCTGCTCTCTGGAGTGATTCCCGAGTTCCTTCCATTCGTTACCGTTGATGTAAGTGGAAACAAGGGTCTCATTAACACTACAAATTCAAACTCTCCTCATTATCTCCGAAACAGAGAAAGACAATGGATGTGGGAGTCCTTTCGTTTGCTGCTGGCAGTGCCTCGGGCTTTGTGTTAGTAACAATTATTGTTGTATTAATTTCCAGACGAGGAAATGGTGGTTTAGACATCATGGCTTTTGTGGACATGTTAATGGGTTTTGAACGATTCTTAATACAATTTTATAGTGTCAAAGGTCATTGGATAACTGATAATAGCATCCATAAATCAAAGCTTAACTTATCCAAAGCCATGGAGGCAGTTTCCAAACCTGTTAACATGATGCTGAAGAGTGAGTTCTGCACCTACTACAAGGCTGTCATGCCTTGTGGGATGAGTTATTGCATCAAGAAGCTAAATTGGAGCTGTAAGGCATTCCAATTGCTTAACCCTGAGAGGTTTGTTCAAGAGCTAATGGTTTTAGGTAAGCTAAGCAATTCAAATATCATGATCCCTCTAGCTTATACTTTAACAGCTCGTAGCGCATATGTTGTTTACGAAAATCCTCAACATGGAACTCTCTTTGACCTTCTTCACACAAGTTGTGATAATGTTCTGAAATGGGAAGAGCGTTACAGTATAGCTGTCGGGGTTGCTAGAGGTCTGGCTTTCCTACATGGGTGCTCCACATCAACTGGACCCATAATTCTCCTCCATCTTTCGACGAAAAGCATCCTAATGGAATCACTTTTGAAGCCTCTGATTGGAGATTTTGATCTTGGTAAGGTGATCAAGCCTTCGAAAACCATGGGAACAATCTCTGCTGTAGCTGGTTCAGTTGGGTACTTCCCTCCAGGTAATCTGCTCTTTTTTAACTGTCTTTAGTTCAATATGCAGTAAATATTTTTATTACTGATCAAATTTTGAACTTATTGTGTTGGGAGCCTTTTTGTTACTTGCAGAATATGCATACACAATGAGGGTGACCCCATCTGGGAATGTTTACAGTTTTGGAATCGTGATGCTGGAATTATTAACCGGCAGGCCTGCTATAAGTGAAGGAACTAATTTAGCTGAATTGGCACTGACTCAGACTCAGTCAATCCATCACGACAAGTGGGAAGAAATTCTTGATTGTAGACTATTAAGTAATGCATCAAGTGGTTCATGATCAAATGCTTTCACTTCTTAGAATTGCTTTGGGTTGTATTGCCGTCTCACCGGATGAAAGGCCAAATGCAGAAAGCTTGCTCGATATGCTACTTAATGTGGCAACAATCTGTAATTAAGGCAATTTTAGTAGTATCAAGAACAGAGTTCACTACCATACCCTGTAATCGATTATTCAGTCATAATAATAATAATAATGGTTTATTTGGTTTATACATGCTATTCTGTGGCAACATTAGCTAGAAATTCAGCATGGCCTTGCTTCAATTTTGGCTTTCGACTTGTTTGGAAACGAGAACATACATTACAATGAACAAAGTTTTGATTGTATAATAAGCTAATAGCATGACTTATACACCTCAGTAGGGCATAGAAACAGAGGAGAGAGAAATAGGCTGGTTTTAAAGAGAGAAGACTGATGGGGTGAGATTAAGACTTCATTTACTATTGCCAAAGACTTGGCATAGAAACAGAGGAGAGAGAAATAGGCTCGTTTTAAAGAGAGAAGACTGAGTGGGGAGTGTTCTATGGGGTGAGAGAAGACTGATGGGGTGAGATGATTAAGACTTCATTTACTATTGCCAAAGACTTGGCATAGAAACAGAGGAGAGAGAAATAGGCTGGTTTTAAAGAGAGAAGACTGGGTGGGGAGTGTTCTATGGGGTGAGATGATTAAGACTTCATTTACTATTGCCAAAGACTTGGCATAGAAACAGAGGAGAGAGAAATAGGCTCGTTTTAAAGAGAGAAGACTGGGTGGTGGGGAGTGTTGTGTTGTATGGGGTGAGATGATTAAGACTTCATTTACTATTGCCAAGACTTGACTGACTAATGTTTTTTGTTTTTTTGGTTTTTTTTTATTTTTTGTTTGTAAAATTTGTTTTGTTGGTGGAAAGATTTGTTCTTAGCGTTTACCGTCATTTATAAAAACTACCAGGGATTTTATGATATAAATCCCCTCTTTTTTTAAGTATATCATAGGTAGCTTATGATATTTTGTAATCTTATTATTTTTTTATCCCAGAATTATTTAAGAATGAATATTTTTGTTATTTAAGATCAATTATCACAACGGTAGGGATGATTGGAGCGGATGTGATCTATAGAATTAAGGCATGGTGGCTTAAATGGAAGAGTGCGTCTGAGGTACCCATTGATAAACAAGTACTCACAAGACTAAAAGGAAAGTTGACCAGCGATATTGTATGGGATGGAATGTTAGGCAATTAAGACATATCATGTAGATAAGATGTGATGACTCAAAAAATAAAATAAAAAAAAAAAAAAAAAAAAAAAATATCGCTGGTCATCTATAGAATTATGTTTCCACTTACTAGTTCATTAGACTCCACTGATTACTCAATTTTAGTTGGCATCCCAATATAAGTGCACTTATTTCATCTTTTTATCTTTTTTGGGTCACATCAATCAACATCTCCTCTCTACTTTTTCTACACATAATACAAGAAAGTCAAAAGTACACTTATTCTAAACTTCCCAAACTTGGCCTTCCATTTGCTATTTCAATATACTCCACTTGCTACTCAATGAGTTTCCACTTACTATTTCACTATTTCACTAGACTTTACATAATATGCAATGAGTTTCCACTTACCATTTCATTACACTTCATTTACTACTTAATGATTTTCACTTACTATTTCATTACAGTTCACTTATTACTAAATGAGACTATACTTACTACGAAATTAAATCCCACTTACTACTCGTTAATTGTTTACTTATTACTCCATCAAATTTAACTTACTATCCAAGTAAACACTACTTATTACTTAATGAGACTCAACTTACTACACAATCAAACTCCACTCAATTGGATTTGATTTTAACTTATTTAAATCTCACTTAGTTGTATCATATTAAATCACCTTTACTATTCAATCAAATTTCACTTACAACTCAATTAAATATGGCTTACTACTCAATAAGACACTACTTAATTAGATTTGACTTACTATTTAATTAAATTCCACTTACTACTTAATGAAACTCTACTTACTATTTTATTCGACTTTGCGTACTACTTAATTAAACTCTATTTATTACTGAATAAGACTTGATCTGCTGTTCAATTAAACCTTACTTACTACTCACTGACACTTAACTTACTCTACTAACTACTCAATTAAATTCATTCATCACTCAATCAAACATGACTTACTCAATAAGATTCCACTTACTACTCTATTAATCTGGAGAGATTACTTAATGAAACTTCATTTAGCACTCAATGAGACTTTACTTAATTACAACTCCATCAAACTTAACTTACTATTCAATCAAATATCACTTACCAGTCAATGATACTCCACTTACTATTCCATTAGACTACTACTCAATCAAACGTTTCATACTCAACTTTCTACTTCATCAAACTTGACTTACTATTAAATAAAATCCCATTTAGAGAGTGTCCTACTAAGTGATAAATTATTTCAAAACAAATGATAAAATAATTCATAACAAGTGATAAACAAATTTAGAAATCTAACAAACTTTAAAGAGTGTCACAATATGATCTCATTTATTACTGACTGAGATTTCACTTACTATTTCATTAAATTTGACTAACTACTCAGCTACACCTCATTTCCTACTTAAGGAGATTTCACTTATGACTTCATTAGACTCAACATACTACCTAATTAAATTTCGCTTATTACTCAATGACTTCACCTAAAATTCTATTAGCCTTGACTTACTACTTAATCAAACATTTGACAACTGACAACCATTGAGTGCTAAGTAGAATTAGAACAAATAATAGGACTTGACTTATTACTTAATCAAATATCTAATAACCATTGATTGATAATTAGAATTAGAACAAATAATAAGTATTATATTTAAAATGATAAGTATTGTCATAATAAGTGATAACTACCATCACAATTGTTAGTAAGCCGAAGCATCTCCTGCATCACCATCGACAAATTGTGCTCTGCGCTCAATCCTAAAATAGTTGTATATGTCTTTTTGTACGAACCCAACATTCTCATAACCACCAGCTTCTTCTACCATACAAAAAGTTATTACTTAATGAGATATTTCAATTTTCACATATTACTCTATTAGACTTTAGTTATTATTTATTGAATTTTCACTTACTACTCAATCAAACTATACATACTACTTAATTAAACATAACTTATCAATCAATAACACACCACTTCAATAGACTTAAGTTAATAGTCAATGAAATTACACTTAAATAGAAAAAAAGTAAATAAACATTACTAAACAGACCTTTAAATAGTAATTACTATTTTGAGGGGTTATAGGTAAATAATAATAATAATAACTACTATTTTAAATTAATGTTTTTAAAATTAAGTTTAAATAACTTATAATTTAAAAATATTTTATTTACAATTTTTTTATTTTTAATATTACATCAAAAATTAATTTTTCACAATAATGACTATTTTAAAAAATTAGTAAATTTTAATATATTAATATTTACATATCATATTTTACTTTTCACAAATCATAACAAAACAAAATATAGAGGAAAAATAATTAAATATGGTATGTCATTAATTTTATGTATTTAAAATTAATTTAAAATATAGAATATGGCACAATTTTCAAGAATTGAAGGTGACCTGTTAGCAGGTAATATTTTGAATAGTAAGGCTTCGTTTGGGAAGTGAGTTGACTTTTTGACTATTTTGCTTAGGCTAAAAAGTCTCATTTGGGTTAGACTTTTTGATTTTTTTGACTTTTGTGAGAAAAAAAAAGTGAAATGATTATGATTTAAATGCGACATTTTGTCTCATTGACTTTAGCCTAATTTATCTTGTTGGGACTATTTTAGCCTTTTAACTCCTAAAACCAACATGTCAAACGAGGACTACATTATTCATAACAAATAGTAAGTGAGTGGATACCAAATAGTAAGTATATTTGTAGCAAATGATAAGTTAGCATCTTTGTTTTTTTAATTTCAAAATTAACCAGAACTACTTTACTTTTTGAAAAATCACCTTACTTTTTCTACTTAGTTTTACTTTTGATTCATCCAATGATTAACATTTATCTTATCTAAATCTAATGATCTATATTTTTTTTGTACCATACATAAAATCTACTTTCACATATGGTAGAATTTCCATAAAAGTGATACTCCTTTCGGTCCCAAAATAATAGTCTTTTTTGGGAAATGCAACCTTTTTTTATTGTACAATTATTGCACTTTAAAAATATTCATTGTGTTTGATTTTAGTTTTTTGAATTCAGTTTTCTGGAAATTGAGTTTTTTATTTTTCGTGGTTTTTGTTAATAGTGAATATTTTTGAAATTTTAAGCAATTTTTTATTTTTTAGGTGCACCATACTTAGATATATCTAAATAGTAAAATATTTGTGAAAAAATATTTTAAAAAATTAATAAATACACAAAAATAAGAAAAATGTATTAAATTTTCATATATTTTTTGTATTTTTGGTATTTCGTGAATTTTTTAAAGATTTTTTTCACAAATATTTTACTTTTTAAGTATATTTATGTTAGGCGTGTCTAAAAATTAATAAAGTTGCTTAAATATTTTTTAAAAATAGCGAAAATAAAAAATACGGAAAATAAAAAAATAAAATTTTCTGAAAAGTGAATTCTGAAAATTGAAACCAAACAAAGTGATTAATTTTTCAAAATATCAAAATAGTTATGCTTTTTGTGTTATTAATGAATTTAAAACAAGGATAAAATAAGATATTCATATTATTTTAATCGTTTATTTTAAAATAATAAAAAATAAAATAAAAAACTAATATTTTGAGACAAAAAGTACTAAAAGTCAAGAATATTTATCAATATCATTTATTTTTCAAGATACAAATGTGAGTAGATGAAAGGGTTAACGATATCTGATTAACTTGATTTTTGACAGATATATTCTACTCGATATATTCTAAAATATGAACGGTTCAAATTATTAAAACGAATTCCAAAATAAACTCATAAGACCGCACAACAGTACCTGCTGTGCACCAATTCCCCCAAAAAAACAAGACGCTCCAACATTCTCCTCTCTAAAACGGTAATATTTTCTCTCTCCAGTTTTTCTATATCCTTCTCTTTTATTACTAGTGGGTGTTTATGGTTGATTATTTTAGTAGTTTCATTATTTTTAATTTTTAATAAATATTTTTTAATCAAAATTTATATTTTTGAGTTTAACTCGGCTAAACGGGCTGCAAAAGTTTTTTAAAAAAAATCTAAAAAGTTTTGAAAAAAACTAGAAAGGACAAAAAACAAAAATAAAAATATTCGGATTTTTATTTATTTTTTAATCCATAGTGAACTTTTTTTTTTTTTTTTGAATTTAATTTTTAGATTGATTTATTCAAGACAGACAAAGCAAAGCAATTTGACATAATTTTCAAAAAACATTGCTAAAGCCAAAAAAATATATATATATTCAAAACAATATATGTGATTTTTTTTTAGTTGTATGCCAAAGAATCCTGAGTAACTATGCTATGTACTACCAATTGACACACTTTTTGGCTCCCTTAAGGTCTAATCTTAGGCGTCACCACTTGTGTAGCGGGACTTTTTTATTTTTATTTTTCTGGATATGTGATTATTTTGGAAAATGTTTCGGACCCAGTGGGGGTGCTGGGGTCGGCTTTGATTGGCCCAAAAAAAAATTTTTTCTTTTTTTTTTCAGCCAATGAGAGGCTAACACGTCACTGGGATGCCACTGGAAGTCGGAAGCATCGCCCTTATTATTTATGCTTTTTATTTTGGACTTTTATGCCGCGTTTGGAAAGTAACTTTTTTAGTCTAAAAGTTAAAAAGTCATTAAAAAAATCAAAAAGTCAACAACTTATACCAAAAAGTTAAAGATTCTCTTTTCTCTCTACTTTTTGTACATCTTTTCGTAAAACGTCAAAAAATTATTCCAAACATACTAATTTTTTTTTACACCATATTTTAACTAAAAAGCTAAAAAATTATTTAAAAAGCCTGTTCCCAAACGAGATCTTATTATCAAAGTTTTGGATGTAATTTTTACTTGTAGTGTATAAGAAAAAGTAGCTTAAATAAATTAAAATAATTATTATGAAAAATAGGAAAATAATATTTTAACTTATTTCAACTAATACAATTAGAATCTAATAATTAGACCTTAAGAGCATATCAAACAACTCTCCTATCCTAAATATTTAACTACTAATTTAAAAAAATCTTAAAACTCATCTCCAACAACAGCCACTCCAAATTTTTTTTGATTAAAAAAAGAGACAAGAATTGGCCAAGTGTTAAAATGACTCTGTATATTTGGAGAGTCACTAGTCATCCTTTAAAAACATAAAATTAATTTCTTTCTTCTCTTCTTACTTTTAAATGTAATTGTCATATCAATTTTTTTTTTTTTAAAGTTAAATTTAGTTGAAAAATAAATATAAAATAATATTTATATGAAATAAAGAAAGAATATAGACGATTATTGATGAAAGTACTTGAAAAAATGATTTTCTAAAATTAAAAATACACTTTACATAAATTTTGAAGAAAAAGTAATAAATTATGGCTGGAGATGTGCTCAAAGTCCCATAAATAAGCTGCAACAACACACACCCTCTTTCCTATCACTAGGAATAAACAATAAATTCAATTATTTGGTCTATTTTTATACTGAATGTAGATCACAATATAATATTTGGATTTAAATACTACACTATATAAAATTATAAATGAATAATGTTAAGAAATCCAAACATTTAAAATCCCTCACATTTTTCATTATAAATAAACTTACTACAAAACATCTATCCATGCATGGAACAAACAAAACACAAGCTAAAATGAGATATGGACACACCACTTCTCTCCTCTTCTTCTCTCTTCTTTTTCCTCCAGTTGGTGTTCTCTCAATTGTCTCGAAACCAGACAACCACCATGAACCAGCTCTATGGTCTTCTCCCCAACAGCACAGCCCAGTTTTCTCCTCCTTCCCCATGGAATGTCACCAAAGACCCAAATCCATGTTCATGGAAGGGTGTTACATGCACTTCCAACAATTCTTCCATCGCCATCTCTCTCTCCCTTTTTTCTCTATCTCTTCCCCCAATTTTCTTGTTTTTCTTTGCCAGATTGATACCTTGGAGGCTGTTGATCTCTCCAACAATCACTTGAGCTCAATCCCAGATGGGTTCATGACTGGTTGTGGAAAGATTACTGGGTTGAAACTGTTGAATATCAGTAGGAACAAATTGTCTGGCCCTTTACCACTTTTAATGGTTTTGCTAAGTTGGAGTCCTTGGACTTATCTCACAATTCATTGGGTGGAAGCATTGATTGGCTTGATGGGTTGGTTGCTCTCAAAAGTCTGAACCTTGGCTTCAACCAGTTCAATGGCTCTGTTCCTATCAACTTTGGAAAATCCATGGTTTTGGAGCAGCTCGGGCTTTCTGCCAATCAATTTGAAGGTACAATCCCTGAAGCAATTGCGAATTATGCTAATTTGACTGCAATTGACCTTAGTGTAAATAACATTTCTGGGTCAATCCCTGATAGATTTAGAGAGCTTCTCAATCTGCAACTTTTGATTCTATCTTCTAATAAATTGAGTGGTGGAATCCCAAAATTCCTTTCAACTATCCAAAACCTAGGGCGATTCGCGGCCAACCAGAATTCTTTTTCTGGTGTTATTCCAGTTGGGATTACAAAATATCTCAAGAATTTAGACCTTAGTTATAATAAGTTAAAGGGGTCAATTCCTGGAGACCTTTTATCCCAATCAAATTTGCAGAGTGTGGATTTATCTTATAATTCATTAAGTGGGCCAATACCTGCAAATATGTCTCCAACCTTGTTGAGGCTGAGATTAGGAAACAATCAATTGAATGGGACAATCCCATCTTCATCTTTTGGAAGCCTTCAAACAACACTGACCTATTTGGAGTTGGATAACAATCGTTTGAGTGGACCAATACCTCCTGAATTGAGTTCGTGCAAGAATTTAGCACTGCTGAATCTTGCTAACAACAACCTCACTGGCTTTTTGCCGGTACAGTTGGGTGGTCTGAGCAAACTTCAGGAATTGAAGCTTCAGGCCAACAAATTGTTTGGAGAAATCCCAATTCAAATTACCCAATTACACGCATTGCAGAAACTGAATATCAGCTGGAATTCGCTGAACGGTTCGATACCATCTTCAATTTCAAGCTTGCAAGCTCTTACCAACTTGGATTTACGAGGCAACAATCTCAGCGGTTCAATACCTGCTTCGATTGGTAACTTGAATTCCCTTATAGAACTCCAACTAGGGAACAACAAACTCAATGGGACAATTCTGTTGATGCCACAGACTTTGCAGATTGCTCTAAATTTAAGCAGCAATCTCTTTGAAGGGCCTATACCTGGAACGATATCAAAATTGATCGGGTTGGAAGTGTTGGATCTTTCCAACAACAAATTTTCTGGTCAGATTCCAGATTTTCTGGTTAAAATGGCAAGCTTGACACAATTGGTGCTTTCCAACAATCTGCTCTCCGGAGTGGTTCCCAAGTTCCCTTCATTCGTTGCTGTTGATGTAAGTGGAAACAAGGGTCTCATTAACACTAGCAATTCAAACTCTCTCTCATTATCTCCGAAACAGAGAAAGACAATGGATGTGGGAGTCTTTTTGTTTGCTGCTGGTGGTGCCTCGGGCTTTTTGTTAGTAACAATTATTGTTGTATTAATTTCCAGACGAGGAAATGGTGGTTTAGACATCATGGCTTTTGTGGACATGTTAATGGGTTTTGAACGATTCTTAAAACAATTTTATAGTGTCAAAGGTCATTGGATAACTGATAATAGCATCCATAAATCAAAGCTTAACTTATCCAAAGCCATGGAGGCAGTTTCCAAACCTGTTAACATGATGCTGAAGAGTGAGTTCTGCACCTACTACAAGGCTGTCATGCCTTGTGGGATGAGTTATTGCATCAAGAAGCTAAATTGGAGCTGTAAGGCATTCCATTTGCTTAACCCTGAGAGGTTTGTTCAAGAGCTAATGGTTTTAGGTAAGCTAAGCAATTCAAATATCATGATCCCTCTAGCTTATACTTTAACAGCTCGTAGCGCATATGTTGTTTACGAAAATCCTCAACATGGAAGCCTCTTTGACCTTCTTCATACAAACAGTCAAAGTGTCCTAAAATGGGAAGAGCGTTACAGTATAGCTGTCGGGGTTGCTAGAGGTCTGGCTTTCCTACATGGGTGCTCCACCTCGACTGGACCCATAATTCTCCTCCATCTTTCGACAAAAAGTCTCCTGATGGAATCACTTTCGAAGCCTTTGATTGGAGATTTTGATCTTAGCAAGCTGATCAATCCTTCAAAAACCATGGGGACAATCTCGGTTGTTGCTGGTTCACTTGGGTACATCCCTCCAGGTAATCTGCTCTTTTTTAACTTTCTTTAGTTCAAATATGCAGTAAATAATTGTTATTATTGATCAAATTGTACTTCTCTTTTCATAAACAAAATGAAATGATATGCATAAAAATTCTGAACTTATTGTGATAGGAACCTTTTTGTTACTTGCAGAATATGCATACACAATGAGGGTGACTCCATCAGGGAATGTTTACAGTTTCGGAATCGTGATGCTAGAATTATTAACTGGCAGGCCTGCTGTAAGTGAAGGGACTGAGTTAGCTAAATGGGCACTGACTCAGACTCAGTTGATCCATCACGACAAGTGGAAAGAAATTCTTGATTGTAGACTATTAAGTGATGCATCAAGAGGTGTTCATGATCAAATGCTTTCAGTTCTTAGAATTGCTTTAGGTTGTATTGCCCTCTCACCAGATGAAAGGCCAAGTGCAGAAAGCTTGCTCGATTTGCTGCTTGACGTCACAACAATTTAGTCTGTAATTATGTAACAGTAATTATGGCAATTTAGTAGCATGGCAAACAGAGTTCACTACATTGTACCCTACAATCGGTTTTTCAGGAATAATAATAGGACATGTTTGTTTTGGTTTAGACAAGCCATTCTGTGACAATGTTAACTAGAAATTCTACATAGCTTTACTTCAATTTTGGCCTATGACTCGTTTGTTCCCAATACTACCCTGATAGATTATAACAAAGTTATCATACTAACCCTTTACATTATGACATTTACATACCCAAATTTATAAATAGGCAGGTTACTTGTATCCCAACTCTGTTCTATCTACTTGCATCTCAAGAGCAGTCTCTTTAGTGAGTTGTTTTTTGGGTTTTTGTTTTCTTCTTTGAATATCAGAGACCAGAGAGCAGTCTCTCTAGTGAGTTGTTTTTTGGGCTTTGTTTTCTTCTTTGAATACCAGTATATGTATGCAAAATGATGATCCATTTCAAAATAACTAAATTAGCCATTTCTCAATGTAATTTAAGCAAAACAAAAACAAAATAAATTCCAGAGGAGTTCTGAAAAAACCTTTTTATGTTCCACTGTTCTATCATTTTGTCTATTTGGTTTAATAAAAGTAAGACTTTGTCAGTGGATGTCCACCATCATCAAACACAACTGCCACCACTATCACAACCAACAAATAGATAATTTTAGTTCGAAAATTCTCTGTTTGCAATTAAATTTATCTATTTAAGGTAAATTTATCTACTTTGAGCTAAATTTATTTGTTTTGACTACCAATATAAAACTTTATCTGTTAGAACTGAAACATCCATTTTTTTTTATTTATTTATTTTTTTTTTGGGGGGGGTTGAAGAATTCATAGCTTTTGATTGGAAATGAAATGAAAAGCCAGTTTAAGTGGTGCCCCTTTTCGTTTTTGCGCTTGGAATGTCTTTATCAAAGCTCTGCTTCCCCAAATTCATCAATATTCAGAACTTTGTCTTGGATTTCAATGAGCTGTCAAAACCAATTAAAGTGAGCTTAGAAGAAGCTAGTTAATTGCCAAATAAACCAATTTATGTTTCATTTTCTTATTTTATTTATTTGTTTTCGGTTTGTTCTTGGAGGCTGGATTGTTTTTCAGCTGGAGTTTTCTCTAATTTTGATTAGTCAATGACGATCTGTCAAAACACATCTCTCTTTTATGAGTAAGTTTAGGTATTTAATTTCGGTATTGAAAATTGCATTAAAAAAAATGTATAATCTTGATTTATTCTAAATATAGATTTCATTATATAAGTGTCAAGTACAGACCCGAAATTTTTTGAAATTAGTGCTGTCCTACTTAGAGTTGGACTAAACAATTATTTAATTTTAATATTAAATTAAACAACAGGGGTATTAGGCAAGAAGAATTTTAACTTTTTTAGGCTAAAATTCACATCAAACCCATAATTATTTCATTTTTTCTCTCACAAATATGAAATCCAACTACAAAAAAATCTAATCATCTTTCCAAACACAAAACTTTTAATCTATTAAAATAGTCAAAAACTACAATAATCTACTAAAATAATAATTTTCTCAATATCCACAATAGGAACACTAACAACCATACTAGAAGGTTAATTTTTATCTATCGACTACATAACAAAGATATGTTAGTACTATCTCATTAATAAATTTTTCGACTACCGAGTAATTATCTTAGATTAAACTGTACTCATGTGAGAAAAAAATAAGACAGGACGACATTACCATATGTAGTATAATTTTTATTATTTTAAATTTTTTCAAGTGTCAATCTTGCATCAAATAGATTCCTATGTGCGTGTAGTATAATTTTATTAGATTATCCCACACTGATATGCAATTGTCCCAACATCAATCAATATCTCATTACAACCACCGGGGTGGGGTGGGGGTGGAAAGGCGCTGGCCTTCTACATAGGTGAGTAGAGGTCGATTCTTGGGGACACGATTAGCGGCCCATTTATTTGGTAAACTGATAGTATTGTACTCCACTCATGCTCTGTCTCCTGTGTTAGGGGTTGGTGCATTTCCTACTTATCTCGGTAATGGGTTCCTTTTTTTGGATTGTGTTAAATTTAGCCCATCAACCAGTTACTTCAGGGTCAGGACCCACAAATGTTATAATGTTCTCATGGAACATTTTTTTTTTTTAATCCAAAAATAAATAAAAAAATAAGTATCTCATTATTCACCACCAAAGAATATATATATATTTGTATGTATAAAGGTTTAGGTCTGGGAACAAATAGTGGATTAGGTTGCCAAACTTCAATTGATGAACAACGCCACTTAGAAAATAAACTGTTTATAAGAAAGAAAATGTTCTTCCAAGAACCACCCAATATTGCACCAAACATTTCAAAACATCTCACAACAACAACATTATGCTACCCAGAATCATATTCTGCATTGCAGTCTCTTTAGCCATATTAACAGTAATCCTCCTAGCCTTGTTCTCACCAGTAACCCATAGAAACCCTACAAAGAACCACCCCAACAACAGGCCTGGCCTAGCTCTATCTTTATACATTCAACAATCACAAGTACCTAACCCCAACCCTAATCTCCAACCGGTGGCGCCATCAAGCGATGGGGCATTGGTTTTCCATCGAACGCTCACTGAGGGACCTGAGAACACTTCCAAGGTTGTTGGAACAGCTCGAGGCTTCATAATTCCGATCCAAAATTTTGCGCGCTCAGCGTTCAATATTATTTACCTTACATTTGATAGTCATGAGTATTCAGGGAGTGTTAGTGTTGAGGCCAAGAATTTTGGTGGAAACAACGAGGATAGAAGAGAACTCACTGTGGTTGGTGGAACAGGCTCTTTTGCCTTTGCCAGGGACTAGCTGTTTTTTCGCAGGCGGGTCAGGATTATGCAACTTACCATGTTAAGCTACACCTTAAATTCTCTAATCGATCCCAAACCATACCGGGTTGAGGTGCAAATTGTGTTTCTGAAGAGTTTTTTTTTTTTTCCAATCTTTCTGATAATAGTTCGAGCTTATTCTTGTGTGAAGGAAAAATTAAAAGAGTATGTTTATAGGTTACAATTTGAACAGAGATTATCAACTATACATTTCAAAAGTAATGTGGACAAAAATCGGTGGAACCAAGACAACAATGTGGGCTGGTAAAAACCACATAATTTGGTTTTGATTTTTGATTTTAAAGATGTTTTGATTTAGATTTTTAATTACTACTCAATTTTTGGATTAATGGCCTTTTTCTTTTTCTTTTTGCCAAGATTTTTAAGATGTTAATTTGTTAATAAAATTAGATTATAATTAAAAAAGTTATTGCTGTTCCATCAGCTCAAACTTGAGTTTTCCTTCACTACACCTTAGGGTATGGTTACAAGACTATTACATCAAACTTAAAGTGTGATTAATAGTCAAAAAAGCACGAATGAAACAATTGAACCGTTTATTTAAATAAGACTTTTGCACTTTGGCTACCATTCAACTCGATGCTAGGTTAGTTTCTAAAACAAGAATCTTCATTTTTTTTAAAGTAATCATTTGAATAACTAAAATTTAATTTTACAAAAACTAAATGTACAATAGTTAAATAAACCCACAACAATCAAACAAAAAAAATCACTCTAGAATCACTTTAGAAAAAATTAGGATAAATTATAAATATACCTTTGAAATTTATTTAAAATACATATTATTCCGTATAATTTTAGAAATTATAAATATTCTCTCAAATTTTTTTGTTTAATAGATTTGACAAAAAAAAAAAAAAAATCCTAACTACTCTCTTATAAGATAATAAAATTACATGAAATGTTAATTGAAATATATCTCTGATATCGTTAAAAATTGTTAATTATTTGATGATTTATTAATAATGGGCCAATTTTTATGCGATTAGAAATTTGAATGGGTGAGATGTCATTTCCAGAACAATTGTATACAATCTGTATTTTTAACAAATCTCAATAATTGTATTCGTAAGTTACCCAAAATATTAGTATAGAGGCTCCTTTCTCTGGTTCACTTCCTTGCATGATTATTTCACCACTGTTTTGCTCATCTTCTATTTGAATATTTGATCACTCTTAATCTGAAGTAATCTTTATGGTGGTTGTTGTGGTGTTTTACTGTAAGAACATTTGCAGTCATGAAATTCAGGTTGAACTTGTCCATGAAAATATATGGGCTTGTTTGATAATTAGAAAACATAATCAAATTTTAAATAATTATTTTTTTAATTTATTTAAATTATTTCAGAGTCATAAAGTATAAGAAATCATGCCAAATATTATGATACAGATTTACAAAAAAAAAAAAGAAAGAAAGAAGGTAAAATACACTTTTAACTCTTATAATTTAACTTAAATTTCATTTTGGTATCTATTATTTAATTTGAATAATTTAATTCTCATACTTTAAGTTCAATTTTAATTTGGTCATTTTGTTTAAGTTGGAGATAAAAATTAACATATTTAAGACACTTGACAACCTCCCAAAGTTTATACGTGGAAAAAAATTAACATAAATTTTAACGGAAGAATCAAATTGAAATTACACTTAGACTATAATGATCAAATTATTTAAATTAAAATAATATGATCCAAACAAAATTTGGGACACACTATAAAAATAAAAAAATATAATTTATTAATAAATAAATAAATAAACAAACAAGGCCAAAGTTAGACAAAAACAAGGCCATGACAGGGAGGAGATGTGATGGCAATTGTCCTTTTTTGTCTGAAGTTTTCGGCCAAGTGGGTCAGGTCTGGACCGGGTAAGGTTTCCACACACTAGCCCACCTAGCTTCTAATTGTGAGAGGTGCTCAGGAAGGGTTGGCCAACGATTAGGGTAGATCGTGGGCCTAGTTTAGGTCCAATCTCAGTAATTGAAGCAAATAAATCCACTTATACGGAATTATATATGTTTCATTAAAAATAAAAACGAAAAAATACATGTGTTTATAATATAATTTAATTATTATTATTATTTTTTAAATGTAACAATATAATGTTTAGTCTCACGTGAGTTTTTATTTTTTATATTTGTATGTGATTTAAAAAAGTCATTCTTTATTTATAAAGCTTTTGAATTTATTTATTCTATTTGTAGTGAGCTTATTTTTTAAAATATTTAAAACAATTTCGTTTGGTTAGAGGATTTGAAAAGGTATTTGAAAAAAAGAAAGAGAAAAGATAAATAAAATGTGAATAAAATATACTATCATTTCATCTAATTTTACACATTTTCTATTTGTAGTGGGCTTATTTTTTTCTAAATCTCTTCTCAAATCCCTCAACTAAATACAATTTCCCCAACTGTCTCTCTCTCCTTCTCTTTTGTCATCTGTGGCTTCTCCTCTTCTTTGCCGTTGTAGCTCGATTCTGTTAGACAATCTTTAATGTATTCAAAGAAAGAAGATAAAGAAATGAGAAAGTCTGTTTGATTATAAAAATCAAAACAGTATATATATAAATAAGAAAAACATATTCATATTTTGTTACAAAAACAAAACCAGAATCTGGAAAGAAAAAATTAATAAAAAAATATAAAGGTAAACTAATCACTTATCATATTATTTTTCTCGAACAAAATTTGATCAAGTCCAGTATTGTACACTATGTCTTTAAGACAAATTCGTCCTCCCAAGGGTACTCACAGATATTGGATTTCTATCTCCCAAGATGAAATGATCAATGACAACTAGTAGCAGCACTATTAACTAAATGTCCAATGAACACACTTTGTGTTTATACTCTTTCTCACACAGGAAATTTATGCAGCAAAATGCAGGAAATAAAAGCAAAAAAAGCAGAACAGAAAAATTGGATGAAAATCAAATGAAGGATTTGTCTATTAATAGGTGAACTGGTGGCTTTTCAGAATAACTTCAACAAGTACCAAACCTGTTCGGACAGATTTGAACAGGTAAAGTACCTGTTTAGGTTAAATTTGAACAGATAATGAACCTGTTCGGTTAGAAGAAAAATTCTGAAGAGGTGCAAGGGACCAAACTGCCAACATTCAGAAATGTTAGGGTCATTTCAAAATTAATTTTGAATTTCAAACAATAAGAATTTATTTTTTGAAAAAATCAAATTCAAAAGTTTTTTGCCCAAAAAGATAAGTATTTGGCCGAACAAGCCCAACCAAACCTCACACCACACACGCGTCCAAGCCCATTCCATCCCAGCCCAGCCCAGCCGACCAACGGACGGCGGCAACAGTGCGTATGTGTGTTTGTTTTGGGTCTAATGGATCTAGCCCACTTTACCCATAACCTCCCCCTCTATAAAACTTGAGTGCCCCTTAGGGCCTACCCTAAGGTCTAAACTCGAAGCTTATAAACTCACACCAAGTTTGCCCACCAAAGCAATGTGGGACAAACCTTAACTCCATCCTATATGGAAACTTCACCAAAACACCATTTTTATGGAGCTCATTTTGGCATCGATTTCCCATTCACCCCGATAATAGTTTTGAGCAATCAAATATACAACGTGAATCGTTACGCAGCAAAGAACGCGTTGCCACATGGATTCACCAACTTTGGCACATAGGTCCCGCCTAAAAATTAGACCAAAGTTTAGGAAAAATCTGTTTTTGCCAAATCATTTTTCCAAACCATTTCTTACAGATTCTTGGGCCCCTCATCCTCTCTGGCTTCGACAACACCACTATAGCGTCACCTGGCACTGGCTGATTGTGACGTCACTCAAGATCCATTTGCAACGATTGTGATGGTGGAATGCTTTGATGTTGGCCTTACTACACTCAGCAAAGCAACCATTCTAAGAGGAATAAACAACTTTGTCTTTGTTGTCTACTCTAATGCTCTTGCCACTCTCATCATCATTTTGTTTCTACCATTTTAGACAGGTCTCTCTCTCTCTCTCTCTCTCTCTCTCTCTCTCTCTCTCTCTCTCTCTCTCTTCAAATATGGATTATCAATATTCAATACCCAATCTCATTTTTATTTGCTTCAATTTAATTTCTTCTTATTTGGAGGCAAAAGAGGCCTTCTCTCTCTCTCTCTCTCTCTCTCTCTCTCTTCTGTAAATTCTTCCTCATTCGCCTTATTGGGTTTGTAAGACTGTAATTGTTTCTTAACACCTTCAATTGATTGAATCAAGAAATGAGTTTTGGTTCCTTTATAGAGGAAATTAACGGGTTTATGTTTTTGGTTTTTATATATATAGGATTACTGTGATGCAAAATTATGTATTCATTGAGATAATTATAGATAGGTGTTCGACAGAATGTGTCAATGGAGAATTGCTTGAACCATACTGAATTGTTATTTTAGCAAATTAGATTTGTTTCAATAGATCAAATAAAACAAAAGAGTGCAATTGGTTCAACATAGCAGATCTCTTTCAATAGATAAAAAAAATTGAACTGTTACTTTAACAGATAAAAAATTGAACAGATAAGTTCAACGGATTAGAAAAAAATAAAAATTTGAACAGATAAACGAAAAAGTAGTATTGGTTTGAACAGATATAATAAAATTTTAACGGATAGAATTTCACATAGATAGATTTTCAACAGATAGGTGTTAATAAAAATTAAAATGGTAAAATTGGAAACAAAATATATTTTAAAACAACAAAATGTACTTATCACCACAATATGAATGGTGCTATTAGCACCTCATTTATTATTTTGGACCCTTCATTTCTTTAGACATTCACTTATAAATTTTGAAACCCTTAAAAAAAATTTCTCCCTCCAAATAATACCAAAAACATTCCACCCATTCAATTGAATGCACACCCCACACACCCCAAAAAAACCTCTTTTCCAAAACCCTAACAAAACCCATGAAGAAAAAGAAGAAGAGCCAAGTGTGATTATTGTTTCTGCTCTCTCTCTCTATATATATATATATATATGATGCCTCATTCTTTGCTTTGGTGATTAATGTTCGGTTACCAATTCCCGAATAAATAATAAATATTCGGTTACTGATTTCTGAATAAATAAACAATGTTCGGGCTTGTGTTTCCGAATTTCGGTCATATGTTCGGGAGTTCAGTCCTAAAAATGAAGAACATATTTTATTATTTTGGCCATTTTTTTTCAAAAAAACTTACTCTTACAAGGTCAATTTCATCTGAGCTAAGAATACCATCAAAGCTATGAACTTCCTCTGAACTTTTATTGTTATACTCCTCTCGTCTCATGAAGTTATGGTTGTTGAAAAAACATCCACTCATTATCATTGTCGGAGAAGTGTGGGTAATCAAATGGCTACTACCGTTATCGCTGAAATGTTATCGCCGAAGGGTTTTCAAAGTTTTGAGGGTGGGTAAGTTTTGAATGTGAGATTTGGGAAAACTGGATAGATGGTGATGGAGGTGAGTTCTCTCATAAACCCTAATTCATGATATAGTGGTGTGTGGGTTTAATTGTGAGATGGGGTGTCCCAAAATTACTGATGTCCTTTTCAGTAATTTTATTTGAAGTTATTACTGTAATAAAAAAAGCTAAAAATTGAGGGGTCCAAAATAATTCATAGGGTGCTAATAGCAACACTCCCACAATATTGGGAAATTCTATTTCCACACACCTAGTTACCTTAGTCCACACACTTAATGAAATATTATTTTAATAACAATTATACCCTAACGGACATCCACCAACACCCATAATATTATATCAAAATATTCTCTATACACATCTTTTAAAAATTAAAAAAAAAAAATCTCACTGTACATCTTTTAATTAAAAAAAAAAACTAAACCCTAGTTTCTTCATTATTTGTCACTTCTTCCATTGTTTCTTATTTTGCTTGCTACACACTCTATACTCCTTTATTGCTTACAAAGCAATACTATCATAACAACTCTCATATTGTTTTACTCTCTAGGTTTGTATTCCATTATTTATATCGTTTTCTCATTAGTTCCATAACTATTCTTGATTTTGTTATGGAAGAGTTTCAAACCGACAGAAGTTCAAGATCAAGTAAAAATATGCCTGGTGGCAACAAAAGCAGTCATGAAAGGGTTAGTTTTTTCGTGCAGAAGTTTTTTTTTTCCGCGATTAATTCGGAAAACCAGTGCCAAAATATTCTATTTTATTCGGAACTATAGTGTCGAACAAATCAATCTATTTCAAAAACCAAGTGTTGAATTAAAAAATGAATTTTGGAAAACCAGTGCCGAATTTCCAAAATCACAACTCTTCAAGGAAAAAACGAGGGTTTATTCTAATTTGTTAATGCACTCAACAGAGAAAACGAAATGGTACCAAATGCAATAACGAAATTGAAACAAAGTAATAGTTACCTTCAACAGATTTTGGAACTAGAGTGTCGAATGGAGAAGAAGGGTTTTCAATGGAGTTAGTGTCAATGGAGATTCTTTAATGGAGGGTCTCAGGTCTTCAGTCTCTTCAATAGAGTTTCCTTCATTGTTTTCACTGTGAATCGAAATAAGACAGACCGTTGCTCTTCAATTTGGAATAGATGTGTGGAAAAAGGGTTGAGGTAGTGTGTGCACAAGATATGAGTTAAAGGTATGATTGGAATAATTGGTGTGTGGAATGAAAACAAGAATTAATAATCAAATTACTAAGTGTGTGTACTGAGAAAAGATGTATACTCAGGTAACAAGGTGTGTGAAAATAGAATTTCCCCACAATATTTTGACAAAGAGTGTACTTCTCAACAAAAAAAAAAAAAAAAAAAAAGGGTCATGGGACCTAATGCCTTACACCCTTTTAAAAATGGACTTTTTTTTTTATCAATTTTCTTTTCTTTTATACATAAAAAATAAATTAGTAACTATTCAATATAAACAAAAGTGTAAATTAAATTTTGCCTCCCTTAAGTTCACAGTTTTTATTTTGGTTCTTAAAATATTTTTTCCCTAATTTGATTGTTAACATTTACAATTTTCTTAATTTACTCTTAAAACTAATTTTCACATAACGTTTGAACAAAAAAGTCACATTAATAATCTCCTGATATAAAAATATATTGTATTAAGACTTTAAGATCCAGAACCTAAAACTCCACTCTACGACTTTCATCAGCCCATTAGAACTCCACTTTATGACATCTACCAACCATCAAAATGCTATTATTATCACCAACAATTTCATTTTCTTCTTTGCACATCCCAACACCCATCACTTCAATAACAATGTCACAACTCAATCCCAACAAGGCAAACCCTGTTGAGAGGGCAAACTTCAAGCACTGTAACACCATTACACAATAATCTTCTGTACAATCCATATATTTACAACACTAATATTGCATAAAACCTTTCAATCAACCATTATATATTGATCCATTCATGTACAAAAATATCATCATGTTACTAAGTTGGTTTCTATGTACCATTTACAGTGTGGATACATGAAACACATTGTGAATGCGAGATAAACTAGGTGGTAAAGCCAAATGGTAACCTGTCTTGCCAATGCAATCTAGTATCTCAAATGGCCCAATATACCTCGGACTTAGTTTGCCTTTCTTACCAAATCGCATCACTCCCTTCCATGGCGAGATGCGTAAAAACACATGATCCCCAACTTGAAATTCCAAATCTCTTCTCTAATTATCTACATAGCCTCTTTGTCTACTTTGAGCCGCCTTCAGCCTATCTCGAATAATCTTAACTTTATTGGTAATAATTTGAACAATATTTGGCTCCAGTAACTTTCTCTCTTCAACCTAATTCCAGTACACCAAAGTTCTACATCTTTCCTATATAAAGCTTCATACGAAGCCATTCCAATACTTGATTGGTAACTATTACTATATGCAAATTCTATTAATGTCAAGTGTTCATCCTAACTACCTAAAAAATCTAGGACACAGGCTCTTAACATGTGTTTCTAAAGTTTGGATTGTCCTCTCCAATTGTCCATTAATTTGTGGGTGAAAAGTTGTACTGTATCTCAATTTAGTATCCAAAGCATTTTGGAGACTAGGCCAAAAGTGGGACGTAAAGTGTGACTCTCTGTCTAAAATAATAATTACTGGCACACTATGCAATCTCACAATCTCATCCACATAATTTTTTGCTAACCGAAAGTTTTTCTTAATATCCAAAAAGTGTGCAGATTTGGTCAACCTATCTATAACAACCCAAATAGAGTCATGTCCTTTTTATGTGCAAGGCAGCCCTAAAACAAAATCCACGGTGATATATGTAGCATTGCCCAGGGTGTACTTGAGTGCACTAAACAGTTCGGACTCCCGATTTCTTTAATCTAGTCTCACGAGTGCAATATGAAATATAGTTGAGAGTCCAAATTTAGCAATTTTTATAGAAAATCCATTTTATTTGCAAAACCATTGTCAGAAATGGAATGCGTCACCAGATCTAGTCACCACCTAATATTTTGGAAAAAAAATAAGAAACCTGTGACTTGTGTCAAGGCCACTGTGCATCGTAACTAAGGATGTTTGGCCCGGAATCTTAGGTATGAGAGGGGAAGGTCATTAATTGAGCACTCATGCTCACCCAATTAAAGATTTGCTAAACCATGATATGAGTTTTATTTACTTTATATGTTCATGCTTTGATTTATTAATAAATCTTAAAATTTACTATGTGAAGTATATAAGTATAGGCTATGTCATTCATTTTGGAACAATTTGATTTCATGTGTTTTGAAAGAGTTTTGAAAATGTACAACTCAAAGAAATTGAGTTTACAAATATGAAAATCAATATTATTCCAAATTAAGCAACACAATCTCCATCCACCAGCATTCATATAGTTATATCAAGTAAGCAAGTAGCCTCATGGTGTAATTTGTGTAGCCAAATTGGGCCGAGCTAGGTTAGAGTGGCGGTCAAAGATGTTTGACTGAACTAGTAAATACCCATATTTTTGGACCTAGTTACTTCCTAGTGGCGTCAAAGATGTTTGACCGAACTAGCAAATGTCCATATTTCTGGACCTAGCTACTTCCTAATGGTGGTTAACGCCATGGCCGAGCTACTAAGCAAGGTAGTTAAACAGATAGGAGAGCGAAATTAGGAGGAGAGTAGCGCAATGTTAGCTTTGTGGCACGCCGTGCAAACATTGCACAGCACTGCGTGTTGCACAGCTAAGCCATTGGAGGACAGAGCAAAAGTAGTCTAGTTGTACGGCAGAAAGTCGAGCAAAGACTTGTGCCGTCTCACTTAGCTTGCAGTGAGGAGGATGTTAAAGAATAAACATTATCCTTTGGAAATGTGATTCCTAGAAGGACTCTATACAGGAGAGTTAGAGTCCTATTAGGATTACACTATGTAGAATCTACAAAAGCTCAAACCAAACCCTAATCTTAGGTATGACAATTCGTATTCCTGAATTCACAGAGCTTTAGTGTCTTTTGTCAACTTGCTGACTTAGGCATCGGAGGGGTTTTCAGCACACACCCGCCGGCTAGCTCACGTTTGTATTTTCAGGTGATAAGATGACGACGTTTGAAGGAATGCAAACTTGATCAACAGGATTATACGAGAAGGATTGTTTCGTGCTCATACACTAAACATAGCAAAAAAAAAACATACACAAGTGGGATGTTAAAGTATAAAAATTTACATATTTACCGACATCCTGCGAACAGGTACAAAATAAAGTTAGGAAATATGCATGATCTTATATATAAAATCCTAATGCAATACATACACAAAATGCGACTAGAGATTCGACTATTAAAACATGACATGTGAATCATCTCAAAAGCATGAGGTAACGCACGTAATCACATAATAATTGATTAAACTCACAAATACAAATGAGCCGAATCTAAAGGCATGAAATATGGATGCAGAGCATGGATATGATAAAAAAGAAAATATGATGATATTTATAGAATATGGAAAATGAGTAAATAAAAAGGATAGAAAGAAATGGGATTGGAAAACATATATAGAAAGGGATAAAAAGAAGTGGGGGCTGGGAATTATTACAACATTGAATATTTACAACACCGAATAAAAGATGTGAGGTATGAATTATTACAACAAATGACTGTCTAACTTAAACATAAGCTGATTCTAACAAATCAAACAACAACAACAACATCATAATAATAATAATATTATCTACTACCGCACAAAAAAGATATATTATTATTATAGTAGAATAATATAATAATATAGAACATAATATAATTAATATATTATTTACATTATTATTAAAATTTTAAAAAAACTACATATTTAAAATAGTAAAAAAATGCAAGAAGATAGTGAAATTACATCAAATTAATTAGCTAACCATTTCTACCATGTTGTATTATAAATTTAAAGACAAGAAAAATAAAAAAATAAAATAAATGAGAAAAGTGCGAAAACTCACCTTTGGAGGAAAATATTAATTTTCTGATTACCAAACTTTCTTCTTAACACCCTCACGGTCATGGAGTATGCTTTGAGCTCTCAGTAAGAAGTTGCAAGTTTAAGCTTTAATAGAATTTTTGGGTCGTATGGATCAGCGGATAGAAAGGTTTCAGATTTGTTGAAACAAAAATTATTTTTTCAAAATTTTCTTTTCTTAAGACTTTGTAAAACAAATTTTCTCAATTTTTTTTTTTACCTCCTTTTTTCCAAACAACAAAATAAGGTAGTATTTATAGATTTCCAAAACACCCAAAACACATGGCTAGCCATGTGGTATTTTCAAAAACACATGGCTTACCATGTGGTATCTCAAAACCATGTGGCTTGCCATGTGGTGTGAGAGCTGATTTTTCCAAAACTGTTAAATATTTTGGAAAAGAAAAAATTCAGAAAAATATTTTTGAATAGGTCTAAAATAATTTGGCCAAAACAGGTGTATGATTGGAATTAAAGCTTAAATCTAATTTTTCTACTGAGAAATTTGTAAAATAGCACATTCTAATTTTCATCATCGGGTGTTTGGAAGAAAGCGCCCAAGTTTTAAGGCCAGTCAAAATAGGGTGTCTACAATATGCTCCCATTTCCATTCAAGTATAGGAAGAGGTTGAAGCAAACCAGATGGCATTGACACTCTCTTTTAGCCTGTTGACATACCAAGCACCTTGACATAAATTCTACTATCTCTCTTCATATTAGACTACCAATAACATTCCCTTAAATTTTGATACATCTTTGTACTTCTTGGATGCATTGCATAAGGTGAATTATATGGGCCTCCTCTAATATCTCGTTCTTGATCTGAAGTTCATTAGGCACACTTAACCAATTTTTAAACATCAATACACCATGAGCTTTAATAATAAAGTCTGATAGAGTACCATCTCTCATTTGAGCTCGAGTCTTCTCGAAAACTAAGTCTTGCCCTTGGGCTTCATGAACGTGATTCACCAATAAAGGTCTGACCTTAATTGTAGCTAACAAGGATCTTGACTTCCCAATTTCTAGATCAACTCCGACGGACTTTACTTCACGTAAGAGACCAAATTGAATGCCCTAAATGTGAGTTAATCTCCTTGTAGACTTTCGACTAAGAATATCGGCCACCAAATTAGCTTTTCCTAGATGATAATTAATGGTGCAATCATAATCCTTAATCAATTCAATCCATCTCCTTTAACTCAAATTCAAATCCCTTTGTGTGAATAAATATTTCAAACTTTTATAATTGGTATATATCTCATATTTCTCCCTATATAAATAATGTCTCCACAAGTTTAAAGCAAAAACAACTGTTTCTAGCTCTAAATCATAAGTGGGATAACTGCCTTCATGATTCTTTAATTGTCTTGATACATAGGCCACCACTTTTCCATGTTGCATCAGCACACAATGGAGTCCTTGATGAGAAGCATCACTGTAGATAACAAATCCTTCACCACTTAAAGGAATAGTAAGTATTGGGCCAGAAATTAATCAATTCTTCAATTCTTGAAAACTCTTTTCACAATTCGTCGTCCACTCAAATTTGGTATTTTTACAAGTCAAACGTGTAAATGGTACCAGAATCAATGAAAACCCCTCTACAAATCTACAATAGTAACTTGCCAACCCTAAAAAGCTCTTTAATTCGTTCACATTAGCGGGATGGTCCCAATTTACCACAACCTCTATTTTTTTTGGATCTATAAAAATGCCTTCTTCCTAAATCACATGACTCAAATATATGACACGACCCAACCAAAATTTACACTTGCTTAATTTGGCATACAGTTTCTTTTCTCGTAAGGTCTGCAATACCACTCGTAAGTGTTGTTGATTCTCTTTACTCTTTGAGTAAACAAGTATGTCATCAATAAACACAATCACAAAATGGTCAAGGTATGGTTGGAACACTTTATTCATACGGTCCATAAATGTAACGGGGGATTAATTAAATCAAAAGGTATAACAAGAAATTCATAATGCTTATAGTGAGTTGAAAAAGCAATTTTCGGTATGTCTCCTTCCTTAATCTTAAGTTGATGATACCCTTATATGAGATCGATTTTGAAGAACACACATGCTCTCCGAAATTGGTCAAATAAATCATCTTATGCGAGGCAAAGGATACTTATTGCACACTGTACCCTTATTTAACTGTCGATAGTCAATGTACAATCTCATTGTACCATCATTTTTCTTTACAAACACCACAGGTGATCCTTAAGGTGAGATACTTGACCTAATGAAGCCTTTATTTATAATTCTTGATATTGCATCTTGAGCTCCTTAAGTTCTACTAGGGCCATACGGTAAGGTACACTACCAGTATGGGCAGTTCCAAGAACTAAGTCACTAGGAAACTCAATTTCTCTATCTGGGGGTAATCCAGGTAGTTCATTAGGAAAAACATCTGTGAAGTCACGCAATATTAATATATCCTCTAACCATGGACCACTCATTTTGGAATCAACCACATAAGCTAAGTATCCTTGACACCCTTTCTTAAGCATTTGCCTACTGGTAAAAGCATAAATAATATAAGATAGTGATGTACATTGATCTCCATAATATCTAAATTCAGGTTCCCAGAAAATTGAAAATACTACTTCTTTTATATAACAATTGACCGAAGCATGGTAAGAAGCCAACCAATCCATTCCCAAAATCATATCAAAATCTTATATCTCTAAATATAACAAATCCACTACCATATGTGCCTATAAAACAAGGATATTAAATCTTGGAAAACTATATCACTATAAAACATCATCAGATAATCAAATTGCTAACTACAACATCTTATAAAAATTTTTAATTCTTAAGTAACTAGTCTACAGAATCATAACATAGCGCTTTGATGCAAAAAAAATGTCATAACCCAATCCGGACAAGGCAAATCCCACTGAGAGAGCAAACCTCAAGCATTATAACACCTGTACGCAATAATCTCCTATACAATCCATATATTTACAACACCAATAATGTATAAAACATTTCAATCAACCATTAAATACTAATTTGATCCATTCAAATACAAAAATATCATCATGTTACTAAGTTTGTTCCTATGTACCATTTTTCCAAATGTCCTGATATAAATCAATCTCTACATCAAACTTTATAATAAAAATATTTACAATTAACTTCTTTCATAAATGCAAAAGATAAAACTACTTCTCAGAATGGCCCTATGCAAAATCTCAACTACCAAAAAATAAAAAATAAAAAAAAGCCAAAATAAATATTAAAGAAAAGAAAACTTATAAACTACAAGGGCAAAGTATAATTTATCCTAAATGAAACAACCAGATAAAAATTCCAACAAAATTTGATGAGTCAAAAAACCAGCTGTACAAGCATATATACTTTTTTATTAATAAAATAAGTAATAAAAATATATTAAATGCAACAAATACCCAGTGCAGTTAACAAATCACTCTATAGCCGAAGCAAATCTGTCTATGTCCTCTCGTCGTTCTTTGCATTCTCTCTCTCTCTCTCTCTCTCTCTGTGTAAATCTGCCAGATCTTTCAAACGGCATATATCGCACAAACATACATCGCTTTCGCTTTCGTTTCTTTTGCTCTGCTCTGCTGATAACATCTTATTCTCTCAAGCATTTCGTCAACCATTCAATTCCCTTGAGATCTACGCTTTCTCTCTCTCTCTTCTCTCTCTCTCTCTCTCTCTCTATATATATACTCTGTTTCTGTTTGTGTCTCTGTGTGTGTGTGTGGAAGATGAGAAGAAGGGAGTGATGAGTTGGTGTTTGATGGGTATATATATGATGGATTGGGAAATAAGGGTTTTGTTGTGATTTTTTTGTCTGTTGAATAAGAAGAAGGAAAGGAATTGTTTTTTTGGAGCTGTTAATGGCGACTTCTGAGGATTCTGATACGCGCGGAGGTATGTCCTCTGACAACGTAAAGGGTTTGGTTTTGGCCTTGTCTTCGAGTTTCTTCATTGGGGCTAGTTTTATTGTCAAGAAGAAGGGTTTGAAGAAAGCTGGTGCTTCTGGAACTAGAGCCGGTATTTTGCTATTTCTTCTGTTTAAATACTTGGGTTTTGGAATTTTATTGTGATCTGGGCCTTCAAGGAAATAGAATTCCTGGGAATTTGTATGGATTTTACTATGCTTTCTTTGATTTTCTTTGGTAAGGCAATTGGGTTTGGCTGTTTGAATTCATAGGATGGGAATCATATTTTGTTTTTTTGTTTGTATGGTTTGATGGATTTTTGTTTAATTGTTAATTTTTTTTTTTTTTGGACTTACTGTTGTTTTTAGAAATGTATGTTGAATTGAAGGGGCTTTAACTTGTAAAACATAGTTAGAACTTGGTAATTGAGATATTTGCCTTGGAATAGGTGAGGGGCATGGTTTCATTCTATTTGCTGGCAGTTAATTTGATTCGACTGAGCTGGTTTCTTAACTCTTTGATGGGTTTTTGTTTACTGTTAATTTGTTAAACGGTAACAGACATTTGTGATGTTTTGGCCAAGTGTTATGATGGGGTTTCACATAGAGTTTTATGGGGCTTTAATTTAGTAGGCCTTTCAAGTTTAGATTTTAATTTGTTGAACTACGACGGTGCAGCATTTCCAGTGTTGAGGTAGTAGGGGCTTGAGGATATTCCATATAGCTTCAAATGAAATGTTGTCAGAAGAAAATTCAATTATCTTTCTTTCTCAAGGGGAGCATTTTGGTTTACTTGGGAACTGTTTCTTTGGTGTGCTTTCACTTAAATACGTGGGCAGAATCTTGGGAATTTCTAGAAAAAAATGACATTCAGAGAATTATTTCGGATATGTAATCCTTTATTTCAATTTTATGTAGAAACTTTTTTGTGGTGCAGTTGCTGGGCATTATTGGGGTTGAAGAAGTTAATTAATTTTCTGCCTTTGATCCATGTCTCATCATGGTTTTTTGTGGGGTTTGAAATATTAGCTGAGAGGTTTTTTCAATGCTCTCTTCATGTTTAAAACATTGGGAAATATGGTATAGGACCAAGAAGTATGTTATAGGACCAAGAAGTACAAAGTTCTTGCTCTAAATAATGTCACTTCCAATTTTAACCTAATAGTTAATGGCCCATTGGCACATTGGATGCTTAGTCATAGTATCTCTCCAGAAAGGCTGGAAATTGCTCATGTTTTGGAGCTTGCATTTGAGGCTTTGTTGCCCAAGGTTCATTTATCCTAGCTGCCTATGTTAGGTTAATGGGGTATGCCACTGGTGCCTTCAGTTAAATTGAAATGGATGGGTTCTTGAGAGGATCTAGATAGGAGCGCATAAGAAGCTCAAGGAAGGTTAAATTCAAATAAGCGATGATATTTAGACATTGGCATGATTTCACAGAGAGACTGATAGGAATCATATATAATTATGTTTCTACTATTATTAGAGTCCTATTTTATGATTATTTTATATTTTTTAGGATTTTTAGGTTAGAGGTATTTTAGTAAATTTCATATTTACTTGCATGGGCAGTAGGGGTCACCCATGGGTCATTTTGTGAGTTAAGTTATTTAATTGAGTTTTATTTATATTTTTATTTGGTCTTAAATTAGTTTTGAAAGTTAAAGATATTGTAGTAGTTATTTTATTTTATTTTTTATTTTATTGTAATTGGTTTAGGAAGTTTTTAAAGTTTATATAAAGTCATGTGATACTTATAATTCAATAAAGTTAATATTTTAGAGAATTTCAAAAGCTTTTGAAACTTCTTTATGGATTGTGTGAGACAATCAAACCCTAGGTGTGATGCCTAAGAAATTCTAGGAGTTATTTCTAGACCTATCTTCTTTTTTTTTTCTCTTTTTTTTTTCTTCAATTTATTATTCTGGGATTACTATTCACAATCCTTTAAAAGTGCACTTTTCAACCTTAAAACTATATCCAATCATCCCCAAATCAACACTAATCCCTTCCTTCAAAATCCGAACTTCTTTGTTATGGGGTATTACATATTGTAACACATAGGATCTTGACTTTGTAAGAACATAGTGGTGAAACCTTAAACTTTGATAGCAAACTAATGTAGGATAGTGCTGAATTTTGAAAACAGAGGCTATTTGATAGCCTAAACAGTGAGTAATTTAGGGTTTGAAGAGTTAAATTGAAGGCTAATAGGTATGTGAAGGGATTAGGATTGATTTGGGGTTGATTGGATAGAGTTTTGAGGTTGAAAAGTGCACTTTTAGAGGGCTGTGAATAGTAATATGAGAATAGTAAATTGAAAAAAAAAAAAAAAGAAGTAAATTGAAATAGAAAAGAAAAAGATAGAAGAATATAGGTCTAGGAGTCACTCCTAGAATTCCTTAGGTATCACACCTAGGGTTTGAAGACTAGAGCTTTTCAGTTGTTGGGTGTGAGAAAATCTCTAGCTTTGCATCTAATTTTAAAGGCTTGCGTTTTGCTTGATTGTTTAGATAGGTTATGCAAGTATGAAGTCATGCCATGGTTTTGAGTTTTTATTTTGCAATTCAGTGAATTATCAAGCAACTTCAAGGGTCTGTGGAAAGTCAATGTGAACTAATCTATCAGAAGGTAAGTGATGGAGGCAAGTGGAAACAACCTCTTAAGGTGTACAAGGGACGAGGAAGAGATGCTTCTAAGGCACAAGCTTTGATTTGGCATGCATTGGATGATGAGCAACTCATTTGGGACCGTGGATAGTTGTGTTTTAGGCTTATGAGTCATGTTCTATTATATTATTTTAGTTTAGCGCTTAGTTGCATGAAGCGAGAGCGGAAGCGAGAGCGAGAGCGGGAGCGGGAGCAAGGGCAAGAGCAGGGAAGGGAGTGGGAGCTGGAGCGGGAGTGAGGAAGCGTGAGCCGATAGAAGTTTCTTAGGTTGGGAGCGCCTCGGGGAGCGGTAATATATATATATATATATATATTTAATACACATTAAAAGTTTTTTTTTTTTTTAAATATTTTTATTTTAATGTACATTAATTATTTTATTTATTATATTTTTAAATAATGTGTTATTGTTAATTTTTTTATTTATTGTACATATATGTGTTTGTGTTTGTTTTATTAATATGTATAATATATACTCATATATATATATATTTATATAAAGATTATATATGTTTTATCTTATATCTATATTATATATATATTACTTATATTATATATATCTTGAGAAGGCTAGAGAGAGAGAGAGAGAGAGAGAGCAAGTGAGAGAGAGAGAAGGCAACAATGAAGGCAGAGGAGATGATCAGTAAGAACAGAGAGGGAAAAGCAGAGGGGGAGATGATGGAAAACAGAGACAGAGAGATGATCTGCGAGAGAGAGAGAGAAAAAGAGAGCGAGAGAGAGACGAATTGCGACAGAGAAACGAAAAGCACACAGAGAGAGAGAGAGAGAGAGACGACCTTCGAAGTGATGAAAGAAGAAGAAAAATGAAGGAAAGGAGGACATACCTCGATCTAGGGCTTCAACTTCACTCTCTTGAGCTTCAACATGTTCAGGTTCTTCTTCACCTTCTTTCTCCCCTCTCTCTTTGTCGACCAACATGCTAGGGTTTTTGTTCATAGCCACCAACGATCCCATCTTGGAAAGGATGGCGTTTCTCTCTCTACGGAAACACAATTCTTACACATTTCTTTCTAAGAAACGCGGAATCGCGTTTCTTACAAAGATTCGTCACCTGGTTGCACGATCCTGCAACTAAGGTTTAGGGTATTTTGGTTATTTCATAATTTTTGGACATGGGTTATACGGGTCGTCCATGGGTTGTCTTGTGGGTCAAGTTATTTAATTATGTTTCTTATTTGGTCTTAAATTAGTTTTGGAAGTCTAAAATATTATAGTAGTTTCTTTTTTTGGTTCTAATTGGTTTAGAAAGTTTCTTAATTCTATATAAAGGCATGTAATTCTATTAATTCAATGAACTTGATATTTTAGAGAATTTTAGAACTTTTGAAGCTTCTTTATAGATTGTGTGATGCAATCAGACCCTAAGCGTGATGCCTAAGGAATTCTAGGAATGATTCCTAGACTTATCTTCTTCTTCTTTCCGTCTTTTATTTTCTGCACTTTAACAGCCCAAACAGTGTTCACGGGTACTTTCACTGCTTCCTATACTTATCTTCTTTTTCTCCTTCTTTCCCTCTTTTATTTTCTGCACTTTAATAGCCCAAACACTGTTCACGGGTACTTTCACTGCCCCAGAATAGCTCTTACAGAGCTGTCCTGCATCTATAAGTTGGGTCAATCTTGTGGGGTTGATTCTTAGGTAAGTTTGTAGATTCCAAAGAACAACTACATTCTATGGTGTTGGATTGGAGCTCTTTTGCTTTATATGATATGATATTCACTTCCAAAAGAATGACACTTTAAAGGACGTATTATTAGGACTTTAATAGAGTTCTAATTGTGGCACTAAAAAAGAAATTAGTATAACTAAAATTGCATATATGGAATCCTAGGAAGCACGGGTGCGGGTGCGGATATATCAATACGTCAAATTTTAAAAAAAGTAAAATACGGGTACGACTGAGATACGTCAATATATATATATTTTAAATTTATATATAAACATTCAACATACAAATCAAAGTTCAATACCATAATTAAAAAGAGAAATTACAAAACTAAAAAATAAATCATTGTTCAATAATACCAAAATAATTTGTGAATTCTTTCACTTCATTCAAGTATATAATTTTCAAATATTTGAATAACAATTTAAAAACATCAATAGTATGACGAAAGTAATTAAATTATTATTATTAGTATTTTTTTTATCTTTTATTTATATAATTCCGATTGTCTACTACTACAAGTCTACAACAGTAAGAAGAAGGGCAAAATTACTCAAATAATAGAGTGGGTGAAATCTGAAACGGTAGATCAGAATAAAAAGAATGGGAAAAAAAATTTGACCAGAATTTTGAGAAGAGGAGCTAATAAAACTCAAAAAAAATCTAAAACCATATATATATATAGAGAGAGAGAAAGAGTCACCGGAATGTGAAAAAAAACCTAAAAAAATAAGAGAGAATAATCAAAGAAAGAGGAAGAAAAATCTAAAAAAACAAAATTTGAAAGAATCAAAAAAGAGGAAAAAAAAACAAAAATTTGGGGAAAAAAAATCACCAAGGAAGAAGAAAGAGAAAGAAGAATCGAAGAAGAAGAGGAACTAAGAAAAACTCACCGGAAATCGAGCTTCGCCGTCGACCAGCAGTGTCGTCTTTGATGGAGAGTTGATTTGGCCACTTTGTTCTTCGACTGGAAGTGTTCTTTCAGTGACTTATGGTTTCAAACAATAGATATAATTTGTTTTATATTTTTTATTATTACAAAACACCCCATATTTATTTAATTTTTCAAAATGGGCAAAAAATAATTGCTCCGGTGCCCTTTAAAAGTTTGAAAATTATGTTTTTAAACTGGTGTACCCAATTGTGTACCAGACGTATACAGACTGTATAAAATGTACCCAGTACGATTTTGCCGTACCCACTACGCATGCACCCGTACTCGTACCCGTGCCCATACCCGGTACTTGTACGGCAACATTTTTGGAGTATTCGTGCTTCATAAATAGAATGTAACTCTAGTAAAATTAATGGACAAGTGAAGATTGAAAGCCAAGCGGACATAACAATGAATGAACATTTTTGTTACCTAGGTTTGATCATTGATAAGGACAGAGAGGTTAGAGATGATGTGAATCATAAATCAAAGTAGGTTGGTTCAAATGGAGGAGTATATCTAAACATATTTTGTGCTCGACAAATATCTCAACAAAATGGAAAGGAAAATTTTATAGAACTACTATAAGGTCAACGATGTTTAATGGGATAGAATGTTGTCCAATTAAGAAATAACATATATATAAAATAAGTGTAGATGAGATGAGGATGCTTAGATGGATATGTGGTAAAATTAGAAAAAATAGAATTAGAAATAAATATATATGTGAAATGGTATGAATAGCACCAATTGAAGATAAGTTGAGAGAAAACAAGCAAAATTGTTTGATTATGTATAATGAAGACATGTAGATGCAATTGTAAGGGAGAGTGATATGATCAATGACGAATCACATGGAGACTGGGGGGACACGTGTGACGTGCCCCCTCTCATTTTTTTGAAAATCACATTTTTACCTCTAATTAGAATTTTTTTCCATTTAACTATTTTTAACTTTCAAATATGTTACTAAACCTTTATATTTCATCTTTTTTTTTTTGTCTTTCTTTTTAATAAATTCTTTACAATTTGTCACTATAAATGTTTAATTGTTTAATTTTGTTAAAATATTCTTTTATAAATTTTTTCTCTCTATTTTTTTTTTTTTGTTTTTTCTCGCTACATCTATCTTTTTTGTGTTTTTGTTTGCATGTGATCACATTTTAAATTGTGATTATCATCATATTCAGAAACTAAACTAGCAAACCAACAAAAAAAATACATCATTTAAATGAAACATAACTGTTATCATACAATCTTGACATCACGTTGATCTTTGGGTCATTCTATCACCAAATGAAAATTGAATTTAGTTAGATTGTGATTGATATATCTCTCAAAATTGAATTTAATGGTGCTCTCCATGAATCAAAGTCCTGCTCCGCCACTGGAGATGATCACCATAAGTGAAGATGTTAGAGGGAGGGGAAGACCTAAACTAACATGGATGTGATTAGTAAAAATAATATGCATTCATTTAATTTAACTGAGCATATAGTCCTTGATAGATCAAAATAGTGAAAAAGTAATTCATGTAGCCGACCCCACTGCATTGGGACGAAAGGCTTATGGTTGTTTAGGGAATTGACTTTTTTAGGGACTTTTTTATTTTTTTTACGAAAAACGTGCAAAAAAGAGAAGAGTTGGCTTTTTGGCTAAAATAGTGAGTTGCCAAAATAGACCTTAGTTTGGTTTGGTTTGGTTGTGGCATATTGTAATCTGCATGTATTAATTTAGTTGAAAATTGGGATTAATTAAAAGTTCAATATATAGATAGATTGTTATTTTCATGTGAATCTTCTTTGCCTTGATGTTGGGTTGAGATCACATATTTAAATTTGATTTTCAAGTTTTTGTATTTTCAAGTATGCATGAATTGGAGTTGGCTTGGTTTGGCAAGTAGTGAACTCAGTGGCAGAGCCAGAAATTTCTTTCAGTGGGGTCAATTAACAAGTAATATAATGTACTAATATTTACTTGCTCACAAATAATATAGATTTACTCCATGCAAAAAATTATAAAGTAAAATCATATAACAAATTCGCCATGAATCAAAATTATAAAAGACATTGTTCAGTCTCATTACTTTTTATGTTAAAACCTTACCCTTCCCTTTATTTTAAACCCCATTATTATTCTTTTTTAAAATGCCAGTGGGGTCACTTGAAGCCAGTCATTTGTATGTATCTCTATCCATGGGTAAATTGGTTGAGGCTTGCATTGCTGTGATGGAGCATCTTTTCTTTTCTTTTTGTTTTTTTTTTACTTTTTACATTTCTTTGTATGTGATACATGTCATGTGTCCAATTAAGAAATTTTTTGCTGAGAATTATCAAGCATCCAGTGAATGATGGGTAGTGCAGTGGGTTTATGGTCCTTATGAGTTTTGCACTTCATTCCTGGAAGATGTAAACTGAAGTGTAATATAAATGATGTCGAATGCAATTTGTAGAGCATACTCTCTTTCAGTTAAAAGAATTTACCACTGTCAATCTCCTACCTCCCCTAATAATGCGGTCATTTAAAAAATGCATGACCTGGTAGTCTAGTACTGATCATTGGAGATTGATGATTAGTACAAAAGTTATTTTGTGTTCAAATCTGTGTTTCCATTACTAAAAGTCAGAGTTTATTTAAGTGGAAAATCATAACTTCATCAATGATTTGACACAATCATTGAAGTGTGAGCTTTGCTCAAATTCTCCTGGTCCCCTGAACAGCCACAGAGAGAGAGAGAGAGAGAGAGAGAGAGAGAGAGAGAGAGAGCTCCTTTTCCATTCTCAATATACTGTTATGTTCTGTCATTTTTTTTGGCTATGGTAATGGCCAAAACATAGATTATGTTTAGCATGCCATGATAAGATACATCCTATAACATGTTGCTTATTGTATAATCTTTTTTTTCATTTTTTTAAGTGTCACTTATTGTGTAGTCTGCGTTAAATTGTTCAATTTCCCACTATGAAGTTGGATGAACATACCATTATTATATTTGCTAATTATTTTTACAGGTGTTGGAGGCTATTCATATTTGTATGAGCCACTTTGGTGGGCTGGCATGATAACAAGTGAGTTTATTTTGTGCTTTCCTTTCAATTATTAACAAACTAAACTGGTTAATGCTGTATTGCTATTGCATTATGTGATCTCAGTTTCCTAAGTTTTTTTAATTCATAATCTTCCCATTCTTAGTTTCTGCAGTCAAGGATTTTATTTTGCACAGGAGTCAATGACTCTAGAATTCAAACTTCACATTTTCCTTTTTACCCCCTGTTTTACCTTTTATTGTGTGGAAACTTCCTTATCAATTTTTTCATATTATACATCCTACAAATCACAAGGAAAATTCAGAAAAGCACCAATAGTAAAATTAGTAATTAAACAATGAATAAAACAAAACACATTGACTTGGTAAGTAATTGTTTTGTAACAAATTAACCATCATTTGTAGATTTTTCTCTTCAAGATAACATGGTCTCATGTTTAAATATTCACTGAAAGATTAATGGCGGTTATAGTTAGCGTTAAGGGTATAAATACGATTGTTGCTCGATACATGGGGTGTAAGGTGTTTACTTTTTAATAAATAATGGAGCAAAATCTATCATCAGTGTTGTTGATGGGCACTATGTAAATCCAAAGGTCTGTTTGACATCTTTATGGCAGTCTTTGCCTCCTGTTTTTACAGTAGCTATCTTCTTTCTAGTGCCCCTGCTTCCCTTTTCCCTATGAAAAATTTAGTTCTTCTTTCTAGTTCCTCTTGCTTCCCTTTTCTCTCCGAAAAAAATTTGCGTAGAAGGTTTCTTGCAGACATTTCACTCTCTTCATTTGATTGTTCCAGCTTTATACCATATATTTGTCTCTTTAACATTGTGGAATCGGCACTTGGAGTCTATATATTTTAGTTGGGAAACTGTTGTTGCAATGTTGAGGTTCTAATGTTAATGGTTGCGTTTTGACAGTGATCGTTGGGGAAATTGCTAATTTTGCTGCTTATGCATTTGCACCAGCTATTCTAGTCACTCCCCTTGGTGCACTCAGTATCATCATCAGGCATGAGGAAAAATTTAACATGAAATTTGATCTTTTAAATTTAATATTTTCAGTGCTAACTTTCAAAATTTCCTGCAGTGCTGCACTAGCGCATATTATTTTAGGGGAGAGACTACACATTTTTGGGATTCTTGGTTGTGTTTTGTGCGTTGTTGGTTCAATAACCATAGTGCTACATGCTCCTCAAGAACGTGAAATCGAGTCTGTGAAGGAAGTTTGGGATCTTGCCACTGAACCAGGTATATATTTTATGTAAACAAAGTAATGGTGAGTCTGCAGTTTTCAGTTCTACTAAATATTATTGATACTGTAGCTTATTTCAAAATATCATTTGAGTATAATTATTTATTGTTTTTCTTGCTGCAGGCTTCCTTGTATATGCAGCTTTGGTCATAGCATCAGCTTTTATAATCATAATCTATTTTATTCCACAGTATGGGCAGACATATATAATTGCCTACATTGGGGTTTGTTCACTTGTAGGCTCACTCACGGTAGGTGATCTGGTGGCTTTTTTTGTATTTGATTTATTTATTCTGGTATTACCATGATTCGTACTGTTCTCACTGTTCTTTTGTGTACTGTTACAGGTTATGAGTGTGAGAGCCCTTGGGATAGCTCTGAAGTTGACATTCTCTGGAATTAATCAGCTATTATATCCTCAGACGTGGGTCTTCGCCATTGTCGTGATTTCTTGTGTACTTACTCAATTGAACTATTTAAACAAGGTAATTTATTCTCGGTGCTGTTTTAGCAATTCAAGTTTGAAACTTTATTATTTTGGACTATGTTCTGGTATTTACTTGAAAGTGGTGGATTTTTTTCCACAACTTGTTCACTCCTTTTTAGTTATTATTTTAATTTACTGTAGTTTCAGTTTTTTTGATGGACATGCTTAAATAAACAATAAAATCCAGATAACTGAATTGATCTTATGACTGAGCTATAGAGTGATAGTCAATAGAATGTCACAAGTTTTAAGCGAATCAGTAATTGAAGTTTGAGATTCTTGCTTGTTGAATTCCAGCAGCTCGAGGGTACAAAATGTTGGAATGTATCTTCTTTTGTTGACATGCCTCTGTGTGCTTTAAAGGGTAATCAATTACAAATAAGAGTTGCGAGGGAGAGAACCCCAATTACACTCTTCATTTTCTTTGTTGTTCCTCTCTCTCTCTCCCTCTCTCTCTCTCTCTCTCTTCTTATTTTTTTGTCTTTCTTTTTGTCCTTATATGAAATTCAACTTGGTATCAGAGCAATGTAGGGATTCTGAATTCTACTGTGCAAAGAACATAGATTACTTGCTGGTGCAAAACGAAGAAAAAATATCAAACATGATCAGCTCGCTTTGGTGATTACCCATATTTTTGCTAAATTATTTTGAGATTGGTTGCCCATATCTTCTTAACCTTTTATTTTGGAATAATAAGGATAATCTTTGGAAAACGCATATCGATGCATTTTTGGGCTGCATCTTTGCATGGAATGGATTGAGAGGTTGCCCACTAGAAGATCTAAGAGCTGCCTGACACTCTCCCAGAAGATTTGAACATATCCTTGTTGAAAAAGTGTATTTATGTCCAGAGTCCTTTGATTGGAAATGGTTATTTTTTTTTTCTTTCTCTTGATTTTCTTGTATCATGGGGCTCTGGCTGCCTATATTGCTGCAGTGGTTGTTATCTTTGTCCTAGATTTGTTGTGTTTGGAGTTACTTGAGGTGCAATTGAGGGTGTATCAAGATGTCAGAGGCAAGCGAGGTCACCCACACCAAAAAAGACAACCCCAACCCTATACTTCAAATCCCCATTGTGAAATTAGATAGACATTAAATACCTAATTTGGTCAGTATGCGATGCTCTTTATTAAGAGAAAAGGGATATTGGGTCATCTAAATGGGAAGATTAAAGCACAATCAGGGGATGACCCTTTATTTGATTGATGGGATGCAAATAAATTCCACAGTTATATCTTGGTTGTTCCACTCACAGCAACTAGAAATTAGTTGTGATTATATATTTATAAAAACATTAAAGGAGATTTGGGATGCAGCAGCTCAGACCTACTAAAAAAGGGGAAACATAGAACAAATTTATGCTTCATAACTTACTTTCACACAACTCTAGCTAGAGCTAGATCACTATCAGAATTTTCAAGTTGCAAGTCCAATAGATGCTTTGATGTTTTATCAGATCATTGAGCAGGAGTGTCTTTGAATTTGACTGGTTTTAATTTTGAGTATGATCAAGTTCACATTTATATTTTAGGTAAGGAGTCATCCTTCGTTTACAATGTGTATGCTAATGTTTAGAGTGAAGAAAGTAGGAGAGGTGTGATGGTGCATCCTGTCATATAAGGATCTGCACTGTTTACAACTTTTCAAGTAGATAATAAAGGGGTTAGAAAGCCCATGATGTGTTGGTCAGACTCTAGACTCTAGATTCATCTTCTGATGACAAAGACACTATTTTGTGATTTTTGTAACAAGCCACAACATACTAGAGAGAATTGTTGGAGATTCACAGGCCCTGGTCCATCTAAGGGTAGAGGAGGTCGCACAAATGGAAATTCTGGTCCTCATTCTCTTCATACTACTGGGTTTAGCCTACTAGTAGTGACACTGTTACTCCTGGTTCATCAGTTTCACAGGTGGAGGCTCTTACTAAGGATGAGATTGAGACTTCCAGACATCTTATGACTTTACTGGGTACCGCTTCTACCTCTTATGCTCACTCAAATAACTTGCCTGATTCCTTTGTTTTTTCTAGTAATACTTTTCAACCCCCTTGGATCATTGATTATGGAGTTTCAAATCATATGACTGGTTGTTTCACTTTCTTATCTTTTTATCACACTTGTTTAGGCATAAACAAACTTAAGAGTCTCAATGGTTCTTTGTCACCTGTCTCAGGGAAAGGTTTAATTTATGGTACTCCATCCATGTCCCTTTACCTGGTTTCACACACACTGAAATTTTCTTCCAATTCGCTCTCTATTAGTTGTAACACTAGATTTGGATTGTGGTGCAACTTTTTTTGCTCTCATTGTTTCTTACAATACCCAACCACGAGGAAGATGACAGTAAGCGGTAGTGTGAGAGATGAACTTTACTTCAGGAATTCACCCTGATAGAGGCTGGGATGACTTCTACAAGCACATCATTGTGGGGATACAAAATTTTCTGAGTACTTGACTGTTTTTAGATGTTTGGGACATCTATCATTTCATTTATGCCGTGATAGATGTTCCAAACATCTACATAGTCAAGTCCTTTGAAAAACTTGTATCCCCACAATGACGTGCTTTTAGGAGTCATCCCAGCCTCTCTAAGGGTGAATTCCTAAAGTAAAAATCATCTCTCGCACTACCATTGTATATGTTGATGATATTGTCATAATTTGAGATGATCAAGAAGAAAGTGGTTATCAAAGTATTGTTCACGATCTAGTTCAACATGATTGGACTAAGCATATTGAGATTCATAGGTATTTCATCAAAGAGAAGTTAAATGTCGAGCTTACTTGTACTCCTTATGTGTGACCAAAGCAAAGATCAACTGGATGGCATCTTGACAAAGGGAGCATCAAGTAAAGTGTTTCATAATATTCTAACCAAGCGGAGTACGTGTGAGTGTGATATCTTTGTACCAGCTTTGAGGGGAGTGTTGGAATGTATCTTTTATTATTTATTTATTTATGTGTGCTTTAATGGGTATTTTTGTAATATTGTTGGAATCAAGTATAACTAAAGTTACACGGGAGAGAATCCTAGTTATTTTCTTCCTTTTTTTCTACAGTGCTTCTCTCTCATCTCTTTGTTATCTTTTTCCTGTTTCTTTTGTCCTTATACAAAACTCAATTGAAAAATATGGTGGATTTAAGTTTTCATTTGGTATATACATTGTTTTTTCACCATCAACATCATGCCCTTGTGAAGTCCCAAATATTATTGTTCTGGCCATGTCTTCTATGTAAATCTCTTTGGCTGTCGAACATTTTCATATTTCTTTTTGGTTGCCCGCTGGTGCGAGTGATTCCCCATAAAGAATCAAAATATAATCATTTTTTTTTTGGTGTGGTGGTTGTCATTAGTCATTAATTGCCTACTACTACTAGTATTACTTCTCCTTTATTGTTTACTGTTTCTACTGGAAATTATGCTTTTTTATGTCTCAATTGCAGGCTCTTGATACTTTCAACACAGCTGTCGTATCACCTATCTACTATGTGATGTTTACAACTCTAACTATTGTGGCAAGTGTTATAATGTTTAAGGTATTATTTCTCTGCCAACCTACAGTGTAGTGATTCTTCCTTGGCTTGTTATGATATAAAGTTAATTTGAATATATGCCTGTATTTACTGTTGATTGGTCGAGTGCATGTTTCTTTTGCTTTGAATGTCATAATTTTTGTGCTATTCTTCTGATAGCAAGAAAGTGATATGAAGTTGCCAAATGAAGACCTGTTTAGGAAACGACAATGATGCAACTGCTTGCTCTATCTCATCACTAAAAAGAATGCAATTGTTGATATGTGACTCTGAAGCATTATGATGCAAAGAGAAACATGCTTCATTTATGTAAAATGGGGCTTTAAAAGGAACTTAAAGTTTAACCTTATGGAAATACCTTAGTTTTCATTTGTAGATTTTGGGTGGTGATTTCGACTTCTTATTGTTCCTTTAGCACCTTTTAACTTTTATAGGTACACTTCCTACTGTTGTTGACTTGTAATGATGGGTTTTGATTTCACGTGATGAAAGTATGTAAGAAATCTTTGCTCTTGTTCTCAATTGATGCCACCTTGGCATGTCCCCAACATCATTTTGGCTATAAGCTCTTTTTGCGGAGATTTTTGTGAATTGAGTTTCTTTTTGTATAGCATGAATGTGTGCTTAATAACTATATGATAATCTTACCTATGGTTTTTTAGTTTAACATCACTCAATGATATAGAAAGCTTATTTGAAGTTACAAAACTGCAATAAGTTTTTCCAAATGGGCAATATATATATATATATATAAAGGCATTAGGGTATGTCATTTTCATCTAGAGGCTCATATGCATTTTCGGGATACATACAATTTGAAGTTCGATGTGGGAAATCCTTCTTAATGCTTTATTTGAGTTCAAGTTTGATGTGGATTCGCCTTCTTAATGCTCTCTATTTCTTGGCTCAGGACTGGGCTCATCAAAATCCAACACAAATTACTACCGAGTTGTGTGGGTTTGTAACAATTCTTTCTGGAACCTTTCTTCTTCACAAAACGAAAGACATGAACGACTGTATTTTCCCTTTGCCTTTCTTGTCTAATTTCTCTATTATATTCAAAAGTTCATTGTAGATCGAAGATTAACAATCCCATTGTGCTTTCTTTCCAGCTTCTGGACCATCCATGTCTTTGCGCCTTCATAAGCATTCAGAAGAGGATGGAGTTGAACCTGAAGGTATCCCTCTTCGGCGCCAAGACTCATCACGATCACCATGAGAATCTATTCTTTGATTCCTCGACGATTTTCCATTACCCACAAACTTGCATACTCATTGGGGGAAGGGACATTACAGCAGTCAACCTGTATGTTGTTGAACGATTGGGCCAGTATCAGCCATATTCACTATCAGTTACAATTAAATGGGATGGCAGGAATTATTTTTTCTCAGATTGAATTGAAATGAATAAAATGATTGTTTTCAGCTCCTTCTTCCTTTCCTCCTCTCCATACAGGGCATCCTCTGTAATTGTAATTTTGAGCACATTGTTTTATATTGTAGTGTATCCTAGCTTCGAAATTTTCCCCAAGGTACAGGAGATACGAGCCCTTCTCGTTCGTGAAGTTGAGAACAAGCTAAAATTGTGAGGGAAATATGATAATCATTGCTTACTATACATTTTTTCTTCTTTATTTTTTTGGAGAATCCTTAGGAACAATTGCATATTCTTTTGTGAGGTTTTTGTTTGCTTTTTTATTTTTTATTTTAATGTTTGAAATTTTAGCTTCATCCAGCTATTATTGTTGGTTCTGCTTTCTGATTAAATGCAACCATTTAATGGAGCTAATCAAATGATCCAATGATGTTTGTGATTCTTTCATTGTATTTCCTAAAATTCTTTCCATTCCCCCTCCAAATCTTCATTTTATTTGTTTATTTATTTTGATTTGCATATTTACATTCAATTTTGGTACAATGGGGGATTTCATAATCTAAAATAATTTAATTTAAACAAATATTTGTATCCACAATTTTGACAGCACTCTGTTTTCTGATTCTTCTACCAATCTCTTGGCTCTTGCTTACAATTCCTTGTTCCATTAATGGGGTTGTTTAGTGCAACTTATGTGAACTGTTTGCGGTTTTGTTTTGAGAGATTGTTAGGTGTGATTTCTGCTTATAATTATTAGACCAAATTTTTTTTTGAATAAGCTGAAAAAAGTTGATTATTTGAAAGCTGTGCGAGAGATGTTTTTAACTTATGTACTCTGATTATCAATTTTTAAGTTGCATCTAACAGCCTAATAGCTATGGATTATTGTCTTAGAAAATGTCAAGAGGGAGAGGACTCTGTTTGGCAATGCCCTAAATAGTCATTTTTTTGGGGGTGCATTTTCAGCCAAAAAAAACTTTAAAAACATATTTTCGTTTGGAAATGGCTAATTAATTCATGGGGAAATTACCAATTAGTTCCATCAAGTTTCATCATGGACAAAGTCGTATTTTTTATAAAATATTTTTAAAAAGTTCAATTCTTTATAATGGTGAATTATATTTCAATTTTACCGTTCATATTTAGTATGAATAATAATTTTATAAATAATTTTAATTTACTTAAAATTATATCTTTTAATTATACAAATTATAATAAACAAAATCATAAACAACTATTGGATCGAAAGAAATATGGTATAAAATTCGTCATTTTTTGTTGGTTGAAACTATGAATTTTTTTATGGTAAACACTCCAAAAAGGCGAAGTTCTACTAAAAATTCATCAATGAAGTTATGATTATATATTTATCAATGCGTAAGATAATTAATGAATCTTATATTTATATTTTATTTATTAGAAAATATTTTATTTCAAGAATTGAGAATCTTTTATTATAAAATTTTAAATAAATTAAATTTGTTTATGAAATTATAAGTTCATATTTTAAGGAGAAGGATAAAATTGGAATAAAATATACTATTATGAAGAGGTGAACTTTTTTGAAACAATTTACTAAAAAAAATAAGATCTAATTGTTCGTATTGAAATTTGATAGGATTTGATGCTTAATCTTCAAAGCAAAATAAAATTTATCGGTAATTTTTCTTAATAAAAATTTAGTTAATTTAAAAAAAAATCACTAAAGATTAAAATTAGCAAAAATATTTGTCAAAAAAACTTAAAAAAATGACGGATCTAAAAATATTTGTCAAAAAAACTTTAGATATTATTTTTAATTTAAACGAACTTTTAGTTGAGTCGGATCTAAAAATTAAAGAAATTTGACATAATTTTTACAATTTTTTTTTTAAAATTAAAGACAAGATTAAATTAAGGGGGATGCACTAATAAATTTCAAATTAATAACTTATACACTGTTTAGTCCTAAAAGTTTTTTTATAGACTGAAAGGTCCCATTACAATATTTCAAACATCAGATTAATATTTCGAACATTAGATTTCGAACATCAGATTAATGTTTCGAACATTAGATTGATGTGCAAATGGGACTAAATGGAGCATAAGAAAACTTTTAGGACTAAATGGTTCAACTTTTCAGAAACTAGGACTAATGAGTAAATTTTCCTTAAATGAAATTAATTTAAAAAAAAAAAAAACACTCAAAAAAAGGCATAGCTAACAAAAAGAATACTTTCTCGTTGCCCTTTTTGGCTGACTTTGGCAAGAGCTTTCTCAGTTACTTCTTTTTATAATAATAATAAAAAGGGGTTTTTTTTTTAAGCTCCCTAATAATAATAATTTTTTACATAAAGGACATTAAAAAATGTAATACTGTCTTAGGTCCCTAACCAAAATACCCACGCATTTTATCAATTTCTTGGACCAAAATACCCTACGTCTGTTCATCTTCAGATGAGTTGATTCTTTTTGACCTGTCTACTGGATATTCTCCTTTGTGATGCTGGTACTGGTGTTGGGTATTTTCCGACGAGTACGAAAACAAATTCAGCAAAACAAAAGCACTAAGTTTGGCAAATTTAATTTTCTGGGTAAACAAACAGAGTGGAGTGGAGTTGATAGATGTATATATATATGATACATACACATATATATATACAATATGTTGCTTACTGTCTTGACTAGTATATATATGATAATTAATCAATTAAGACCATTTGCAACCATAATCAAACAGTCACTCTTAGTTATCTTATCTATGGTTGCAAACATATATATATATTATATATATGATACATACATATTATATACAATGTCAGCACATATATATATCCAGTGTTGAATATAACATCTTCAGGTTCAAAATTTCTCTGAGTGTTGAACATAACGTCTTTTGATTTTTTGGGTTTAGTAGAATTGGAGTTGTTTCTGGAAAAGCAATATTTGGATCTCTACTTGAAGAATATTGGAAAAAGAAGCTTGAGAAAGAGGCAGCAGTAAAGGAAGGCTTAAAGTGATCCAGAGAAATTTGAATTTTCTCTGGATTCAATCCAGAGAAATTCATAGCATTAAGTTTAAAGAAAATCTATCACAAACTCATAGAAGAACTATTAATTTGTTTGTGCAGGAAATTGTGATTGAATCAGCAGCAGCAAAACCAAAGACAAATTGATCAAATCAGAGTTTTATCGTTCAGAGAAATTATGGACCAGAGAAATTTGAATTTTCTCTGGGTTGAATCCAGAGAAATTCTTTGGAAGTCCATCCAGAATTTCTTTGCTTCCAACTGATGATGGGTTGCTTTCCTTCCAACTGTCAAAATTGAACTGCTTTCTGTGCATTTGGGGCTTCTTATTGAAGCTTCTCGTGTTCTTGTTTTTGTAAATTTCTCTGGCTTGCTACATTTGTGTTTCTCTATTGTGTAATTTTATCTGGCATGTTTATGTTTCTTCATTATTTTCTCAAGCAAATTATCTGTGGCTTACTACTCTATTGGTGTGTCTAATTTTCTCTGGCATTTATAATTTTTCTCTGGCCAAATTACTTTTCTTACTTGTGTGTCTAATTTTCTCTGGTAGCATTTATAATTTCTTCTGGCCACATTATGTTTATGTCTTGTGTCTAATTTTCTCTGGCATGTTTATTTTGTTCAATGCTTTATTTCCTCAAAATTTCTCTGTTGTGTAATTTTTTCGTCATGTTTATGTTGCTACCTTGTAATTTTCTCTGTTGTGTAATCATTGCTACCTTGTAATTTTCTCTGGGATTTAATGTTTATGTTTTCATTCTATAGAAATGGCAAAGCGCAGAAACAACACAACCCCACAAACCCCGAAAAAGAAACCAAAAGTCTCTGTATCTGCGTCTTATGATCTTAGATCAAAACGCAGTAGCAGCACCAGAACACCACAAAAAAAACAAGTCCAAGTTGAAGAAGCAATAAGCATCAAGATCAAGACACCAACTTCAAGGGTGATTTTCACTCAACTACAAGTTTAACATTTTCTCTGTCATTTTCATTGGATTATAATAACAAACCTACGATTTTCTCTATACTACAAAGAAAAGTCCAGAAACATGAATAGTGCAAAAAAAAAAAAAAAATGAAAAGTGCAAAGAAAACATATCAGAAAACTTTGAAAAGTGCAAACATATAAAAACACAACATATAAGTCCAGAGAAATTTGTAATACTTATCATTTGTAATACAATCATATGATTTTCTCTGGACTACAAAGAAAAGTCCAGAGAAATTTGTGAACTTATATTCACTTTCAATATAACAAAAACAAAACACATTAACATCAAGAGACAAAAATATATTAAACACAAGCACATAAAAAAATCACAAAGAAGATCTATTATGTTCACAAAACATTCAATTCAAAAAATTAAAAAAAAAAAACAAAACACTTACTACTCTATTGCTACGTCTGTAAAGTTCTCTGCCAATTTTCTCTGTGATTTTCACTGCACTACAAGCTTACAATTTTCTCTGTGATTTGAGTTCAATTATAGTAACAAACCTGCAATTTTCTCTGCACTACATAAAAAATGCAAAGTGAACAAAAAACAGAGCACAAAAACGCAGAAAAACAGAGCACCAAAAAGCAACTCATAAGCATGTTGACAGAGAATGAAAAAGCAACTCCAAAATCAAAATCAACTCCATCGAAAATTCATCAATAACAGATAATGAAAAATTAACTTCAAAAATAAAAAACAGCTACACTGAGTTCGTCTCTCTCACATTGATCAAAACAAAAAACAAAACCTAATTCAACACCTACACGATCAAATCAAATCAAAATTGAAAACTTATCTAATTCAACTCCACATGAAATCAAATCAAACACAATAAACCAGATTTCAACTCCTACACGATCGATCAACACCTATAAAACAACGAACATGATTTCAACTCCTACACGATCGATCAGAATTTTCAACACTACAAAAAACCCTAGAAAATCTCCACAAAAATCTGAATCGTCAAGTTCATCCTCACGTAATCTCCCACAAAATATTAATATGATCTTTAGCTGCCAAATTCAAAAACAACGTATATTATAAATAAGGGTAAGACAGGTATTTTACACTCTAAAATAACATTGAGGGACCTTAGCTACAAAAGAACACATTGTGGACCTAATCTATTACTAAAAGTTGGATAGAAACCTTAAACCGATTTTTCCTAATAAAAACACTAGTTAAATGTACAAGTTCTTTTAACTATATATATATATATATATTTTTTTTTCCATCTAAAAAAGTTAAAAAAAAGAAAGAAAAAACTATTTAAAAAGTATTTGTTAATCCCTACCTGAATGGTCAGAGAACAGAAGAGTGGATGCCAAAAAAAACAAAAAAAAAGGGCTTACCAAAAAAGAAAAAAAGGGAATGGTTAGAGAAGTTAACTAAAATTATTTCTTTTTAGAAAAGGCAAAAAAATAGTACGAAAAGTTTACTAAAAACTTGACAACCCACCATATAAGGCACTTGTTTCGTAATATTTTATTCATTTATTATTTAGAAGTACACTTAAAATTACACTGTGTTTAGTTGGAGAATTTATAAAAAATTTTAGAATGAAAAAAAGAAAAGATAGATAAAATATAAATAAAATATATTTACATTTCACATAATTTCAGATATATTTTTTCTTTTCCTTTCTAAATCTCTTTTTAAATCTCTCAACCAAACACAGTATTAAGAAATAATTATTTATGATTTTTTTTAAAAAAATCAATCAAGATTAAAAAAATAAGAAAGTATATCAGTTTTTCTATCTTTTTTAAACTAAGCATATTTTGTATATATTTTTGTCATTTTTTTAATTTTTTTTAAATTTTTATATTTCATGAAATTTGAGAATTAAATTTGAGAGTGAAGCGGGCGTTAGAATATTCAAATCTATAAAATAGACGTAATTGCGAATAATTGGCGTTACGTGTGCGTTGGGGTATAGTGGTGCACTAGTCCCTTTCTTGGAAAGCTCATTATTATTATCCTCGGTTTTATTTTTAAAGGTAACATAGGGAGATTCGTAATGCAGATATTAATAATGAAAGGATTGTTAATAAGAGAATTGATAGTGAGGGGATTCAGTAAAATTATATTTGTTTTGATGATAGTTGTTAGTGTAAGAATTGTTAAAATATTTTTATATAAAATAAATATAAAATAATAAAACAAATACAAAAATACAAAAATATAAATATTTATGTTAAAAAAAAAATGCTCAACATGTAAAAAATAAAAAAATAATAGTCATTTAATTAAACGAATAAAACTATAATTTTTACTTAATAAAAAATACAAAAAATTAAATATTAATGTATAAAAAAAAAATAGTCAACATGTAAAAAATAAAAAAAGTAAAAAAAAATTAATCAGGCGAACTATTTTTCTAATACCAAGTCCCAAGTCTCTATCCAAATACCCTCCCCAAGGCTCATCTTAATGTCAAGGAATTAGGAGTTCCCTCCATATCTCTTAAAACAAACATAACATATAGTGGGTCCACTAGTCCAATAATTTATGAAAGAGTCTTATGATGAGGAAGAAATAAACCACACAACAAAGTTTCATAATAAAAAAAGCCGGGTGATTGCTCACTGTTGTATGTTTGATGAGGTCTATCTTGGGTCTCATTTTAATAATTTATTTTTTTTAAATATATCGATTAGAATATGTTTACAAAAAATTAAATTTGATCGGATATCGATAATATTTTCATCAATTTAATAAGGTAAGAGGGATAACTGCTCACTACTGTGCACTCGATAAGGCCCACTTCGAGTCTAATTTTAATAATTCGAACAATTTATTTTTAGAGAATTTACTTATAAGTCTCATACACAAAATTCAAAATCCATCTAGTCTCAAAACAAAACACTTGTATCAATTAGTTTTATATATTTTTAATTGTTATAAAAAAAATTTATTTTTTAAATTTATTTTTAAAGACACTACTACATCCTACCACCGCCAGACTTCTGTCAGACGATTATCGGAAACTTGCCGGAATGTTCAACATCACTAGGAAGTCGCTGGAATATCATCGAAAATTCACTAGAGTATCGCCAGAACATTCTGAATGTCATTGAAAGTCATCGGAATGTCTAAAATGTTCACTGGACGTCAAGAATATCGCTGGAGACTCACCAGAATTTTTAAAATATTAAAAAAAAGAAGAATAAACTGAGAAATTAAAGTGAAAAAACATAACAAAATATGCTAAATATGGATAAACCGAAAGAAGAGAAAAAACTAAGAACAACAAATTATAACAATAGAAAAAAACATACTGTTATTTTCAATTTTTGTAGGGTTTAAGTAAATAATTTTCAATATTGATCAAATTGAAAAGCAAGTTTTGAAACTGTAACATTTTACAGTTTCAAAGTATGATTCTATTAAGTATTTATCCTTATTAGATGCTTGTATTCCAACAACTATTTTTTAGTTTAGATCTAACCGGATCTAAAGTAAATCTACTTAGATCTGATGTAGATGTGAGCAAATCTATATCAGATTTGAGTAGATCTACTCATATTCTTTGTCAGAAACCCATCTTCTTCATTAGAAATCCATTTCTTTCGCCGTTGTTGAGCATGAAACAAAGAGTTGGTACTCAGTGATTGCTCGTGAACCCCAATCAATACTTGTAGATTAAAAAGAGACAAAAAAGAAAAGAAAAGAAATGCGTGGTTGTAGTCGTGGTTATGGTCGTCATCGTCGCTGATATTAAAAAAAAAAAAAGAGATAAAGAAAAGAAACAAGGTGTAAGAAAAAATAAGATAAATGAATATAGGACTTTTGAGTTTATCTAAAAAAAATTTGAGAATAAAAAATACTCATACTTTTCAAAAATGACTTGTGAATAACTTACTATTTATTTTTTAAGATAAATTGAATAAAATATACCTATAAAAAATTAAATTAATTAAATAAATATAATTTACTTAATATATTTTAAAAAATAAATAATTTAAATTATCAAAAATAAAAATAGAAAAAACAAAAAACAAAAAATCATCCAAATGAGTCTGCCAGACGAAATTATCAATCTTTATTTTATTGGAAACACTGAAAAATTGTAGAAAAGACAAAACCAGGGTTTCGCAATAATTTGGCCGTTCAATCCGGCGGTAGATCACATGTCATGTCATGTCTTGTCACTATATATATTTTCTTTTCTTTGCGTCTCGAACGTTTTGGTAGGTCCTCTCTCTGCTACAATTGAAAAGTATAGTATTACCAAAAAAAAAATACATTTGAAAAATTTAGAGGTAAAGAGATATGTTAAAATACAAATTATTTTTATAGTTTGAAAATTATAAATATTCTTCTGTTAAAATTTTTTATTTAATAAAATTTATTAAAAAATAAAATACATAATTATTCTTCTATATAATAATAAAATTATCTAAATTATTAATTGAAACATATTTTTAATATTATTAAAAACTGTTAATTGACTTGATGATTTATTAATAAAAGGGATGATTTGTTATGAAATTAGAAATCTCAGGAGTGAAATGTAATTTTCAAAATCACAAGAGGTGATTCGTATTTTAATTAAACTTCAGGAAGTGTATTTATAATTTATCCAAAAATTTATACGCTTTCCGTTTTAAAATAATAATTTTTTTCCAGAAATTTAATTTTTTTAATAAAACAATTATTATATTTTAAAAATATTAATTTTTCAAAATTATCCTTGATATATATTTTTAAAAAAATATTAATTTTCATAATTATATTTTTTGTATTATTAAATTTTTTTAAAAAAGGACAAAATATTTAATTCATATTATTTTATTCTTAATTTTTGAAAATGAGTTAATATTTTAGGACAATAAAAAATAGAATAAGAGACTAATATTTGGAATGGATGGAGTAATTATATCTTTTATTTCAATTATTTTAATATTTAAGGTTAGATTCTTTATATCTTTTTTATTCAATTTATTTATTTATTTCTTAATATTTTATTTTTCCTTTTAATTGTTGGAGTTATCTTAAATTATATTTATTTTCTTATTTTACTTTGTCCTTTTTTACATAGATAAAATACTACACACCACTTTAAATTTTGAAAAAAAAAAAAAGAAGTAAATTTTACAAGTTTGATATAATTATATTAAATTTTTTAAAATTTTAATTCACATAAAACTTAAATTACTTTTCACCAATAATTTGTTAATGACATAGATAAAAAAAAAAAAATAATTATCATTTTTTATATTAAAATATATTTAAATTAGTTTTGATACCTCTGGACTACAACTATAAAACTTACTATATGCTTTTCTAAATCAAAAGAAGTTTTAAGAGTTGTTTGTAATGTTCTAAATAAGTATATTTTTTAACTTTTTATGAAATATGAGTTGAGTATGGATTGAGTTTGAAGTGATGTGATAGAGACGTGATATAATTTCAATAAGATGATGTAAAATAGAATAGTGACTTTTTAACTTTTTGATATTTTTAGAAGACGACAAACAAAACCTTAGTTACAAGCTTGATGGAATTAAGTCACCGTAAATAGAGAGGCTGTCAATCTTGCCTTGTGTTTCCAAAAAGAGAAAAAGTAGGGATCATGAAGAAATTTTCATGAAAATAATCATGAAATATTTATGACTCTTAGATTACCTTGATTAGTGTGTAGTGCTTTATTTTAAGTGTAATTCAAAAGTCATAAATATTTCATGATCATTTTCATGAAAATTTTTTCACGATACCTAGCATTGCTCTTCCAAAAAAATTTAGTGGCACCCACCCAACTACATCCATGAAATAATGGAGAAAACAATAACTAGCTGAAGCAGTTGACCTAAAATTTGAAGAAAACAAAAAAGGCAAACAACCAACAACAACAATACCCCTATCATTCCCATCCCATACCACAATGCTCTTATTTACCATGACCTAATCAACCAAAACCATGGCCATTTCAGAAGACTTCAGCTTCCCAACAACCACCGATTCTCCTCCTCTTTTCATCGGCTCACCGCCTTTGTGGCATCGCTCTTCTTCTACTTCCACTCCCACTCGCCACCAACAACAACGACGACAACAACAAAATTCTCATCATAAAGATTGTGAAAGTTTCTCGACAGAAAAACCAATTGGCAATAAGCAGAGCAAGAGTTTTTCGTACGTTGAGCGAGGCGTAAAGGCGGGAAAAGAAGATGATGGAGAGGAAAAGATGGACATGTTATGGGAGGACCTGAATGAAGAGATTTCTAGAACTTATGGGTCAAAGTTGGAATATTCAGAAATGTCACCGGCGGGGAAGGTGGCGGAGTTTGGCCGTGTTCAGGTGTTTTCCGGCAAGAAGTCTAGCGTCGTGGTGGTGTACATGAAGGTCTTGAAGAAACTCTTCTCGCTTAATTCTCAACGTTCGATTAAGAAACGAACATGGTGATCAAAGTTGCTTTGAGTTTGTTGTTTTACACCTCAAAAATTATAATTTTACGAAGCAATTACACATTTTTTTTTTGGGTGTGTATGTAATTAAGAGCCATGTTTATGAATTTTTTGTTTTGAACTGAGACAACCAAAATTCTGTATAATTTGCCTAGTTTGTATGCCATTTGGCCCATTAATCTCTGTACCAAAAGGGAATAGGTTCAATTTAAAAAACTAAAATAAAATATATATGTAACAGATAATATACCAATTCATGGTTCCGAAGGGTGTTTATTTATTTAATTAATTTAAAACACTTATTATTGTAGTTCAAGATTATGAAATTGTCACAATTTGTATGAGATTTATGTGTAAAAATTTTATTTGTAAATAATTTTTCTTCAATGAATATTGTAAGTCTTTGCATTTATTTGACATACAATAAATGATGAGAAGACCCAGACTTCATGAAATAATGTGTATACAAAAATGACACCTTATGATTATGATTTATAATTTTATTACAACTCTAACGATTATGGATCATAATTTTAAAAATAGCAATATCATATAATTTGAGATGATTTTTTTTTTTTTTTTTGGTATTAAAATTTTGTTTATGAATAATTTCTCTAAAATAATATTGTTAATGAAGGTAGCTCAGGTATAGCACTTGCAGGTCTTAGGCTTTGTTTGGCTATCTTAGTTGGGACTAAAAAAGCACAAAAGATAAAATAAGTTAAATAAATTAATAAAATAAAATGTCACATTTAAATCATAATGAATTCACTTTTTTTCTCACAAAAGTTAAAAAAATAAAAAAAAAATTTACCAAATGAACTTTTTAGTTTCAATCTAAAAAAGTTTGAACTCCAAAAAACTAACTAAATATGTTTTTCCCAAACAGTGAATTATTAACTGGATTGATTTACTTATAAGTTTTGAATATATATATATATATATTTGCCCATCATTTTAATAATGAGAAAATTTTGAGACTTTTTAGATATACCTTGTGTTTGTGAAATAATTATTTAGTACAAGTAATGATATTGATAAATTCATCAAAGTGATAAATAATTGAGATATTTTGCCTTTTCTTTGTAAATTTTGATTTATTTGTATTAAAATATGATGTAATTGAACTTTTTGATAAATAAGTCTAATCCATAGAACTACATCATAACTTCCTTATTTTTGAATAGTTTGATGATTAAGGATAGAGAAATTTATTAGAAAATTCTATGTTAAGTACTCGTATTATAATTAGTTTATAATATATTTTTTCGTTTCGATAAGTCCTATTATTTTAAACATTTGATTCGTCAAATCCTAATTCTTATATTTAACGTATTTTATAGACAATTTTATCATTATAAATATTTTTTGAACTCTTAATAACTTGATGATGTGAACATTCACATTAAATAAATTTAACAATATGAATGTTCATGTTAACAATATAAATGTTCACATCATGAAACACTTACATTGTTAATGTGAACATTAATGTGCGTTTTACTTTATTATTATTAGGAGTATTTTGATAATTATATCACCCATAAAACTTAATGAAATATAAAAAAATAATTTAAATTAAGTAGAATATAAATAAAAAAAAAGAAATTCATGAATAAATGTCATTTAAGAATAACTGTTCTAAATAAATAAATAAATAAAATAATTGATAACCAATTATAAAGGAAAATTATTGTTTCGGCAACTGAGTGGAAGAATATTCTTTGAAAGAAAAAAAGTGACAAGATGCACGCCAACTAAAAAATGCAATTTATACAATAGAAAAGATATTCCTAACCTAAATTGGAGATATTTCAAATGCATAATGCTAGGGATATCATTGCAATGAATTTTTTCTCGGGAAAATAATACCGCGCTCTAAATCTAAAATTTTAATTTGAACTTTAGTGATACGGTAAAGTTAAAAAAAAGAAAAGAAAATCAACACAAAATATCACATCACAAAATAAATCACGCCTATTAGAACTCTTTTAGAACTCACCTATTACCGCTCTCAATCTTTTTCTTTTTTTCTCCCCATTCATCAAATAAAATCTATTACAGTAAGTACCACGATAGATAAAAAGATTAAAAGAAATTGCAGCCCTTTAAGTTCTAATAAATTGTATATTAGACTCAATTTTTGAAGTTTCTCTTGTGCGACATCCTCATTCTTGATATCAGATCTGTGGCACCGACAGAATGACTAGTGATATTACAAATCCAAAAATTAAAACATCCTGTGAAATACAAGCTCAATACCAGAAAGTTATCTCTCGTTTTTATTATATTAATTAATGGTTAAACTTGTATTGTGTGAGATAAAATAATAAAGTGTTCATAAAATTATATGATTAATACTAGGGGGTACAACTCAAGGGGATTGAGAGGTTATTTAAATTCAAGTTGTGTTAAAACCTACTCAAGCCTGCCCAAATCTGAATTGTAATCCAAAATTGTCCGACCAATACCACCCTAGTTAAACCTGAATTGCCTTAGTCGCACATAAATTTCAATTTTTTTTTTCTAGCTAAATTATTAATTTGTTAGCATTAGATTCTATCTATATATATATTTTAAGAAAATTATTAATAATATGAAGACAAATAATGTATATAATATAAGAGAGATGCCGCTATAGTAATTTTTACAATTTATGAGTGAATAAAAAAAAATAAGATTATGTGTTGTATTACGTATATATATAATATATTCAATATGATTTAACAATATAAATTATTATATTTAATATCATATAATAGCTAATAATTTATATGTACATGAAATATATATATATATATATATAATTTAGATTTCAAGTTGCTCGGGCTGATTAATGTCTTTACGTTCAAATTTAATTCAAACTTTTGAATTTTTATCTAAATCCGTATCGAATTCAAAAATATCTTGTTGAAGCCCTAAAAAAATTTGGTTGAGCTTATCTGCTCGGATTGAGCACGCCCAAGTTGCACCTCTAATTGATACAAACATTAAAAAACAAACAAACATTTATAAAAAAAAAACAAAAAAACAAAAACATCAAAGCCTGCAGCCCAATAAGCAGCAGGGTGACCATCAAGAAGGCCAGGGCGTCAGTTTCACCAAGCTGGTAGGGTCCAATCTCAAAAAGATAAAATAAATAAATAAAAGGAATGTAAGTAGCAGCAGCAGCAAATAGCAAGTCACAATGTAGTAGATCCAATCACATTTCTCAGCAGGCAGGCACGCAATCATCGATTGATACAACCAAAATCAAATTGCCAAATTATATATTGTAAAAGCTCTGAACGATAGCTCAAAACTCTCACCGACAACAAAATGACACCTATTTGACACGAGTTAGATAATAGCAGAAGAGAGCCACAGCCAAGCATCATTAGGTATGGGATGTTTGTCTTTTCTCCAACCAATGAAACGAATGAAAAATGTAATTAATACAATGAAGACGACACTAATTCCAATCTTATCTAATCTTTTTTCTGCAGAAAAAAAGGGGCCAGCAAAACTGAGGTTGCTTGATCTAATTTTATGAATTCAACCCCCGATCTACAAATTTGTGATCCAAGCAACCACCACTTCAGCAATTTGTTTGCAGGACAAACCTCCTTCAATCAACCAGTAAGATTGTTGTCAAGTATGATATATAAACAAAAAGTACCTCTTTCCGATGTGAATGTCAACAACACAAGCACATTATTTCGTCACATTGTGATCAATGTTGCTCTCCTCTCCTCTGACCTGTGATGGAACAACTTAGCTATGGATCGCCTCTCACAGTCCTGCAATGTAAGGGAATTAACAAATAGTCTCCTCAACAGCTAGTGTTAGGTTTCAATTCATATGCTGTAAAAGCTTAATTTACAAGATTTCTCACCTTGAACATATTGAGATAGAAAGGTTTTTCAGGATTTATCCTTCTCAACTTGCGGTACGTATATGCAAAACTTAGCTGATCACGAGGAGTAAACCTATCTACCTCATTAAACCAAAGACAAGAAAACAAGTTGGACATTGGTGTGTGAGCCCTCACAATGAAAGAGCCTTCCGGTACATCTGCCAACAACACAGGAACAGATTACATGTTATAGATTAGGAATGGAAGCAAATATGCTCAAGCTGTAAGTTTCACAATAATGAACTTAGCAACAAAAATCATACTGCTCGGTAGAAGCTTGTTCGGATCTGATGCATCATATCTTTTCAGCCCATCAGCCTGGTAGAATGCAAATTGTTGATCTATGATAGTATGGTTGTACTTGTTAAGCCTTTTATTTTGGGCCACTTCTTCCCATACACAATGCCGGTCATAGTGATTGGAAATGGCATACTCATAACCTTTTCTCCATAGGAAGTATTCCAATATGAGTAGAGGGTCAAGTTGAAGACGTAGTTTGCTATCCAGCCAAATAGAATACCTGAAAAGATTTTGCATGCAAAAATTCTAAGCATAGACACTATAGCCTGTTTGAAAAAAAAAAAAAAAAAGGTGGGGCCAGAGGGGGTTGTCTCAGTGCATGAGACTCCCCACTATTGCCAGGTCTGGGGAGGGTCTCATTTATACAACCTAACCCCTGCATAGGGAGAAACTGTTTATGTGATTTGAACTCATGATGCCCAAGTCACTAGAGAGCAACCATATCGCTACTCCATGAATAAGCAACTTGTACTATAACAAGGTTCTTGGTATATCATACTAAAGGAATGGGTTACCAAAGACCAAATCTCATACTAAAATGCAAGAGTTTACACATGAATGTCTCTACTCAATGAACTTGACAGTTGTCCACTACAGGTTGCTAACATAAATGAATAAACTGACAAGCATTGTTTATCCAATTTATTTGTCTTATTCCCAGACTTACACCAGCTTTTTTGCATCAATGAACCAGGTCCAGGTATATTAATGGACAATGGTAATGAGAACTGCAATGAGGAAGTAGGTACTAAGTTCAATAATGACAATTGCTAAAATTAAGAATTACTAAAAGAACTACCATGTCAGGGTATAACAGATTATTTATTAATGGACAATGGCAAATCTGCTAATATAATTATGTGATGACATCGCTAGGCTTCACTACCGCATTATAAATGCATGTATTCACATACAAACTGCTTCTCCAACAACCTATTTTTGTAACCTCACCCAAATACCCTCACAAGTAGTCCCTCCGCAATTCCTCCAATCTCTAAGCCATTAAGACTGGCATGTTAAAAATTCAAACGCAATACTTCTGAAGGCTTCAAAGAGTACTCTCAATGTGTAAGCCCTCCCCCTTGAATAAATGGTGGTTTTCATCCTACAGATCACTTCTTAAACATTTTGACCACTGAGTCTGATGATACAAAATTGTTCTTGAGAAACAAGCCCTACTGTAAGCCAAGATAAGAATCCCAGCCTTGCAAAGCAAGTTGACTACAAATATCACGACATCCTTCACCTCCCTGATAAAATGATATTACTAATTTGCTAAGTTCACTTTCAACCCTGACACATTCAAAAATAAAAAGATGCACTCCTAATGAAGAATCGAAGAGAAGGTCATATTTGAAAGTTTATGATAATCTTGATGCCCTCTACTTGTTTATACAATTTTAAAAGATTCAATGCCTATAATAGGAGGCAATGCACATACAGACTGCTTAGAACTACCAATATTGCTGTTGGATAGAATGCCATAAATTATTTACAAGCAACTATTCTACAGAGCTAAGAGGCACGGACATGAGACACAAGGACACTTTGAAATTATGTTTGGTGATTTTGCTGAACTCTTGAAGGGAAGAGACTAAAAATAAATCCCTACATTTTGGCCATTCATTTAAATCCTTAAAAACCTCAAATAAGACCCTTCCACGCCTTCGAGCAACACAATTCTGAAAATCCAACAACCTGATAACTTCAATTCTTCAGATATAAAACCCCACACCTTTCTGTATACCTTTTCAAAACCCCAAACTACACAGCTCCATGTGGCCTAAACCCACCAGAATGTCAATTTCCTAAGGCTAGCTTACCAACACAAGACAAAATGAGAATAGAGATCAGATTCAAGCTTTAGACATCATTCTCATCGATAGGAACAAGATTTTTGTATTCATTCAGTCTATGGCCCAAACAACAATTGAAAGAAAGAGCAGCCAACATCATCTCCCAAAACATGCAATTCCACTTGTCTTATGCCACTCATTATCAGATTAATTTTAAAGAGAATCTATGATACACACAATTTATCTCATTGGAAGAAAGTCTTATAAGCAACAACTACAGTAACAAAGCTGTGCAACTGATTTCACTACTTCAATTAGTCGTCTACATACCTTGCAGAAGGGAAAAGTCGGTGTTGCAAGAATTTCGGTATTTTTCCCACTCTGCGCATGTCAGTGTAAGGTAGATTCTTCACCACCACAATCTTCCATAAACCAACAAAACCCATTGTATCTGGCATCTGGCCTTCCGAAGTAAGAGTTCGCAAAGTAATTTCATCCACAAACATAACAAAGCAGACATTTTTCCTCGACAAACGAGAGACCTAAAAATTAAGAGGAACTGAAAAGTAAATCTCTATGCAAGTATGAATGTGATTACCGTAAAAAAGCTTAACAGAAACATACAACTTCAGACATCTCCCAAGAAAGATAACAAGATGCCAAATGAAGAAAACGAAAAGGCTATTATTTCACTGAACTATAAATAGATGGAAAAGTAATCTAAACCAGGGGATAGAACAAAAATGAGTACCGTTTTACCCATGGGCGATCTCAATCGATCTGAATTTCCAAAGATGCAAGAAACCACAGCAATGTGGCAACTACTAATGTATTTTGCATCATCTTCTGCCAGGTCAAATCCTGTACTTGGGGATCCTTTAGGACCTTTCACAAAGCCACAATTTATTGTCTGGTCACGTGCAAAAAATGATTCTTCCCGTTGCATTAAACTCTGATGCCCAGCAAATCTGGGTTCCCATTGTTCTAGTCCATCAGAATTCTCTTCTACTTTTGTATACAGCAAGGAAAATCTTGAAAATTTTCGACTTGCTAAAGGTTCTATGAGCTGTGATGTAGAATTCAAAAACTTCATCTCACAAGAACCTGAAATATTTATGTATCACCAATTTCAGGCTTTAAAAAAAGAAATTGAGAAAAAGGGAACAACCAAATTGATCTGTTGAAATACCCCTATAGACCCCTAGACTTGGAATTCACATAACAATAACCCAAAGGTGTACAGGGGGTGTTGCACCCGAGAATTTATGCATAGTAATCAATATCCACACATATGAAGATGTTTATGCAAATTGTGAGACACTCACTAACTCAACAAATCAAGATATATATAAAAAGCAAATTATTGCCGCGGGGGGGGGGGGGGGGGGGGGGGGGTGTTGTTGCACCCAAGAATTTATGCATAGTAATCAATATCCACACATATGAAGATGTTTATGCAAATTGTGAGACACTCACTAACTCAACAAATCAAGAATATAATAAAAACAAATTATTGGGGGGGGGGGGGGGGGGGGGGGTGTTGCACCCAAGAATATGTGCATAGTAATCAATATCCACACATATGAAGATGTTTATGCAAATTGTGAGACACTCATATAACTCAAGAAATCAAGAATATAATAAAAAGCAAATTACACATGCAAACTATATACACAATGGTAGCCAAATCATGTTTTCTGTGATTATTGAAATATGCAACTCACTAAACTGTGCACATCTTTTCATGTCTGCCCCCAGGGGGTGGGGATGAAGAAGTAAAAAATGCTTCAATATATTGATTCTGAAATTAAATGACAATAATATTAAACCATACGAAAAATTTTCAAATAAAAAATTCTTAATAAAAATAGGAGTTAGAGATTAAGTCTATGTTCAAAATAAGGAATCATACTGCACTGTGTTCCACTGATTAAATACCTATAGCCGCAGCTATTAATGAAGTCTAGGAGTACACAATCTACATTACAATTTCATAAATGAAACAAAGTTGTGTAATAGATGTCCTTTCAGAAAATTAAGTCAATTAGGTACACATGCTGAAATGCTCACTGTTAGAAGGATTCCTAAGGAATAAGGAGTTGTCAAATTGAGATACGTATTGTGTATTGTTTTTCTGAATCGCATTCGTATTGTATCATGTATCGTAAGATATTTTAACATCTTTAAAAGTAGGTAGAAAAATAAATATAGTTATAAGCAAAAATTTGTGAAAACAAAACACAAACAATGTATAATCCTTAAAATTGCAAAAGTAAGGTTTCATGAATTAAAGATAGGCGTCAATACTTAATACATATAAAAGGCAGAGTAGGGTTAAAATATCTATAACAAAAGATATCAACATTTCAGTTTTTTTTTTTTTTCGATAATCCAGGGTATCTCTTAACCAGCCCACCAAATTGGGCCCAAGTTACCTTGTATCTAGACAGCTAAGAAGTAATCCCTAGAGGTCTTAAAGTTAACGACCGGGCAAACTTCCACTAGTTCCTTGGGTGACACAAACTCTAGTATGTTATTATATACTCAAATCAAATTTACCATAAATTTTTTTCTCATTCTTAGTGATTGTGTAATATATTTTTTATATTATTTTTACTCACCATTTAAGTTTTAGTATAGTTTACAACTTTCAAATTCTTAAATAGCTTGTCTATAATAGAAAATTTAATGCTTTAACCAGTGTAAAAAAGTATAAAACAATAGCACAAGATATTTAATACTACCATACTTGTCAAAAAGATAGACAAAAAAACCCTTCTCATCTCAAATAATATATATATATGTATATATTTTAAGTTAATGAAATTTTTTAACAATATTAATTTACATCAAATAAGTTCAATTACCTTTTTTCAAAATTACTAAAGAAATTTAAGTATTTATGTATCGTATGTATCGCATCATGTATCATGTATCTTATAATGCATCACATATCATATATGTATCGTAAGATACATTTAACTTAAGATATTATTGATGATGCGTATCAATTTGTCTCTAAAAATATCAAATCATAATATATGTATTAGTGAATCGTAAGATACTAACAACACCAAAGGATTACAAGTCCAATAATCAAAATTATGTTGCCATGCAACAAGATGGAAACATGTTTCAATGAACCTAGAAAAAAGAGCAATAGCTGCAATGAAACCATAGATCATGTGTCCACAAAGGTTTGGTCCCTTGGACCAAAGGTAGAAATTTGGAACTAAGAGGTGCACCTTCACTAAGACACCCAGTAGCGAGCCATTTGCCACCAGATAAGTTAGATGTACTATTCAAAACAAATCAAATGGCCATGTTGGACACTTGACACTTGGATTATAAGGACATGGATATGCGTTTGATCCTTTACATCATATATGCTCTTAGCAATCATATCCTTCAATTCAACTTTATTATATAATTGTATTTAACACTAACATTAAATCTACTTTTGTTGCTAAAATTCTATAAAATGAGTAAAGCACATATTTGGCACTATATTACCTCTAACCCACAACATAGATTAAAATATTTTAAAACAAATTAATTATTCTTATTATTATTTTTTTTTGCCGAGTCTGAATATCCTTCAATTAGAGGTTTACGCACCCCAACCTAAGATCTAAATCCATGTTTAATGGGTGAGAGAAAGAGACAGGAAGATAAAACCAAAAAACATATAGGATAACTTATCCAAATTTATAAACTAAAACTTGTTAGAACTACTAAATCAAGTACAACATCCTTTATCCATTTACATTATAAAGTTGATGAAAATTCAAAGATTCTTAAACTAACACCCATACATTGTTAAACTTGCAAAAGAACATCCATAATCTAGAGAAGAAAAAGTTGAGGCACAAATGGGAAGACAATAAACGGGCAGCAACATGGCAACAGCAGATAAAGGCAGAGAACTTGTAATTATGGTAGCAAAAGTCCAACATGTAACAAAAGCAAGAACTAGTTTATTTAGAGATTTAAACAAATGAGAATAAGTCATTTAACCAGATAACACAACACACAACCCATACTCAGTTATAAGAGAAGTGAAAGCAGGAATTTATATATATATAGGCAAACATATCTACGATCATTATGAAAGCTGCAAATAATTACCAGAAAATTTGCGGCGCCTTGGCTTCTTTTTGGAACGCCTTTCGGAAGTAGACCTTTTGGCAGATCGATCCTCATGAACAACGACATGTCTGAAATTTGTGTTGATTTTATCAGTTTGTTGAGAGATTAAAGTAGACTGTTTGTCTGAAGTACCAATGGAAGCTTCCTGCACCTCCTCCACAATATTCTGGTCTTTGGTTCCAGTATCAAGTTTATCAGAAGACTCTCGGTGATCCATATTATGTGATCTTGCTACATCCAAATGGTCCTCATTGTCAAGTCTAAAATCATCATATTCTTCCATTTGAGCATCATGCAGATCAATCCCGTCATCATACTCATCATCAACATCAACTTCGTCATTCTGAATCCCCACTTGTTCATCATTAGGAAGCTGTTTTTTATTGTTGTGTTCCTCTCTTGATTCCCCAACATTCTTCAAAGAGGCCTCATATTCTGCCTCATACATTTTCAGTTCATCACGACCAGCTTCATTGTACAGCCCAACACCTCTAGTATCTGAATCTTTAGCTTCATCAAAAGAAGACATCTTAGCACCATTCTTCACCTTTTTTGAAATACGAACCTTAGCAATGGACTCATCGCGAGCGCCCATCTCAGCATGCTCCAAAGCATCCTCGCTATAATCCTCATCTCTTCTCCTATCATCCTTGTCCCAATACCGAGAATCCCGGCCATGTGCCACTGAACCATGGCCAAATTTAAGGACTTTAAACCTCTGTGTCCGTGTCACATTTGTGAGAAAATCAGAATCACTCGAGTCATCATCCTGAGCATTATAACCATCTATTTCTGCACCCAGTCAGCAACACATAAACAGTAAATGCTCAGCTTAAATTCAATACTTCCAAAGATCAAGATCATGCAATAATTCTGGCCGACAAATTCAAGCAAGCAGATATGTGCCAGAAACATCTGCAACACTTTATTATAGGGTAATTTAACTCCACAATGCAAGGCTGGCTCTGGGAATAGGCTGGCAAGGCCACTGCTTAAAGACACCAAAATTTTGTTAAAAGATAGGGCCCCAAATGTCCAGCCCGCCATTTTTTTTTTTTTTTTTTTTTCTTATTAGGCCTTAATCAAATTAAGGGCCCAATCCAAAGTCCAAGGCCTAAAAAAGTAAGTGTGTTTGTAATGTTATCCATTTAAAGAGCAACGGTCATTAGTGCGTGAAAAAACACTGGATCCCTAAGGTCAGCCACACTCAGTACCTAAGCTCAATCTCGGATATTCCATCCCCTACCCCTGAGCGAAAATAAATGTTATCCATTGAAAAGCATACAGTATAAATAACCTAAATTATGTAAGCTTAATTAGTAATTTTGTAGTTAAAAATATGAGAAGAGTAATGTTAAGTGAAACTTTGTTACAGTTGAATTTTTATTTGCTATTATATCTTTAAATTTTTTTGATATTTTCTTCTTATTTTAACTTGGATGATTGTATATAATTTTTGTAATTACATGTGTAAGCAAACTTTGTGTCAATACCAGCAAATTTAAAATACAAAAATAAATTGTGGGTATTTATCATTTTATGCATTATATTTTGGTGATTATGTACAGAGGGCCCCATCTTTGGAGCTCACCTAGGGCCCCAAAAGTTTAGAGGCCAGCCCTGCCACAATGCTAGGTGCTTAGCTTAGGAGGCCATTCTTGATTGGGCTTTCCCATACCTGAGGTAGGAATTTTGTTGCCTCATTCACACACTAATTCTAGATGACAAGGAGGATATCAAAGGTTCCTGCCATTAAGTTATTGTGGTAAAAGGAGCTATATTACTAAAGACTGTGCATCATTTACTTGGTTAAAAGAAACTTAATTACTAAAAAATATGACACATTGAACCAAGTCAAAAAATAGAGAAAAGTCAAATTCGCTATCTAAAACTAACACAAAAGCATTGTAAAATGAAAGAAATGAATCAAAGTTGAAAGAGAAAAATGTAAACTGTTTGTTTAAAATTTACTCATTATACTATATTTAAATACACATGGAAGGTATTTTTTTTTCTTAAATAAGTAATTATTTCTCTCTCCTTTTCACTCATTCAATTGGTAGGCAATTCTTTTTACTCTTTTCACTCAGATTTGTCTCTCATTTTTTTCTATTCTCCCTCTTTAGTCTTCCCCTCTTTCGCTTAACTATTTCCCTCTTTCACTCATTGGCATAATACAACTACAAAAATCTGTGCACATAGTGCAATTTGCAATTCATTACCATTCATGCTCTAGGTGAATTATGTGAAATCTATTTTTTATCGTGATATTACTTTTGATTTGCATTTTTGTAGTGTTGCATCATTAAAGTTCAAATTCTTGAACACAAACAATTAGAGCATTCTATTCATTTATTAGCTTATCTTTAATAATGATTTATTGACTTTAACAATATTTAAGCCGTTTAAATATGTCCTAACCCGATCATTTGAGCTTGTTTAAACTTGTCCTCACCCGACCAATATTGGAATCCTGGCTCCGCCCGTCCCTCATGCTTCATTTCTCTCCTACTTAAAACAACTTTAGGTTCAAAAAAATAAATAAATTAAATTTTTAAAAAAAAAAATGTGTGAAATACTAAGAAATCATGAAAAGAAGGAGAAATGACATCTATAAATTAAAATGTCCAGAGACAAGGAAAAATCAAAATTTTTTTTTCTTCAGATTTTATCTTTCCTATCCTCACCAAATCCATGAACCCAAGGTAGCTTTAATGAAGCCTAGTCTTTCGCCCAATTAGGTATACCAAACAACATAAAACATGATTATGAGTTCAGTTCCATAGAAACACCATAAGAGAAAACACAAACGCTCACATAAATTTTCACTGATATATGTTCTATGTTCAACATTGAATTTGTCTTCGCACACAACTCAACTAATTCAAGAATCTACATTAGAATAACTTGAGAATCCTCACTTTTGACAAACATTAATGATTCAAAATAGCAGTTTCTTAAATTTTCTCACATTATCTCAGCAACCAAATAGAACCTAAAAATAACGAACTCTAAATCTGAATTCCTTTCAGGTTTCAAAACAAATAGAAAAAATAAAAATAAAAAATACACATACACATCGATTAGAAAAGAAAGTTTTACTGACCTGTGTCTCTGGAGAAATACATAAAAGCGAGGACAGAGACGACGAAACCAAGAGAGAGAATCACAATGACGCCGCCGATCGAGAGCTTGCGGCTCTTTAGGCGGCGGTTGCTGCGGTGCGGCTTGTGAGGAGAAGTACGAATCCCGATGGAAACGTGATCGGAGGAGCCGTTGGCGTGGCTTCGGACAGCGACCCTATCGAAGCCTGATTGTCTGTACTGAGCCATTCACGCATTGCTCAATCAACTCACTACTCTTCCTTCACACACACATACACACATACATAGCTAGTCTAGTAGATATATATAATATATGAGATCGATTCGATTGAAATTTAGGGTTTTGAGTGTGGTGGGGTAGATCTTCGAATGTTTTTGGATGATTTTGATCAATGAGAATTGACTAGTGATTGATTACTCAGTCGCACGCTCAATTCATTAGTTTTAATTTATTTTTTATTTTTAATATATATGTGAATGAGGAGGAAATAGAAATAGGAATGAGAAATATGAGAGGTGTGTGTTTTGTGTATCGACCGGCGGTGAGGTGTGAAATGATAGATAGACAGACAGCTAGGAAGCCAGAGAAGGAGACGGGCAAAGTTTTTGTTTGAAATTCCGACACTACCCCCTCTCTATTCAGCTCGGGGCCAATGATTTTTTATGTCATTTTGTTCTACTTGTATTATTTGAGTTCATCAAACTAGTTATTTATATTTTTTAATTAAAATAATAAATAAATTACTAAATTTTAACTCCATTAATTAGCTACTAAGTTAGCTAATTAAGTTTCAGTAATTTTGACTTAACAAATGTAACCAGTAATTTTGACTAGTTAAGCATTAAAAAAATTTATATTTTTACTATTTCAGAGTTACTTGTGTTGAGTTTATAAAATATAATCTAAAATAAAAATAATATTTAAATAACATGGGCAAAAATAATAGAGAGTTTGTTGGAAATTGTATAGCCAAAATAGAAAAATTAACTTTTGAGTTAAAATATAACAAAATTTTAAATAATTTGATGGGGATGCTCTTATTAGAGTTACTTACGGAAACTTTTAAACTATTGAAAAGTATCACTTTATCTTCTAAATTATACAACGTACAAATAAACTTCTAAAAGTATTGGCTTATTTCACTTTAACTCCTTCCGTGAGGGATCCAATTTATATGTTTTTATAATTTAGGAGGTCTATTTGTATATTTTTATAGTTTAAGAGACAAAAAAGTTTATTTTTACACTTTTATAGTTTAGAGGTCAAAATGACACTTCTTAATAATTTGGAAGGTTTTCATGTATATAATGCTTATTATTATGGATTTAATTTTGTTTCTATCTCTACCCTTTTTTTTTTTTTTTCTTGTATCTCATTCTTAAATTTTAATTTTATTTATTTACTATCTAATTTATTTTTTTTTATCTTAGTTCAATTAGCTATGATTGTATAAATCTCAATAACGGTTGAAATTCAATTTAATGATCAAAAATGTTATTTTAAAATTTAAATAATTAACCATACAACCAAACATCCATCAAATTAATTGTTAAATATAATTTGTGATCAGAATCAAAATGTTACACATTAAAAGACTCTCCCGTGTACATTTTTAGTCTGTTATCTTGCGTTACTAGTCATATTAAACAATTTTTCCTTGTCATGTAGGTTCATTGCACACTGGAGATGAAAGGTGTGAAAATGAAGTGGAAAATAGCAAAGAATATACCCATGCTTGGATTCGCTCCGGCGGAATATGGTCATTGCACAAGAGAAAAATCTTGAACCCGGAAAATTTATATTGTCTCTGTCCACTCTAGTAAAAAGTGTGAGTCATATGTGCATATTTTATTTTGACTTATTTTAAGAAGTAGGTTAAAAGTTAATTTTTTTTTTATTTTTTAAAAAAAAATTATAAAAAAATAATTTGACCTAAAAAGTTAAAAAGCTAAATTAACTTTTAACCTTATTAATTACATGCATGTGACCCAAGTGATACATGCATGTGACCCAAATGACTGACTGAATGTGTTTGAAAATTATAAATAAAGTCTCCAAACTCAGAATTAGGGTTTTGAACCTTGTGGAAATCGACCAGAAGATATAAAGGTGATTATTTCTTATGGAAATTTTGTGGAATCAAAAAAGGTGAAACTTAATTCTTTCAATTGGTCAATTGGTGAGTGCTCTCTATCAATTGTTTCTCTGCCGTTGGATGTTGGGTCGTTTTGAGGTTAGAAGTATTTGTTTTGTTTAGTGTCATGGCTTTTTTAATCAAAAAGCAGTAGAGTCAGGCTTTAAAGCACCAATCCTAAGAGAGTATCTTGGATGGCCTTATTCATTTTTGTAGGGGTGCAACTTGGATAGGTTCAAGTAGGTTAGGAAGTTGTTCAAACTTAGTTCAAATTATGTTGAGATCTGTTTAGATTCGAATTATAACCTGAAGTTGTATATCTAAGCCTGACCCGAGTTGTTCGAATTGCACATAATTTTTTTTGCAGCTAAATTATTTATTTATTAAAATTAAACTCTATTTATAATTTTTTTTTTAAGAAAATCATTAGTAACATCAAAACAAATAATATATAATATAAGATAGATGCCGCTATGGTAATCTTTATAATTTATGAGTGAAAATAAAAAAAAAGGTAAGATTTTGTGTTTTGTTTCTTGTGTATATAATATATATTCAATATAATTTAATGATTTAAATTATTTTAATATTATGTAATGGCTAATAATTTATATGTATTGTTTCTAGAAAAAATTTGAGCCCAGTCACAATAGCCCAAGCAAAAAATGATAAGCCTAAATGCATCCCTTGAAGTCCACAAAGGACAACTAGCAACTTGTCATCTGATTAAGGCCCGTGGGGGACAAAACAATTATGAAAGATAGCCTTCTAGAAGACCAAATCTGCTAAGTAAAGGAGAGGTGTCGGATAAACCTTCATCCAATGGTGTGGAGCATAGAACATATAAGACTACGATGTAGGTTGGGCATAATGAGAAGCAAAATCATCCGATCAGTTTAATCCTACGGACGTGACGCTATGTAAGTTGGCCATTGGCATCTGATATCTTCTAAACCATCTATACACTAATGATCCAACTATTAGAGGCAAAGCACATTTGGCAAGTTGCCCGACCAAAGCCAGGATTGGGCAGAACCCTTCGATCAAAGTAAAATTCAACGGATGAGATTTGAGCCAGAATAGCTATACAAGGGTAGGTAAACAAGGCATAAGGGACAAGTACGTGGGTCCTATCTAACCTAATTGAAACTCAATCACAACCTATACTAAAAATATTTTCTTTTTATACTATATACCTTGGTCGATCATTGTACTGACTTGATCGTCGGAGTATCCTCCCTACCGACCCTGGTCGGAAATTATTATTCACGTTTGGTTTCTCTTCACAGAGTGCAAAGGATCGGGTGCATCATCTCGATTTCCTTGTGGATATAATTTCACCTTTCACAATTGGCACCGTCTGTGGGAACAACGAGAAGATGAGTGCCCATCCTTCTCTAGAAGGGATGCCAAGTGATCATTAGCAAACCTTAATTGGAAACACACTAGGCCAAAACTTTGGCTATGATAGTGAAGCACCACTCGAAGACTCGGCAAGCACAACCCCCCTTTCAAGGGAGAATGATCGGCAAAACCAATTAGTTGATCGACTCACCGCCCAAATCAAGACCCTCAAAGAAGAATTACAGCAGGCCAAAAGAAGGGAGGACCGGAAGACACATGGAAGGCAAAGCGTCTGAACAAAAAAGGATGATGCAAGCTAGACGGCTAGTAACCACCTTAGCCGAACACGGAAGAGGTGTTAGACTAACCATAACGGTTCACTTAATCTACCGAAGAGCGACCTAAGGAGCTGGATTGATCAACGTACCAGAGGAAATCCGAAACCAGTTCGAAGGAAGCTCTTCTCAAAAGAGATGACTTTTTCATTCTCCAAGGCCATTGACAGCGCTGACCCCCTGAAAAGATTCGCTCCTGCAAAGTTCAATTTATATGATGAAAAAGAAGACCTGAACAACATTACTCGCAAGCCATGACCTTATGGAGTAACAATGGGCTCATAATGTGTAGAATGTTCTTTTTCAGTTTGGGAGAAATGACCCCTCAGATAGTACTACAAATTGGAGTCCCGCTCCATCAATGACTAGAGGCAACTTCAGCAAGCGTTCATCTCACACTTTATCACTAACAGCCGAGCACCAAAAGAGGTAGACATCCTTCTTACAATGAAAAGAGGAGAAAATGAAAGCCTGAGGGAGTACGCCAGTAGGTATTGGGCGACCTACAACAAGATCGACAATTGCAATGGACATTTGGTAGTAGCATTATTTAAGTTGGGCCTACACCCTTTTAGTAAAATCTGACAATCCCTAACCAAGAAACCTCCCATTGATGTAAGCAGTTTAATACGCCGCGCGGAGCAACACTGTAAGATCAAGGACAATCTAAAAAGGACCGAAGAGTCACGGCTGTGCAGCCCCAGCCCAGAAGCCAGAAAAAGAAAGAAAAAAAAATCTTCTAATCAAAAGAGAAAGTAGTCAAATGCGATCGCTGAATAGCACAAGCCTAGGAAGGAAGCTTACAAGGCGATTGACACCACCTTCACAAAGTCAATATACTAGATCTTAATGAAGATCCAGAATGAACCTTACTTTCTATGGCCACAAAAACTGATTAGGGATTTGTCTCTCACAAATTGGAGGCTGAGATGTTCTTATCATAAAGATTATGGACACCTCACAGAAGATTGCAGATCTTTAAAGCAATTCTTAGAATGACTTCTCCAAAGCGAGCATTTGCACGCTTTTGTTGATCACTCAACGGGTTGCAAGGACAAGCATGGTGATAAAAATGGAAGCATCTAACCAAATTCGACCATTAACATGATATACTCAATCTCACAGAAGAAGTAGGTAAACTAGATAAGGGATAAATAAAAAGATTGGCACATCTAAAGAAGGTTATGGCCCTATCCAAAACTCCCGCAAAGAGAGCTCGGCAATCCGATCTAAGAATCTCATTTTTTGACGATGATTTGACGTGAATGCAGTATCCACACAGCTACGCCTTGTTAGTAACCCTCCAAATCGGAGGATTTGCCGTTAGAAGGGTGTTGTTGGTGGACCTATAGACACCCCATTTTTGACTGTCCTCAAGACTTGGATGTCATCACTTGTGCATATGATGATTGTGATTGCACGTGTTCGTGTTGAGTGCCCGAAGTCCTCGGCGGAATACCCTGTCTTTGAGCCTTTAAACCTTGTCTTTTCTATACCTTGTTTTGGACCAAAACTTGGTGTCTGGACCTTTGAGTGACCTGTCAGCCACCGTTATAGGCTGTCGACCATGTCTCATGGTTGTCGGCCATTGGTGTGGCCGGTCGGTCACCAGTGGTGGCTGACGGCCACCAATGTCTTTTTCCAGATATTTGTAAACAGCTGTGATAGCTGTTAGCACACTGAGTTGTATCTTCCTACACGTGTATGGTAGGATGTTTCTAAGCTCAAGCTTATTTTTCTATATAATGAGAGTTCTTCCCCCATTGTAGAGGGTTAGAAATTTTGGAATAAAAAATCTCTCTCTCTCTCTCTTTAGATTTCTCTCTCTCTCTTGCAATTTTGTACTTAGTTGCTTGTTTTCTCTACACTTTTACATACACTATCTTAATCAAAGTTGCTTCTCTTTGGGCTGAGGTTATTTGAGACCCTCTTTGAGCTCCAGCAAGTGTTTTAAGCTTGGTTTGGTGCCTAAACTTAAGCTTTGCTTCAAAGGTATAACACTTGCCTTGTTTACTTTGTTTCAATATACTTGTTTTTGCTATCTTTTCTTACTATTTTGGTGCTGGTTTCAAACTGTAAAAAGTTCTATTTTTTGTGGCTTAAAAGTGGTGGTTTGAGCCCTTTTTTAGTTAGGAGGTGGTTCACCCTTCTTGCTTCTTATTAGTTTGTCAAGTGTTTGTGCCTTTATTCATCATTTTCAAACCAACTTTTTTGGGCCTTTTAACTACTGAATTTCAGAGGTTTTTCAGTGGCAAAAAACTTATTTTGAAGTCCAAAATTAGAGGGGTTAGCCTCCCCTCCTTGTGTCTTGTTTGCATGCCTAGTTAGCCTCCTGTATTAGCTTAATGTTTTAGCTTTTTTGTGGCTCAAGTCCAGCATGATTTAGGCTCTGTTTTGACCTGTTTTAGCTCTGTTTTGGGCTGGTTATGCCTTTTGAGTCTTGTTTTGCATAGTTGTAGTGTAAGTCTTTTCACTAGCTTGGTGTTTTAAGGCTTTAATCATCATTGGTTTGAGTTGATTGCATGTTTTAGTGCTTTTTCTCATCTAATTTCAGCATATACAATCTGTGCAATCTCCCTCATTTCTTCACTTTTTCATTTGCTTTGAGGGTTGTTTCAACCTTAGGGTTGTTTAAGCTTGAGATGGAGGCTCATGCTTAATGGTTTAATCCTCATTTGATGGTTCATTACCAACGGCATGAAGCTTCTCTCATGCTTTAAACTACCCCTTGGTTGACACTTCTTTCACCTTAGAAGACACTTACCAATGGAATAATTGATTAAAGAATGGTTTGGTAACTAAAATATGTAAACAAAATCGACAAGTAAAAGAGGCAAGATAAGCATTCTTTGTGTTGCATAGCACGTGTTCAAATCAGAAGTTAGTTTGAACACAAGGAAAATGGAACATTTCATACTCAAAAGTGATGAAATGTGCCATTTTCCTAGGTCTTCATTGCCCTTGATCATGCATGATAGGGTGATGGTCATTTGAGTCTTGTTTTGCATTTATTAAACTTGCACAATTGGTTTCACAAGCCATCATGCAATGATTTGCTTGATTGATGGTTTATGAACCAAATTTTTTTCCCTCATTTGATTTCCCCTTGAAAAAGAGAGGCAAAGTGTGCAAACAACCCTTGAAAAATACACTGTTTTACTCTATTTTGCTCTTTGTTACAGCAAGGAAGTCCAGGCTATCAGTGGCCGACAGCCACTATCTGTAGCCGACCGGTTACCAGTGGTAGCCGACCGGCCACCATTGGTATGAACCAAATTTTGTCCCTCTTTTGATTTCCCCATGAAAAGGAGAGGCAAAGTGTGCAAACAACCCTTGAGAAATACACTGATTTGCTCTGTTTGCTCTCTGTTACAGCAAGGAAGTCTAGGCTATCAGTGGTCGACAGGCACCATCAGTAGCCGACCGGCCACCATTGGTAGCCGACCAGCCCTTTGTCGGCCATCAGTGGAATTTGCACAGTGTGTTGGTAAGGTGGAGCAGTGGTGTTCTGGAAGTTGGCAGCATTGTCAGTGCTCAAATGTGCATTGTCAGTGCTCAAATGTGCAAACAGAGGCATTCAGCAGCAAGACAGTGGCTTTTCGGGTGGAAATCGAGTATGCATAGGCCTCCCTCGCTTCCCAGGATTAGCTAATTAGTTTAATTAGCATTAGATCAAATATGTGTCGTAATTAATTAGTTGTAGCTAATTAAGTGTTGTAAATAATTAGTTAGTTTAACTAGTTATTCAATTTCGTTTTGTAATTGGTTAACTAGAATAGTTAATTAATTTGGTTTGTAATAATTAGTTAGCTTAATTAGCATGGTTAGATAGTTAGCTTATTCATTTGAACCCTCCTTCGCGAGGGCACAATATTGTAATAAGTGTGCGTGCGTGCGTGTATGTCTTCCAACCCCATGTCTTTCTCCCTTTTATTTAATCGCTTTTCATGGTTAGATTAGGGGCATATTCAATTAGCATACCTTATGCTTGCATCCATTCATTTGTATTGCATGCACTAAGGTTCGGCGCATCATTCAAACTGCATTATCATTTTAATATTTTCCTTGAATACATGTTTAATTGCATGTTGTTCAAATTGCTTCATATGCCATATTAGTAGCCGAGCCTATTAATTGCATTATTGCATGTGTTGCATTAGATACTTAACATAGTTAGGATCATGCATCTTTCTAACTAGTTTCTGTTTTGGCTTGGAGTACTCGGTGAGGTTTTATGCTTTAGCATACTTGCATGAGTGTGATTGCCATGTTACCTTGTCTAGCATGCTTACCATGAGGTTATGTGCTTAAATGCTAAACTGTTTGAATGCCTGTGGATGAAGGCTTGTTGTTTGAATTGGAACAATTCAACGAATGTGTGTTTTAAGCCCACTTTGTTGAGTGGCAAATCAGTTTTAAGCCCACTATGTTTGGTGGCAAATCCGCAAACTTTAAGCCCACTTGAGGTGGCAAATTCAAACTATTTTCGCAAACAAACATGAGTTGAATTGTTTCAAATTGAGCAAACTAGTCTATACTTGCTTGTGCGCGTCACATAGTAAAGCTAGCTTAATAACCAGAATAAGAACACATAATGTTTATAAAAAATCATATCATGATTAGTAGAGGCCAATCTTTGATCGGGCGAGCAGGGGTGCTCAATTCATGACCTTTCCCTCTCGTACCTAAGTTCCTGAGCTGAGGCAACTTTGGTGATGATTGACACGTGGCCTTTGGCATGAGTCATGGGTTTCCTAAATTTTTCCAAAATAAAATATTTAGGTGGCGATTCTGTATCTGGCAAAGCAGTCTAATTTTGGCATTATTTGATTTAAAATCTATTTTCCAAAACGATTTACCGGATTTGGACTCTTTGGTATTTATCAGTTTCACATTGCACTTGTGAGATTAGATTCAGAACCACGAGAGTCCAAACTATAGGGCTTTCTTTCAAACCTTCTGAAAGGGGGCGCAAAAAAGGCGAGCCACAGGACCAAGGTAGTTCCTCAAAAATTTTGTACTATGAATTGTTCAAGAAGTTGGGCATGTCACATAACGACCTATATCCAGTTGAGACACGTTATTTGGTTTTAACTCAAGTTCGGTTTATCCCTTGGGCAAGATCTTCCTACTAGTGAAGGCATGCGTCATCACTTAGCAAGTGGAATTCCAGGTGGTAAGCATTTCCTCCCCATACAACGTAATAGTATGGAGAACATGGCTCCACAAGATGAATGTCCACTTTTCACCAAGTGATATGGTGCTCGATCGAAAATGATATTGGAGAAATCAGAGGAGATCAGGCATCCGTCAAGTAATGTCTGACAGTTTCTTTGTCTAGCAAAAGAATCCAAGAAATTCGTACTGAAGAAGTATGTGAGGAACCAATTGGCACCGAACCACCGCAAAGAGTGTTAAAGAATTGGAGAAAGTGCCTATCAACCTGGAGGACAAAGAAAAGTTCTTTCTCATTGAAAAAAGTCTTAGCGAAACAAACAAGGACCAGCTAACTCAATTTCTATTACAATATAGGGACATGTTTGCATAGACCCCTTATGAGATAGAAGGTGTTGGCTCGGAAGTGGCATGCCACAAGCTCAACATGGACTTGAACTACAAACTAGTAATCTAGAAAAGTAAAAGGTCATCGGCACTTCACCATGCCTATATAGTCAATGAGGAAGTAACTAGACTGTTAGAAACCAACACCATTAGGGAAGTTCGATACCCAGAATGGTTATCCAACACTATTGTACAGAAAAAGAATGGGAAATGAAGAGTATGTGTAGACTTTACCAGTCTAAATAGGGCATGCCCGAATGATAGTTTCCCTCTATTGAAGATCGACCAGCTCGTGGACGCCACGTTAGGGCATAAGAGAATGAGCTTTATTGATGCATATCGGGGATATCATCAGATAGCAGTACACCTAGACGATCAAGAAAAGACAATATTCATCACTCTTGTAGGATTGTTTTGCTATAAGGTGATGCCATTTGGGTTTAAAGATTGCATGGACAACCTATCAGCGATTGGTGACAAAAATGTTCTAGGACTCGATAAGACAAAGCCTGGAGGTGTACACTGATGATATGGTGATCAAGTCTCGGGAAAGCAGTGATCATTTGGTAGACCTTCAATAAATATTCAAAATTTTTCAAAGATTTAGAGTGAAGTTAAATGCAGCAAAATGTTTTTTGGGGTAGGATCTGGGAAATTCTTAGGCTACATTGTCACTCAACGGGGGATAGAAGCAAGTCCCGGCCACATAAAAGCTCTGCTTAACGTTGTTCCTTCTACGATAGTCAAAGAGATCCAAACATTTATGGGAATGGCAACCGCTCTTAATAGATTCATCAGTAGATCATCCGATCATTGCAGGCCCTCCTTTCAATTAGTGAAAAAGAAGGCACAGTTCATATAGACACCCGAATATGATCAAGCATTGGAAGATCTAAAAGAATACTTGACAACACCTCCTTTACTCAATAGTCTTGAACTAGGAGAGACACTATACGTCTATTTAACGGTCTCCGATCATGCCGTTAGTTCAGTACTCATAAGGACGCTGGAGGGTATGCAGTCACCTGTGTTCTACGTAAGCAAAACTTTGCTCAAATAAGATACCTACCCCTTGAGAAACTTGTCTTAGTGCTTGTGACAACTTCCCAGAAGTTAATGCATTATTTTTTGGCTCATCTTATCATCGTATACTCCAAGCATCCACTTAAAAAGATTTTTCACAAGTCAGACTTGTCAGGAAGAATCTCCAAATAGGCTATTGTGCTTAGGCAATACGACATACAGCAGACCAAGAATCGCCATTAAGGGTCAATTCTTGGTAGATTTCATAGTGAAATTTACACCTGAGCAAGAAATGGAGGGAATGAAAATCCAAAACCCTGGCCAATCGAATGTACCATGGATCTTATGGTGTAACAGGGCCTCAAATAACAAAGGATCAGGAGTTAGGTTTGTCTTAACCACTCCCAATGGAGAAGTAGTTGAATGCTCAGCTCGATTGGACTTCTTGGCAACAAGAAATGAATGTGAATATGAAGCCCTGATCAATGGACTTGCAACTGCAAGAACACTTGGGACAAGGTCTATCCAAGTTTTTTGTGATTCACATTTTGTCACAAAGCAATTGAAGGGAGAATATGCTACTCGGGATGAGATGATGGTGTAATATCTGGCAAAGGCAAAAGTGCTACCCGAGTAATTCTTCTCGTTTGATATACAACAAGTCGGAGACGATCAGAACAGTCATGTAGATACACTAGATAGCCTAGCCTCTACAGTCAGCCCAGATACAAAAAGAAAGATCGAGATCGGCATCATTGACTCACCAAGTATCGAAGGAAAGACTGAGGTCTTGAACATCCAGCTAGCTAAAAGCTAGATGAGCCCTATCATAACATATCTATCTGAAGGGGTGCTACCAAATGACAAGAAGGAAGCATATCGACTTCGACAACAAGCTATACACTTTTAGCTCAATCAAGAAAATCAACTGTTCAAAAAGTCATATTCGGGTCCCTACTTTAGGTGCGTACGCCCAAATGAGGTAGGGGGATTGTTAAGAGAGATTCATGAAGGATCTTATGGAGTACATGCAAGGAGCAAATCCTTAGTACATCGGGTCCTCACCTAAGGATATTAATGGCCATATATGCAAAAGGATGCCTAATCATTCATTCAAAAATGTGAAGCCTTCCAGAGGTTTGCGCCAATCATCTGGCAACCCTCAGAAGAGCTTAACCCCGCAGCGAATCCATGGTCATTCATGCAATGGGGGTTCGATTTGGTCAATCCTATACTAAGGGCGACCGGTAAAAAGAGATGGTTGGTTGTCGCCACGGATTACTTCACTATATGGATTAAAGAAAAGCCATTAGCAAATATCAGGGATGTAGATATCAGAAGATTAGTGTGGAGAAATATTATCACCAGGTTTGGCTTACCAAGGGCCGTTATATTCGATAACGGTACATAATTTGATTGTGGTCTATATCGGGAGCTGTGCAAGCAATATGGGATCAAAGCCTGCTATTCTACTCTCGTCTGCCCACAAAGCAATAGGTAGGCGAAAGCATCTAACAAGACGATTCTGAATGGAATGCAGAAGCAACTGGAGGCTGCAAAGGGAAGATGGGCTGAAAAGCTCCCTACAGTGCTCTTGGACTACAAAACCACACCTAAAAGGGTAATGGGTGAGACTTCGTTTGCTCTAGTATATGGCATGGAAGTCATTATTCCCTTCGAAGCTGAACTCCCACGGGAAGGGCTGATCTAGTGGAGAAATGATGATCTAGTGGAGAAATGAATGAATAAAGATTTAATCATAAAGGCGCTAGATATGTCTGAAGAGAAGAGGGAGCAAGTATCCATCCGTCTTGTGAAATACCAACAAGAGATAGCTCGAGCGTACAACAAAAAATTTCAACAAAAGGGATACAACATTGGTGATTTGGTTCTAAAAAAGGTTTTGCCCAATGATCACAAGGCGGTCGATGGAAAACTTGGTCTAAACTAGAAAAGACCATACTAAATCACCGATGTAGCTGGAAGGGGAGCATATGAGCTTGCCGATCTGCAAGGAAATATTATTCTTCGGCCATGGAATGCGATGCATTTGAGGAAGTTCTACTATTGGCCTTGTAACTTGAAATGTAATAAAGCTTAGATATACAAGCATAATGAATAAAGGCACGGTTTGACACTATTTTTAGAAATAACCCTTTTCTATTACTTGTAAAACATTTCTTTACATCAAAAGAAGGCAAAGGCATGGCTACCCACAAAAAACTAAGATCGGGAGCAAAATGCAAAAAAAAAAAAAAATAAAATAAAAAAATTACGAGTTCTCCAACTCAGTTGGGATGAGAACGTTAGGATTAGGCAAAGGGATTTGATTACACAGAGGGAAGGACTCAACCACTCTGGCTTGCCTCATTGTCGACCTCTAACCATCTCTGAAAAAGAAACTCTCCATTTTGTTCATCTAGTCGAGGTAGGCATCTGCTTTACTCCAGGCAGCCTTAGAGGCCTTTTTCATATCGACTGACTGCTGAGCTTTGACTTCTTCCAAGATGGATTTGGTGGCCTCAATCTTAGCTCTAACCTGATCTAGTGCTAGGTTATAGCTTAAAAAATTCTCTTCGACGGTTATCTGCCCAGATTCAATAGAAATTCTCACTTCCGCTCTGATGAGATCTATTATATCTGCTTAGTCTCTCCTCTCGGTGATTCCTTTCCTGGGTCACCTGAACATCAGCCTCCATGAACAGATTGATCACTTGGAACATCAAAACCCAAAGATTAAAGCTTATATCTATTACCAAAAAGGGGCACATCAACTACAACAAGAACAAGTTACCTTCACCATGTCGTGGATACCATGGCTGAAGATTAACTGGTTGGATAGACCTTCTAGCTGTGAATGTCAGTAAGAATGCGCATATCTTGGGCCATGACTAGTGCCACATCCATCTTTGAAAAGACATAATCTCTTTCATTCAACACGCAATTCCCTATCATCAGCTGAAAGACATATTCAGTAGGACTTTTGGACGAGGCCTCTGTTTACTTTCAACCGCCATAAGGCAATGGTGGCTTGAAGGCGGCGCTTCCTCTATCGAGCGCTCTACCGACTTACGGGCCCCACCTTGGTCCACTTTTCAGATGGACACTGAGGGCAAGCTAGGCTACCTGGAACCTCAGCAGCTCATTGTTATCAAAGAGTTCGACGATTCAATAGGGATTACTATATCTTCCCGAGCTTGTTTTGTGCTCTTGAGTTTGTTAAACTCCACTAGTAACAAAGATAACAATGGTTCTTGCTCCTAAGCTGCTTCAACTGTCTCAACAGCAACAACAGGGGCATGAGGAGGAGGTATATAGGAGCAATCCAAGGAAGGTATTGGTCGATCAATATCTCAGTTGATCGGGATGCAGCTCCTCTAAATCTTTAAACAATTTGAAGACCTGGAAGGTTAATGCCCCACACCTCATCTTCTCGATAAGTGTTCACTTGCCGATAAGATGACCAGAAATGAGAATTGCAGTCAGGATTCATGAAGACAAAACAGACTAAACGATGGCAAATAATCTAGAACAAGAAAAGTCACTTGTGTCCAGCACTTGGGGCACGATGGTAGCACCAGAAGCAAAATTAGGGGAAGCAAATTCCCAACTCCCAGAGACCATAACCATGTCTTTTGCATCTACTAAGAAGGAACCAGGAAATACCCGAACTAGGGAGCGGTCCTGATCTCGACTCTTGGTGTCAGGACCCAAACCGGTCCCTAAAGGTTTAGGCCATGAACGGCCTGTAATCAGGCCTCAAAGACAAAATTTCAAAAATAGTTAATTAGTATCGGGGCCTAAAGCGGAAGTAAAACAAAAATAATAATATCCATTGACCTGTGCATACATGATAATTGAAATATTTAAAACATTCAAACACACTTTTACTATAATTATACATATACAAATCGTATACATTTCACACACATATACATATAAGATTAACAAAATACAAAATTCTGACAAAATAAAACTAAAGCCTCGACACGAAGGCACATCTTGGACGACTTGACAAAGGGCGGACTCCGAGGCAAACTCTAATGTTGATCCTTTAATTGCTCACCTATATATATATATATATATAAGGTAAAGGGATGAGCTAAAATCCAGTGAGTAATACCAAAATAAAGAGGTTAATGAATGAAGTTCATAATAATAGAAAAACATCTCTTACAATTTCAAAATACAAATCTTCATATCATTTTCAAAACAAAGTATTTGCCATATTTTGCATTTCCAAATATCATATAACATCATTTTCAAAGTGAACATTTATCATATCGGAATCTATACATTTTCAAATGGCTCATATATAAAAATNACAAAGTAAGGGATTGGTTTATTAGATTAAGAAAGATAAGTAAACTATGAATTCAATTTACTTAGAAAGGAAAGAAAAAGAAAGTTATATGTGATCAAGAGAGTAATAATTGTGTTTTGGTATGTTCATTTGTGTGCTTTGTGTAGGTTGGACATTCGAGGAGTTATATTCGAGTCACGCCACTGTGAGTAATATCTCTATAAGGATATGTTCGAAAAGTGTTTTGTAATTGTTATATGAATCATGTTTATGAAATGTTATTTTATATAAATGAATGAATGTCCCATTTTGGAATGTATTTGTGGTATCTATTAATAAGGCCCTCACCCGAGAAAAACAATATCGTGGTTCTTCGTTAATAAGGCCCTCGCTTGGGAAAACAATACCTTAGCCCTTCGTTAATATGGTCCTTGCCTGGGGGAAACAATACAAGGCCCTTTGTTATTTTAATTACAGAGATCTCTGATGTTGTAGACGTGCCCGAACGTCACGGCTCCGTGCGCGAAATGGCGCGAAATCGTTTTCGTTCTTAGCTACTACAGTTCGGACTCAATGTCACGGTTCTGAATCTAATCTCGCAAAGTGCAATGCAAGACCGATAAATCACCAAAGAGTCCAAATCCGGCAAATCGTTTTGGAAAACTGATTTTTGTAAAGAAGTGCCAAACATGGACTGCTTTTCCAGATACAGAGTCGCCACCTAAATATTTATTTTGGGGGAATTTAGGAAACCCTGACTCGTTGCCTAAGGCCACGTGTCCGTCATCACCAAAGTTGCCTCGGCTCGGGAACTTGGGTACGAGAGGGGAAGGTCATGCAATGAGCACCCCCGCTCGCCCGATCAAAGATCGGCCTGTACTAAGCATGATATCTTGTTTTTGAAAACACATGCGTTCTTATTCCAGTTATTAGCTAGAATTACTATGTGATGCGCACAACACACAAGTATAGACTAGATCGCCTAATTTGGAACAAAGCATTGCATATTTGTTGTTTGAAAACGGTTTGAAGTTTGCTACTCGCAAGTAGGCTAAATCGAGGATTCAATGAATTGTTCCAATTCAAGCAATCCAACCTTCACCCACAGGCATTCAGGCAGTTATATCACATAAGCAAATAGCCTCATGGCAAGCATGCTATCATGGCAACACTTACACACATGCAAGATGCTAAAGCATAAACACTCACAGTGTACTCCGAGCCAAAACAATAGCTAGTTAGTAATCATGCATGATCCTAGCTATGTTTAAGATGGCTAATGCAACACATGCAAAATGCAACTAGAAATAGGCTCGGCTATTCTAAGATGGCATATGAGATGCGACAATTCGATACATGTATTCAAGTAGGAATTGAAATACGATGCAGTTAGTATGATGCGCCGAGCCGGTGCATGCAGTACAGATGAATGATGCAAACATGCATAGCATAAGGATGCTAAATGAAATATGCCCTAAAACTAACCATCGTAAGCGGTTAAGTAAAAGGGAGAAAGACGTGGGTTGGAAGACATGCACACACACACGCACGCTTATTACAAAATTGGCCCTCTCGACGGAGGGTCCGAAAGAATAATACAAATCAACTAATTAATCAACTAACAAGCTAATTAATTATTACACAACTCTTAACTAATTAAACAAATTAATTAAGCTACAAAAACAGTAAAGCGGCCTCGATAAGAGGGACAAATGCATGCTCGATCGGCTTCTCGGAAATCCGTTGCCATGCCTCATGTTGCCTCTGTTTGCACTGTTTTGCACCTCTGAAAACTGTGAAAAGTCCTGTGATGCTCTAGAACCACTTCATGGACATGCTGAGAGGCCATCGGCCAAATGGTGAAGCCATCGGCCAAAGGAAAGGTGTCATCGACCATTTATGAGGTCATCGGCCAAACACTTTTAGCCGATCGGCACACCAGATAGCCGATCGGCCATCTTTTCCTGTAAAATGCTGTTTTGCTGCAGCAGAGAACAAACAGAGGTATGGCAATACATTTGCAAGAAAATGTTTGCAACTACACCCTTATCATGTTTAAGGATCAAAGGTGTGTAGTTCTCGACCCTCAGGCCACCAATCACACATTCCAATGCATGATGGCCAAAGGAGCCAAGTGTGCAATTCAATATGGAATGAATGCACCAAAATCACATAAGAGACCTCAACCTCTATCATGTTTGATCAAGAGGCAAGGCATGCACACACAATGCTATGCAAACATGCAAGCATGATGCGATGAAATTAGCATGTAACAACATGCAATGTACCAAGTATGCAACAAGCATGCGACAACATGTAAGGCAAGCATGCAACAACATGCGAAAATGGGCTTAAACTAAAATGGACAGCTCTCAAACATGCCCAAATCAGTGGCCAAAAGTGCTAAAATGATGGTACCAAAATGCAAAACAAACATGCATGCCAATTGGCTCATAAGCTAGGCAACAAGACACAACTCTCAAACATGAGCAAGGTGTGACAAACATGAGAACGTGGCAATGCAATAAGCTCTGAAAATATGTGAGGAATGATGCCAAATCAACCAAACAAAGCAAGTATAGCATGCAAGAAGGCCTAAAGCTTAAGGCTAGCCAAGGGACTCAAACCATGGCACAAAGGCAAGCCCCAAAGGGCCAAGGGCACCCAAAACAGTCCCAAGGCAGGTCAAGATAGGGCAAAAACAAGCTTAAACCTAGCCAACACAAGCTAGAACAAAGTCCAAAAGCATGAGGCATGCAAGGCTACAAAAGAGGTGTTATACTACACCTATCAAAACCAAACATGGCATGACTTAACCAATGAAAAACAGAGTTATGGCATGGTAAAACAAGACCAAAAACCCACTTAGATGGCATCCCAAAGACCTAAGCATGGAGGCATGCACAATGATCCATTCATGAGGCATAAAACATCAACCTCCCAATGCATGGAGAAGATGACAAATGCAAGTGTATGGCACACTTCATGGACTGAAATCTCATATGGAATGATGCCAAATCATGAAAATGGTCCAAGAATGCATGCTAATGACTTGGACACTCAAAGCCAACAAGCTAGGTTGAACCATGGCTATACAAAACAATGCAAGCATGACCAAAACACCAAACAGACCTTAACATGGTAAAACAAGGCTAAAAGCTTCTTTGAGTCAAGCCAAAATCATGCTAAAAACATGGCTTAAAGCACAAAGCATGTTAAGGCAATTTCATGGAAATCCTACAAGTGCATGAGGCATGCAAAGGCTAACCAAACCAAACCTAAACAGAGGTATGACATGGTAAGACAACACCAAATACATGCTGAAGTGGACACAACATAGGCTAGAATGACATGCTACTTCATGAAGCATACAAGACTAGTGTGTGTGATTTACACTACAAGTGTATAAACCATGCATGGAGTGATCAATCCAAGCAAAAACAGTGGTAAGCCTCAGCAAAATAACCACAAATACATGCTAATATACAAGCTAAAACAAACCTAACAAACATGCTCACACATGAGGCATTTAAGGCAAGTATTGAAGACACAAGGAGAGGGGATGACCCTCTCCTTTTTGGGACCTTAAAACACCATCCCCACCACTGAAATCCCTCTGGATTTTAATGGTGAGAAGGCCAAAACAAGGTGATCCGAAGCTCACAAAGAAGGCACAAAAGCAAGGCCAAACAAGGCCTAAGGGGGGGTAAACAACCCCAAACACAAAAGTGACCTTAAACAAAGGTCTTAAGCATCAAAAATCAGAACTTTTTATAGTTTAGAGTTAAGCTTAAAACAATATGCAAATAGGTCTAAAAGCTTAAGCAAGAATGGGGGATTAAAAGGTTAAGAAGCTCACCCTTGAAGAACACCTTCAAGAACACTACTCCAGCAGCCTCCTCTGGCCAAAACCAAGCTCAAGAACACTAAAAACAACTCCTAAGGACCTCAGCAACCAAAGGATGGTGTTCTACTAGGTGTTTGTGTGCAATAGTAAGACAAAAAGACACTTTAGAGCACAAAAAGGATCAACAAGGAGATATAGATACAAATGTATATCTATCTCTCAAGACTCCATTTTACTGAACCTCTGAGAAGGGGAGGAGGGGCTCCCTTCTTATAGAATTCCAATTCTCAAGCTTGTTGAGCAAGCTTGAGTCTTGAAACAAATCCCTCAATACACGTGTATGGAGGATGTGAATTGTGGATACCAGCTGTCACAGCTGGTAGAAAATATCTGCAAAAAGCAGATGGAAAGGTCTCGCTCAAAAATATGGCCGATCGACCAACATAAGTGCCGACCGACCAAAAGAAGTGCCGATCGGCCAAACTTTTGGCCGATGGCAAGAACACAAGGCCGATGGCATCATGCCTTGGCCGATGGGTTGAGGGGATGGCCAACAAGCCACCCTCTTCTCTCAGAAGAAAAAACAAGTGTTTGGTCCACAACCAAGCACAAAACAGACAAGTTGAGAGATCCTAAGGCAAGGCGCGCAGCCGAGACCTCCGGGAACTCAAAACGAACGCGAGTATGGATGATCATCGAGTGTTCAAACGATGACGTCCAAGTCTTGAGGACAGTCAAAAATGGGGTGTCTACAGATGTTAACCTTCATGGTCCCTTTGCTTGACCTTCATGGTCCCTTTGATTATGCCTTCGGGCCCTTCATATTCGATTGGATGTACCATATATAATGTTTTAAAATTGAATTCGATATGGAAAATACGTTGTTTGATTTTTATATATGAGCCATTTGAAAATGTATGGATTCCGATACGATAAATGTTCACTTTGAAAATGATGTATGATATTTGGAAATGCAAAATATGGCAAATGCTTTGTTTTGAAAATGATATGAAGATTTGTGTTTTGAAATTGTAAGACATGATTTTATATTATTATGGATTTCATTCATTAACCTCTTTATTTTGGTACTCACTGGGCTTTAGCTTACCCTCTTTCCTTTATATATATACGTAGGTGAGTAATTGGAGGATCAACATTAGAGTTGGCCTCGGAGTCTGTCCTTTGTCAAGCCCCCAAGATGCGCCTCCATGTCGAGGCTTTAGTTTTGCTTTGTCTCGAGTTTTGTATTTTGTTAAGTCTTATATGTATATGTGTGTGAGATATATAAGATATGTATATATATATATTTAAAAATGTGTTTAAATGTTTTAAATATTTCATTTATCACGTATGCACAGCTCAATGGACATTATTATTTTTGTTTTGCTTTTGCTTCTGCTTCAAACCCGATACTAATCAATTATTTTTGAAATTTTGTCTTTGAGGCCTAATTACAGGCCGGTCATGGCCTAAACCTTTAGGGGTGGGTTTGGGTCGTGACCGTGGTATCAGAGCACGAGTTGATATCTCACATACGTATCCATTCAGCATTAGAATGTCTAGAACGAACTTAAGCTGCATGCATCTAATAGGCAAGTGATAAGTTGTGAATTCAGGAATATGTAGATGTGTTTGTGTAATAAGTTTAGTATTAAGACTAAGAATTAAGATCTATTATGGAATTTTGATGTTATAAGGAAATTGGAAATTTTGACTAGAACGTTAGCGAGTATAAGTATATTGATTTGTAAGAATACGAAACATTGGTGAAGTAAGTACAAGTATATTGATTTGTCGAGACATGGTATCATAAGGAATTAGAATCTTTGGTAGAAGCCACAAAAGTTATATTAGTTTATATGCAAATTAGACTATGAACATTTGGGAAGTTGAGGTATTTAATAATCAATGAAGTGTGTGGAACTATGGTGATTGAAATTTAGAAAATTATTTGATATGAAGAAGGTATGTTGATTTGGTGAAGGAACTATTGTATGAACCATAGAGTCTCATACCTTTGTTGAATTACCTTGAAAGTCCAATTGGAATCATGCTCGGCCGGCGTAGCATTGAATCGGAAATTCTCGATCAACTCCATGGAAATGAATAAGTTGCCCTACAGTCTTTGTATGATTGTTTGACTTATGATTGAATATGTGATGTGACGTTCCAAGTTAGCCAATATTATCCTTAGTATTATCCACCTTTGTCTTGTGACTTTAGGAAAGATGATGAGAAGTATGAATGATGTGAGAGTTGTCGAATATTTGTTAGAGCAATTAGATAAAGTAGAAGAAGTGCTAGAAAATATGATGAAAACTATGTAACCATGTCATGAGAAACGATAAGATTAAGAGAAAAAGCTAAGTGTGAAATTAACGAAAGAATCTGAGAATATGTTCAGTAAATACAAGAAGTCTTGAGTCATAATTTGATTGTTAGAAAATTTAAAACTAATTTGCTTGGATATTCAAAACTTAATCTGAGATTGCAAAGATAATTAGAATGAGGACACTTCAAATTGCTAAGACAGCTATTTCGAATACCTAAACTGTTTATGAGTAAAACGTCTATATGTTAATTGATTCAAAACCCATTCATTGGGAATATTATTTTGTAATAAATGTTACTTTCGTTATTCAGACAATTATATTATTCAGGAATGTTGTACTATGAATATGACCCAATACCTTCGATATGGACCCTAGAATGTAATGTTGAGTATGAATGGACTTTCTATCTATTAAGTAAACGTTAATCATATACCTAAGTGAGTTATCTTTGACTTCCAAGACTAAATAGTTTTCTTGTGGAACCAATGGCGTAAATCCCCACCCTATTTGATTTGCTATTGACGACTTATGAATTGTATAAAAATGAATGTCCGGATTATTATTGTAAAGGAATTGGTGAACCGAGAATTGGAAATTGTTATTGATATTGAACACTTAATTTATTTGGAAGACTTCATATGGGATGTCAATAGAGGAATACTTTGATTTATTTGAAGTTAAGCAGTATCATGAATATCATTTTAGATTAATGCTCAACTATTTAGAGACATGTGGATTATTTGGAAATATATAAATTATATGAAGATATGTGAATAGCTAAACAAAAGTACATGAGGTTATGTGATTATGTGGTTTGATGTTACGAGGTTAACTTCGAGATCCACTTCCTATTATTGAGTATTACCGAATAGCTTTTGATGACAATATAAACTATGATGAATCATAATTTGGGTTATTAACCATTAGATGAATGGGGAACGAATTGAACTTCTATGAAGAGAATCAAGTTATTTGGGAAAAGAAAACAAAAATGAAATGAGAGAAAGTTGTATGATTTGTTTTCGGTACAAGTACCTTAAGTTTGGAAGACCAAACTTTCTAAGGGAAAGATATTGTGACGACCCCACCATGTATAATATTTTACATTTAATTAATTAGGAGATTTGGATTTTAATTAGTTATTATTCTAATTTAATTTGGAAGTTATGAGTATTATTCAGTCAGATTCATATATAACTTGGTTATTTGATTACAGAGATCTCTGATGTTAACCCGAGTGGTCCCTTTGGTTGACCTTCATGGTCCATTTGATTATGCCTTCGGGCCTTCATATTTGATTGGATGTACCACATATAATGTTTTGAAATTGATATTCAATATGGAAAATGCGTTGTTTGGTGTGGGTTTGTGACAATTCTTTCTGGAACCTTTCTTCTTCACAAAACGAAAGACATGAACGACTGTATTTTCCCTTTGCCTTTCTTGTCTAATTTCTCTATTATATTCAAAAGTTCATTGTAGATCGAAGATTAACAATCCCATTGTGCTTTCTTTCCAGCTTCTGGACCATCCATGTCTTTGCGCCTTCATAAGCATTCAGAAGAGGATGGAGTTGAACCTGAAGGTATCCCTCTTCGGCGCCAAGACTCATCACGATCACCGTGAGAATCGATTCTTTGATTCCTCGATGATTTTCCATTACCCACAAACTTGCATACTCATTGGGGGAATGGACATTACAGCAGTCAACCTGTATGTTGAACGATTGGGCCAGTATCAGCCATATTCTCTTAGTTACAATTAAATGGGATGGCGGGAATTATTTTTTCTCAGATTGAATTGAAATGAATAAAATGATTGTTTTCAGCTCCTCCTTCCCTTTCCTCCTCTCCATACAGGGCATCCTCTGTAATTGTAATTTTGAGCACATTGTAGTGTATCCTAGCTTCGAAATTTTCCCCAAGGTACAGGAGATACGAGCCCTTCTCGTTTCACGAACAAGCTAAAATTGTGAGGGAAATGTGATAACCATTGCTTTCTATACATTTTTTCTTCTTTTTTTTTTTGGAGAATCCTTAGGAACAATTGCATATTCTTTTGTGAGGTTTTTGTTTGCTTTTTTATTTTTTATTTTAATGTTTGAAATTTTAGCTTCATCCAGCTATTATTGTTGGTTCTGCTTTCTGATTAAATGCAACCATTTAATGGAGCTAATCAAATGATCCAATGATTTTTGTGATTCTTTCATTGTATTTCCTAAAATTCTTTCCATTCCCCCTCCAAATCTTCATTTTATTTGTTTATTTATTTTGATTTGCATATTTACATTCAATTTTGGTACAATGGGGGATTTCATAATCTAAAATAATTTAATTTAAACAAATATTTGTATCCACAATTTTGACAGCACTCTGTATTCTGATTCTTCTACCAATCTCTTGGCTCTTGCTTACAATTCCTTGTTCCATTAATGGGGTTGTTTAGTACAACTTATGTGAACTGTTTGCGGTTTTGTTTTGAGAGATTGTTAGGTGTGATTTCTGCTTATAATTATTAGACAAAATTTTTTTTTGAATAAGTTGAAAAAAGTTGATTATTTAAAAGCTGTGCGAGAGATGTTTTTAACTTATGTACTCTGATTATCAAATTTTAAGTTGCATCTAACAGCCTAATAGCTATGGATTATTGTTTTAGAAAATGTCAAGAGGGAGAGGACTCTGTTTGGCAATGCCCTAAATAGTCATTTTTTCGGGGGTGCATTTTCAGCCAAAAAAAAACTTTAAAAACATATTTTCGTTTGGAAATGGTTGATTAATTCATGGGGAAATTACCAATTAGTTCCATCAAGTTTCATCATGGACAAAGTCGTATTTTTTATAAAATATTTTTAAAAAGTTCAATTCTTTATAATGGTGAATTATATTTCAATTTTACCGTTCATATTTAGTATGAATAACAATTTTATAAATAATTTTAATTTATTTAAAATTATATCTTTTAATTATACAAATTATAAAAATTATAATAAACAAAATCATAAACTACTATTGGATCAAAAGAAATATGGTATAAAATTCGTCATTTTTTGTTGGTTGAAACTATGAATTTTTTTTATGGTAAACACTCCAAAAAGGCGAAGTTGTACTAAAAATTCATCAATGAAGTTATGATTATATATTTATCAATGCGTAAGATAATTAATGAATCTTATATTTATATTTATTAGAAAATATTTTATTTCAAGAATTGAGAATCTTTTATTATAAAATTTTAAATAAATTAAATTTGTTTATGAAATTATAAGTTCATATTTTAAGGAGAAGGATAAAATTGGAATAAAATATACTATTATGAAGATGTGAACTTTTTTGAAACAATTTATTAAAAAAATAAGATCTAATTGTTCGTATTGAAATTTGATAGGATTTGATGCTTAATCTTCAAAGCAAAATAAATTTATCGGTAATTTTTCTTAATAAAAATTTAGTTAATTTAAAAAAAAATCACTAAAGATTAAAATTAACAAAAATATTTGTCAAAAAAACTTAAAAAAATGACGGATCTAAAAATATTTGTCGAAAAAACTTTAGATATTATTTTTAATTTAAACGAACTTTTAGTTGAGCCGGATGTAAAAATTAAAGAAATTTGACATAATTTTTACAAATTTTTTTTTTAAAATTAAAGACAAGATTAAATTAAGGGGGATGCACTAATAAATTTCAAATTAATAACTTATACACTGTTTAGTCCTAAAAGTTTTTTTATAGACTGAAAGGTCCCATTACAATATTTCAAACATCAGATTAATATTTCGAACATTAGATTTCGAACATCAGATTAATGTTTCGAACATTAGATTGATGTGCAAATGGGACTAAATGGAGCATAAGAAAACTTTTAGGACTAAATGGTTCAACTTTTCAGAAACTAGGACTAATGAGTAAATTTTCCTTAAATGAAATTAATTTAAAAAAAAAAAAAACACTCAAAAAAAGGCATAGCTAACAAAAAAGAATACTTTCTCGTTGCCCTTTTTGGCTGACTTTGGCAAGAGCTTTCTCAGTTACTTCTTTTTATAATAATAATAAAAAGGGGTTTTTTTTTTAAGCTCCCTAATAATAATAATTTTTTACATAAAGGACATTAAAAAATGTAATACTGTCTTAGGTCCCTAACCAAAATACCCACGCATTTTATCAATTTCTTGGACCAAAATACCCTACGTCTGTTCATCTTCAGATGAGTTGATTCTTTTTGACCTGTCTACTGGATATTCTCCTTTGTGATGCTGGTACTGGTGTTGGGTATTTTCCGACGAGTACGAAAACAAATTCAGCAAAACAAAAGCACTAAGTTTGGCAAATTTAATTTTCTGGGTAAACAAACAGAGTGGAGTGGAGTTGATAGATGTATATATATATGATACATACACATATATATATACAATATGTTGCTTACTGTCTTGACTAGTATATATATGATAATTAATCAATTAAGACCATTTGCAACCATAATCAAACAGTCACTCTTAGTTATCTTATCTATGGTTGCAAACATATATATATATATATATATATGATACATACATATATATATACAATGTCAGCACATATATATATCCAGTGTTGAATATAACATCTTCAGGTTCAAAATTTCTCTGAGTGTTGAACATAACGTCTTTTGATTTTTTGGGTTTAGTAGAATTGGAGTTGTTTCTGGAAAAGCAATATTTGGATCTCTACTTGAAGAATATTGGAAAAAGAAGCTTGAGAAAGAGGCAGCAGTAAAGGAAGGCTTAAAGTGATCCAGAGAAATTTGAATTTTCTCTGGATTCAATCCAGAGAAATTCATAGCATTAAGTTTAAAGAAAATCTATCACAAACTCATAGAAGAACTATTAATTTGTTTGTGCAGGAAATTGTGATTGAATCAGCAGCAGCAAAACCAAAGACAAATTGATCAAATCAGAGTTTTATCGTTCCAGAGAAATTATGGACCAGAGAAATTTGAATTTTCTCTGGGTTGAATCCAGAGAAATTCTTTGGAAGTCCAGAATTTCTTTGCTTCCAACTGATGATGGGTTGCTTTCCTTCCAACTGTCAAAATTGAACTGCTTTCTGTGCATTTGGGGCTTCTTATTGAAGCTTCTCGTGTTCTTGTTTTTGTAAATTTCTCTGGCTTGCTACATTTGTGTTTCTCTATTGTGTAATTTTATCTGGCATGTTTATGTTTCTTCATTATTTTCTCAAGCAAATTATCTGTGGCTTACTACTCTATTGGTGTGTCTAATTTTCTCTGGCATTTATAATTTTCTCTGGCCAAATTACTTTTCTTACTTGTGTGTCTAATTTTCTCTGGTAGCATTTATAATTTTCTCTGGCCACATTATGTTTATGTCTTGTGTCTAATTTTCTCTGGCATGTTTATTTTGTTCAATGCTTTATTTCCTCAAAATTTCTCTGTTGTGTAATTTTTTCTGTCATGTTTATGTTGCTACCTTGTAATTTTCTCTGTTGTGTAATCATTGCTACCTTGTAATTTTCTCTGGGATTTAATGTTTATGTTTTCATTCTATAGAAATGGCAAAGCGCAGAAACAACACAACCCCACAAACCCCGAAAAAGAAACCAAAAGTCTCTGTATCTGCGTCTTATGATCTTAGATCAAAACGCAGTAGCAGCACCAGAACACCACAAAAAAAACAAGTCCAAGTTGAAGAAGCAATAAGCATCAAGATCAAGACACCAACTTCAAGGGTGATTTTCACTCAACTACAAGTTTAACATTTTCTCTGTCATTTTCATTGGATTATAATAACAAACCTACGATTTTCTCTATACTACAAAGAAAAGTCCAGAAACATGAATAGTGCAAAAAAAAAAAAAAATGAAAAGTGCAAAGAAAACATATCAGAAAACTTTGAAAAGTGCAAACATATAAAAACACATAAAAACACAACATATAAGTCCAGAGAAATTTGTAATACTTATCATTTGTAATACAATCATATGATTTTCTCTGGACTACAAAGAAAAGTCCAGAGAAATTTGTGAACTTATATTCACTTTCAATATAACAAAAACAAAAACACATTAACATCAAGAGACAAAAATATATTAAACACAAGCACATAAAAAAATCACAAAGAAGATCTATTATGTTCACAAAACATTCAATTCAAAAAATTAAAAAAAAAAAACAAAACACTTACTACTCTATTGCTACGTCTGTAAAGTTCTCTGCCAATTTTCTCTGTGATTTTCACTGCACTACAAGCTTACAATTTTCTCTGTGATTTGAGTTCAATTATAGTAACAAACCTGCAATTTTCTCTGCACTACATAAAAAATGCAAAGTGAACAAAAAACAGAGCACAAAAACGCAGAAAAACAGAGCACCAAAAAGCAACTCATAAGCATGTTGACAGAGAATGAAAAAGCAACTCCAAAAATCAAAATCAACTCCATCGAAAATTCATCAATAACAGATAATGAAAAATTAACTTCAAAAATAAAAAACAGCTACACTGAGTTCGTCTCTCTCACATTGATCAAAACAAAAAACAAAAACCTAATTCAACACCTACACGATCAAATCAAATCAAAAATTGAAAACTTATCTAATTCAACTCCACATGAAATCAAATCAAACACAATAAACCAGATTTCAACTCCTACACGATCGATCAACACCTATAAACAACGAACATGATTTCAACTCGTACAGAATTTCAACACCTACAAAAACCCTAGAAAATCTCCACAAAAATCTGAATCGTCAAGTTCATCCTCACGTAATCTCCCACAAAATATTAATATGATCTTTAGCTGCCAAATTCAAAACAACGTATATTATAAATAAGGGTAAGACAGGTATTTTACACTCTAAAATAACATTGAGGGACCTTAGCTACAAAAGAACACATTGTGGACCTAATCTATTACTAAAAGTTGGATAGAAACCTTAAACCGATTTTTCCTAATAAAAACACTAGTTAAATGTACAAGTTCTTTTAACTATATATATATATATATATTTTTTTTTCCATCTAAAAAAGTTAAAAAAAAGAAAGAAAAAACTATTTAAAAAGTATTTGTTAATCCCTACCTGAATGGTCAGAGAACAGAAGAGTGGATGCCAAAAAAAACAAAAAAAAAGGGCTTACCAAAAAAGAAAAAAAGGGAATGGTTAGAGAAGTTAACTAAAATTATTTCTTTTTAGAAAAGGCAAAAAATAGTACGAAAAGTTTACTAAAAACTTGACAACCCACCATATAAGGCACTTGTTTCGTAATATTTTATTCATTTATTATTTAGAAGTACACTTAAAATTATACTGTGTTTAGTTGGAGAATTTATAAAAAAATTTAGAATGAAAAAAAGAAAAGGTAGATAAAATATAAATAAAATATATTTACATTTCACATAATTTCAGATATATTTTTTCTTTTCCTTTCTAAATCTCTTTTTAAATCTCTCAACCAAACACAGTATTAAGAAATAATTATTTATGATTTAAAAAAAAAAAATCAATCAAGATTAAAAAAAAAAAAGAAAGTATATCAGTTTGTCTATCTTTTTTAAACTAAGCATATTTTGTATATATTTTTGTCATTTTTTTAATTTTTTTTAAATTTTTATATTTGATGAAATTTGAGAATTAAATTTGAGAGTGAAGCGGGCGTTAGAATATTCAAATCTATAAAATAGACGTAATTGCGAATAATTGGCGTTACGTGTGCGTTGGGGTATAGTGGTGCACTAGTCCCTTTCTTGGAAAGCTCATTATTATTATGCTCGGTTTACTTTTAAAGGTAACATAGGGAGATTCGTAATGAAGATATTAATAATGGAAGGATTGTTAATAGGAGAATTGATAGTGAGGGGATTCAGTAAAAGTATATTTATTTTGATGATAGTTGTTGGTGTAAGAATTGTTAAAATATTTTTATATAAAATAAATATAAAATAATAAAACAAATACAAAAATAAAAAAAATAAATATTTATGTTCAAAAAAAAAATACTCAACATGTAAAAAATAAAAAAATAATAGTCATTTAATTAAACAAATAAAACTATGATTTTTACTTGATAAAAAATACAAAAAATTAAATATTAATGTATAAAAAAAAAAAAAGCCAACATGTAAAAAATAAAAAAAGTAAAAAAAAATTAATCAGGCGAACTATTTTTCTAATACCAAGTCCCAAGTCTCTATCCAAATACCCTCCCCAAGGCTCATCCTAATGTCAAGGAATTAGGAGTTCCCTCCATATCTCTTAAAACAAACATAACATATAGTAGGTCCACTAGTCCAATAATTTATGAAAGAGTCTCATGATGAGGAAGAAATAAACCACACAATAAAGTTTCATAATAAAAAAAGCCGGGTGATTGCTCACTGTTGTAAGTTCAATGAGGTCTACCTTGGGTCTCATTTTAATAATTTATTTTTTTTAAATATATCGATTAGAATATGTTTACAGAAAATTAAATTTGATTGGATATCGATAATATTTTCATCAATTTAATAAGGTAAGAGGGATAACTGCTCACTACTGTGCACTCGATAAGGCCCACTTCGAGTCTAATTTTAATAATTCAAACAATTTAATTTTAGAGAATTTACTTATAAGTCTCATACACAAAATTCAAAATCCATCTAGTCTCAAAACAAAACACTTGTATCAATTAGTCTTATATATTTTTAATTGTTATAAAAAAAAATTTATTTTTTAAATTTATTTTTAAAGACACTACTACATCCTACCACCGCCAGACTTCCGTCAGACGGTTATCGGAGACTTGCTGGAATGTTCAACATCACTAGGAAGTCCCTAGAATATCATCGAAAATTCACTAGAGTATCGCCAGAACATTCTGAATGTCATTGAAAGTCATCGGAATGTCTAAAATGTTCGCTGGACGTCAAGAATATCGCTAGAGACTCACCAGAATATTTAAAATATTGTTGAAAAAAGAAGAATAAACTGAGAAATTAAAGTGAAAAAATATAACAAAATATGCTAAATATGGATAAACCGAAAGAAGAAAAAAACCTAAGAACAACAAATTATAACAATAGAAAAAAATATACTGTTATGTTCAATTTTTGTAGGGTTTAAGTAAATAATTTTCAATATTGATCAAATTGAAAAGCAAGTTTTGAAACTGTAACATTTTACAGTTTCAAAGTATGATTCTATTAAGTATTTATCCTTATTAGATGCTTGTATTCCAACAACTATTTTTTAGTTTACATCTAACCGGATCTAAAGTAAATCTAGTTAGATCTGATGTAGATCTGAGCAAATCTACATTAGATTTGAGTGGATCTACTCATATTCTTTGTCAGAAACCCATCTTCTTCATCAGAAATCCATTTCTTTCGCCGTTGTTGAGCATGAAGCAAAGAGTTGGTATTCAGTGATTGCTCGTAAACCCCAATCAATACTTGTAGATTAAAAAGAGACAAAAAAAGAAAAGAAAAGAAATGCGTGGTTGTAGTCGTGGTTATGGTCGTCATCGTCGCTGATATTAAAAAAAAAAAAAAGAGATAAAGAAAAGAAACAAGGTGTAAGAAAAAATAAGATAAATGAATATAGGACTTTTGAGTTTATCTAAAAAAAATTTGAGAATAAAAAATACTCATACTTTTCAAAAATGACTTGTGAATAACTTACTATTTATTTTTTTAAGATAAATTGAATAAAATATACCTATAAAAAATTAAATTAATTAAATAAATATAATTTACTTAATATATTTTAAAAAATAAATAATTTAAATTATCAAAAATAAAAATAGAAAAAACAAAAAACAAAAAATCATCCAAATGAGTCTGCCAGACGAAATTATCAATCTTTATTTTATTGGAAACACTGAAAAATTGTAGAAAAGACAAAACCAGGGTTTCGCAATAATTTGGCCGTTCAATCCGGCGGTAGATCACATGTCATGTCATGTCTTGTCACTATATATATTTTCTTTTCTTTGCGTCTCGAACGTTTTGGTAGGTCCTCTCTCTGCTACAATTGAAAAGTATAGTATTACCAAAAAAAAAATACATTTGAAAAATTTAGAGGTAAAGAGATATGTTAAAATACAAATTATTTTTTATAGTTTGAAAAATTATAAATATTCTTCTGTTAAAATTTTTTATTTAATAAAATTAATTAAAAAATAAAATTTATAATTATTCTTCTATATAATAATAAAATTATTTAAATTATTAATTGAAACATATTTTTAATATTATTAAAAACTGTTAATTGACTTGATGATTTATTAATAAAATGGACGATTTGTTATGAAATTAGAAATCTCAAGAGTGAAATACAATTTTCAAAATCACAAGAGGCAATTCGTATTTTAATTAAACTTCAGGAAGTGTATTTATAATTTATCCAAAAATTTATACGCTTTCCGTTTTAAAATAATAATTTTTTTTTCAGAAATTTAATTTTTTTAATAAAAAAATTATTATATTTTTAAAATATTAATTATCATAATTATATTTTTTGTATTATTAAAAAATTTAAAAAGGACAAAATATTTAATTCATATTATTTTATTTCTTAATTTTTGAAAATGAGTTAATATTTTAGGACAATAAAAAATAGAATAAGAGACTAATATTTTGGAATGGATGGAGTAATTATATCTTTTATCTCAATTATTTTAATATTTAAGGTTAGAATCTTTATATCTTTTTTATTCAATTTATTTATTTATTTCTTAATATTTTATTTTTCCTTTTAATTGTTGGAGTTATCTTAAATTATATTTATTTTCTTATTTTACTTTGTCCTTTTTTACATAGACAAAATACTACACACCACTTTAAATTTTGAAAAAAAAAAAAGTAGTAAATTTTACAAGTTTGATATAATTACTCCCTCCGTCTCAAAATAATGGTCCCTTTTGGGGAATCTAACTTTTTTTGATAGTACAATTATTACTTTTGAAAAAAATTAATTTTCCAAAATTATCTTTTTGATAGTACATTTCTTGGGAATATCAATGTCATAATTGTACTTTTTATATTGTTTATTAATTTAAAAGAAGGGCAAAATAGGAAATTTATATTATTTTGTACTTGATTTTTGAAGAGGGACTAATATTTTGGGACAATGAAAAATGGAATAAGGGACTAATATTTTGGGACGGAGGGAGTATATTAAATTTTTTAAAATTTTAACTCACATAAAACTTAAATTACTTTTCACCAATAATTTGTTGAACCCCGCTACATACACCCACTGGGGGTCGACCCCCAGTGAGGTGGCAGCCTGTGATTCGCCAGTTTTCATTTTTTTTTTTTTTACTCTAAGGCCAATCACCCCAGCCACGTCAGCTGGGGGTCGCTGGGGGTCGCCCCCAGCTGGGGGTAGGACGCATTTGCCTAATTTGTTAATGACATAGATAAAAAAAAAATAATTATCATTTTTTATATTAAAATATATTTAAATTAGTTTTGATACCTCTGGACTACAACTATAAAACTTACTATATGTTTTTCTAAATCAAAAGAAGTTTTAAGAGTTGTTTGAAATGTTCTAAATAAGTATATTTTTTAACTTTTTATGAAATATGAGTTGAGTATGGATTGGATTTGAAGTAATGTGATAAAGACGTGATATGACTTCAATAAAATGATGTGATTTAAATACGATAATGACTTTTTAACTTTTTAATATTTTTAGAAGACGACAAACAAAAGCTTAGTTACAAGCTTGATGGAATTAAGTCACCGTAAATAGAGAGGCTGTCAATCTTGCCTTGTGTTTTCAAAAAAATTTAGTGGCACCCACCCAACTACATCCATGAAATAATGGAGAAAATAATAACTAGCTGAAGCAGTTGACCTAAAATTTGAAGAAAACAAAAAAAGCAAACAACCAACAACAACAATACCCCTATCATTCCCATCCCATACCACAATGCTCCTATTTACCATGACCTAATCAACCAAAACCATGGCCATTTCAGAAGACTTCAGCTTCCCAACAACCACCGATTCTCCTCCTCTTTTCATCGGCTCACCGCCTTTGTGGCACCGCTCTTCTTCTACTTCCACTCCCACTCGCCACCAACAACAACGACGACAACAACAAAATTCTCATCATAAAGATTGTGAAAGTTTCTCGACAGAAAAACCAATTGGCAATAAGCAGAGCAAGAGTTTTTCTTATGTTGAGCGAGGCGCGAAGGCGGGAAAAGAAGATGATGGAGAGGAAAAGATGGACATGTTATGGGAGGACCTGAATGAAGAGATTTCTAGAACTTATGGGTCAAAGTTGGAATATTCAGAAATGTCACCGGCGGGGAAGGTGGCGGAGTTTGGCCGTGTTCAGGTGTTTTCCGGCAAGAAGTCTAGCGTCGTGGTGGTGTACATGAAGGTCTTGAAGAAACTCTTCTCGCTTAATTCTCAACGTTCGATTAAGAAACGAACATGGTGATCAAAGTTGCTTTGAGTTTGTTGTTTTACACCTCAAAAATTATAATTTTACGAAGCAATTACACATTTTTTTTTTGGGTGTGTGTAGTATGTAATTAAGAGTCATGTTTATGAATTTTTTGTTTTGAAGTGAGACAGCCAAAATTCTGTATAATTTGCTTAGTTTGTATGCCATTTGGCCCATTAATCTCTGTATCAAAAGGGAATAGGTTCAATTTAAAAAACTAAAATAAAATATATATGTAACAGATAATATACCAATTCATGGTTCCGAAGGGTGTTTATTTATTTAATTAATTTAAAACACTTATTATTGTAGTTCAAGATTATGAAATTGTCACAATTTGTATGAGATTTATGTGTAAAAATTTTATTTGTAAATAAATTTTCTTCAATGAATATTGTAAGCCTTTGCATTTATTTGACATACAATCAATGATGAGAAGACCCAGACTTTATGAAATAATGTGTATACAAAAATGACACCTTATGATTATGATTTATAATTTTATTACAACTCTAACGATTATGGATCATAATTTTAAAAATAGCAATATCATATAATTTGAGATGATTTTTTTTTTTTTTTGGTATTAAAATTTTGTTTATGAATAATAATGAAGGTAGCTCAGGTATGGCACCTGCAGATCTTAGGCTTTGTTTGGCTATCTTAGTTGGGACTAAAAAAGCACAAAAGATAAAATAAGTTAAATAAATTAATAAAATAAAATGTCACATTTAAATCATAATTAATTCACTTTTTTTCTCACAAAAGTTAAAAAAATAAAAAAAAAATTTACCAAACGAACTTTTTAGTTTCAATCTAAAAAAGTCTGAACTCCAAAAAACTAACTAAATATGTTTTTGCCAAACAGTGACTTATTAACTGGATTGATTTACTTATAAGTTTTGAATATATATATATATATATATTTGCCCATCATTTTAATAATGAGAAAATTTTGAGACTTTTTAAATATACCTTGTGTTTGTGAAATAATTATTTAGTACATGTAATGATATTGGTAAATTCATCAAAGTGATAAATAATTGAGATATTTAGACTTTTCTTTGTAAATTTTGATTTATTTGTATTAAAATATGATGTAATTGAACTTTTTGATAAATAAGTCTGATCCACAGAACTAGATCGTAACTTCCTTATTTTTGAATAGTTTGATGATTAAGGATAGACAAATTTATTAGAAAATTCTATGTTAAGTACTTGTATCATAATTAGTCCATAATATATTTTTCCATTTCAATAAGTCCTATTATTTTAAATATTTGATTTGCCAAATCCTAATTCTTATATTTAAGGTATTTTATAGACAATTTTACCATTGCAAATATTTTTTGAACTCTTAATAACTTGATGATGTGAACATTCACATTAAATAAATTTAACAATGTGAACATTAATGTGCGTTTCACTTTATTATTATTAGGAGTATTTTGATAATTATATTATCCATAAAACTTAATGAGATATAAAAAAATAATTTAAATTAAGTAAAATATAAATAAGAAAAAAAAGAAATTCATGAATAAATGTCATTTAAGAATAACTGTTCTAAATAAATAAATAAAATAATTGATAACCAATTATAAAGGAAAATTATTGTTTCGGCAACTGAGTGGAAGAATATTCTTTGAAAGAAAAAAAGTGACAAGATGCACGCCAACTAAAAAATGCAATTTATGTAATAGAAAAGATATTCCTAACCTAAATTGGAGATATTTTAAATGCATAATGCTAGGGATGTCATTGCAATGAATTTTTTCTCGGGAAAATAATACGGAGCTCTATATCTAAAATTTTAATTTGAACTTTAGTGATACCATAAAGTCAAAAAAAAAAAAAAAAAAAAAAAAAAAATCAACACAAAATATCACATCACAAAATAAATCACGCCTATTACTGCTATTCTAGAACTCACCATTAGCGCTCCAATCTTTTTCTTTTTTTCTCCCCATTCATCAAATAAAATATATTACAGTAAGTACCAAGATAGATAAAAAGATTAAAAGAAATTGCAGCCCTTTAAGTTCTAATAAATTGTATATTAGACTCAATTTTTAAAGTTTCTCTTGTGCGACATCCTCATTCTTGATATCAGATCTGTGGCACCGACAGAATGACTAGTGATATTACAAATCCAAAAATTAACATCCTGTGAAATACAAGCTCAATACCAGAAAGTTATCTCTCGTTTTTATTATATTAATTAATGGTTAAACTTGTATTATGCATGAGATAAAATAATAAAGTGTTCATAAAATTATATGATTAATACTAAAGGTGCAACTCAAGTAGATTGAGAGGTTATTTAAATTCAAGTTGTGTTAAAACCTACTCAAGCCTGCCCAAATTTGAATTATAACTCAAGATTGTCCGACCAATACCACCCTAGTTAAACCCAAATTATCTTAGTCATACATAAATTTCAATTTTTTTTTTCTAGCTAAATTATTAATTTGTTAGCATTAGATTCTATCTATATATATATTTTAAGAAAATTATTAATAATATGAAGACAAATAATGTATATAATATAAGAGAGATGCCGCTATAGTAATTTTTACAATTTATGAGTGAATAAAAAAAAATAAGATTATGTGTTGTATTACGTATATATATAATATATTCAATATGATTTAACAATATAAATTACTTATATTTAATATCATATAATAGCTAATAATTTATATGTACATGAAATATATATATATATATATATAATTTAGATTTCAAGTTGCTCGGGCTGATTAATGTCTTTACGTTCAAATTTAATTCAAACTTTTGAATTTTTATCTAAATCCGTATCGAATTCAAAAATATCTTGTTGAAGCCCTAAAAAAATTTGGGTTGAGCTTATCTGCTCGGATTGAGCACGCCCAAGTTGCACCTCTAATTGATACAAACATTAAAAAACAAACAAACATTTATAAAAAAAAAACAAAAAAACAAAAACATCAAAGCCTGCAGCCCAATAAGCAGCAGGGTGACCATCAAGAAGGCCAGGGCGTCAGTTTCACCAAGCTGGTAGGGTCCAATCTCAAAAAGATAAAATAAATAAATAAAAGGAATGTAAGTAGCAGCAGCAGCAAATAGCAAGTCACAATGTAGTAGATCCAATCACATTTCTCAGCAGGCAGGCACGCAATCATCGATTGATACAACCAAAATCAAATTGCCAAATTATATATTGTAAAAGCTCTGAACGATAGCTCAAAACTCTCACCGACAACAAAATGACACCTATTTGACACGAGTTAGATAATAGCAGAAGAGAGCCACAGCCAAGCATCATTAGGTATGGGATGTTTGTCTTTTCTCCAACCAATGAAACGAATGAAAAATGTAATTAATACAATGAAGACGACACTAATTCCAATCTTATCTAATCTTTTTTCTGCAGAAAAAAAGGGGCCAGCAAAACTGAGGTTGCTTGATCTAATTTTATGAATTCAACCCCCGATCTACAAATTTGTAATCCAAGCAACCACCACTTCAGCAATTTGTTTGCAGGACAAACCTCCTTCAATCAACCAGTAAGATTGTTGTCAAGTATGATATATAAACAAAAAGTACCTCTTTCCCATGTGAATGTCAACAACACAAGCACATTATTTCGTCACATTGTGATCAATGTTGCTCTCCTCTCCTCTGACCTGTGATGGAACAACTTAGCTATGGATCGCCTCTCACAGTCCTGCAATGTAAGGGAATTAACAAATAGTCTCCTCAACAGCTAGCGTTAGGTTTCAATTCATATGCTGTAAAAGCTTAATTTACAAGATTTCTCACCTTGAACATATTGAGATAGAAAGGTTTTTCAGGATTTATCCTTCTCAACTTGCGGTACGTATATGCAAAACTTAGCTGATCACGAGGAGTAAACCTATCTACCTCATTAAACCAAAGACAAGAGAACAAGTTGGACATTGGTGTGTGAGCCCTCACAATGAAAGAGCCTTCCGGTACATCTGCCAACAACCCAGGAACAGATTACATGTTATAGATTAGGAATGGAAACAAATATGCTCAAGCCGTAAGTTTCACAATAATGAACTTAGCAACAAAAATCATACTGCTCGGTAGAAGCTTGTTCGGATCTGATGCATCATATCTTTTCAGCCCATCAGCCTGGTAGAATGCAAATTGTTGATCTATGATAGTATGGTTGTACTTGTTAAGCCTTTTATTTTGGGCCACTTCTTCCCATACACAATGCCGGTCATAGTGATTGGAAATGGCATACTCGTAACCTTTTCTCCATAGGAAGTATTCCAATATGAGTAGAGGGTCAAGTTGAAGACGTAGTTTGCTATCCAGCCAAATAGAATACCTGAAAAGATTTTGCATGCAAAAATTCTAAGCATAGACACTATAGCCTGTTTGAAAAAAAAAAAAAAAAAGGTGGGGCCAGAGGGGGTTGTCTCAGTGCATGAGACTCCCCACTATTGCCAGGTCTGGGGAGGGTCTCATTTATACAACCTAACCCCTGCATAGGGAGAAACTGTCTATGTGATTTGAACTCATGATGCCCAAGTCACTAGAGAGCAACCATATCGCTACTCCATGAATAAGCAACTTGTACTATAACAAGGTTCTTGGTAGATCATACTAAAGGAATGGGTTACCAAAGACCAAATCTCATACTAAAATGCAAGAGTTTACACATGAATGTCTCTACTCAATGAACTTGACAGTTGTCCACTACAGGTTGCTAACATAAATGACTAAACTGACAAGCATTGTTTATCCAATTTATTTGTCTTATTCCCAGACTTACACCAGCTTTAGTGCATCAATGAACCAGGTCCAGGTATATTAATGGACAATGGTAATGAGAACTGCAATGAGGAAGTAGGTACTAAATTCAATAATGACAATTGCTAAAATTAAGAATTACTAAAAGAACTACCATGTCAGGGTATAACAGATTATTTATTAATGGACAATGGCAAATCTGCTAATATAATTATGTGATGACATCGCTAGGCTTCACTACCGCATTATAAATGCATGTATTCACATACAAACTGCTTCTCCAACAACCTATTTTTGTAACCTTACACAAATACCCTCACAAGTAGTCCCTCCGCAATTCCTCCAATCTCTAAGCCATTAAGACTGGCATGTTAAAAATTCAAACGCAATACTTCTGAAGGCTTCAAAGAGTACTCTCAATGTGTAAGCCCTCCCCCTTGAATAAATGGTGGTTTTCATCCTACAGATCACTTCTTAAACATTTTGACCACTGAGTCTGATGATACAAAATTGTTCTTGAGAAACAAGCCCTACTGTAAGCCAAGATAAGAATCCCAGCCTTGCAAAGCAAGTTGACTACAAATATCACGACATCCTTCACCTCCCTTATAAAATGATATTGCTAATTTGCTAAGTTCACTTTCAACCCTGACACATTCAAAAATAAAAAGATGCACTCCTAATGAAGAATCGAAGAGAATGGTCATATTTGAAAGTTTATGATAATCTTGATGCCCTCTACTTGTTTATACAATTTTAAAAGATTCAATGCCTATAATAGGAGGCAATGCACATACAGACTGCTTAGAACTACCAATATTGCTGTTGGATAGAATGCCATAAATTATTTACAAGCAACTATTCTACAGAGCTAAGAGGCACGGACATGAGACACAAGGACACTTTGAAATTATGTTTGGTGATTTTGCTGAACTCTTGAAGGGAAGAGACTAAAAATAAATCCCTACGTTTTGGCCATTCATTTAAATCCTTAAAAACCTCAAATAAGACCCTTCCACGCCTTCGAGCAACACAATTCTGAAAATCCAACAACCTGATAACTTCAATTCTTCAGATATAAAACCCCACACCTTTCTGTATACCTTTTCAAAACCCCAAACTAAACAGCTCCATGTGGCCTAAACCCACCAGAATGTCAATTTCCTAAGGCTAGCTTACCAACACAAGACAAAATGAGAATAGAGATCAGATTCAAGCTTTAGACATCATTCTCATCTATAGGAACAAGATTTTTGTATTCATTCAGTCTACGGCCTAAACAACAATTGAAAGAAAGAGCAGCCAACATCATCTCCCAAAACATGCAATTCCACTTGTCTTATGCACTCATTATCAGATTAGTTTTAAAGAGAATCTATGATACACACAATTAATCTCATTGGAAGAAAGTCTTATAAGCAACAACTACAGTAACAAAGCTGTGCAACTGATTTCACTACTTCAATTAGTCGTCTACATACCTTGCAGAAGGGAAAAGTCGGTGTTGCAAGAATTTCGGTATTTTTCCCACTCTGCGCATGTCAGTGTAAGGTAGATTCTTCACCACCACAATCTTCCATAAACCAACAAAACCCATTGTATCTGGCATCTGGCCTTCCGAAGTAAGAGTTCGCAAAGTAATTTCATCCACAAACATAACAAAGCAAACATTTTTCCTCGACAAACGAGAGACCTAAAAATTAAGAGGAACTGAAAAGTAAATCTCTATGCAAGTATGAATGTGATTACCGTAAAAAAGCTTAACAGAAACATACAACTTCAGACATCTCCCAAGAAAGATAACAAGATGCCAAATGAAGAAAACGAAAAGGCTATTATTTCACTGAACTATAAATAGATGGAAAAGTAATCTAAACCAGGGGATAGAACAAAAATGAGTACCGTTTTACCCATGGGCGATCTCAATCGATCTGAATTTCCAAAGATGCAAGAAACCACAGCAATGTGGCAACTACTAATGTATTTTGCATCATCTTCTGCCAGGTCAAATCCTGTACTTGGGGATCCTTTAGGACCTTTCACAAAGCCACAATTTATTGTCTGGTCACGTGCAAAAAATGATTCTTCCCGTTGCATTAAACTCTGATGCCCAGCAAATCTGGGTTCCCATTGTTCTAGTCCATCAGAATTCTCTTCTACTTTTGTATACAGCAAGGAAAATCTTGAAAATTTTCGACTTGCTAAAGGTTCTATGAGCTGTGATGTAGAATTCAAAAACTTCATCTCACAAGAACCTGAAATATTTATGTATCACCAATTTCAGGCTTTAAAAAAAGAAATTGAGAAAAAGGGAACAACCAAATTGATCTGTTGAAATACCCCTATAGACCCCTAGACTTGGAATTCACATAAAAATAACCCAAAGGTGTACAGGGGGTGTTGCACCCGAGAATTTATGCATAGTAATCAATATCCACACATATGAAGATGTTTATGCAAATTGTGAGACACTCACTAACTCAACAAATCAAGAATATAATAAAAAGCAAATTATAGGGGGGGGGGGGGGGGGGGGGGTTTGGTGTTGCACCCAAGAATATGTGCATAGTAATCAATATCCACACATATGAAGATGTTTATGCAAATTGTGAGACACTCATATAAATCAACAAATCAAGAATATAATAAAAAGCAAATTACACATGCAAACTATATACACAATGGTAGCCAAATCATGTTTTCTGTGATTATTGAAATATGCAACTCACTGAACTGTGCACATCTTTTCATGTCTGCCCCCAGGGGGTGGGGATGAAGAAGTAAAAAATGCTTCAATATATTGATTCTGAAATTAAATGACAATAATATTAAACCATACGAAAAATTTTCAAATAAAAAATTCTTAATAAAAATAGGAGTTAGAGATTAAGTCTATGTTCAAAATAAGGAATCATACTGCACTGTGTTCCACTGATTAAATACCTATAGCCGCAGCTATTAATGAAGTCTAGGAGTACACAATCTACGATTACAATTTCATAAATGAAACAAAGTTGTGTAATAGATGTCCTTTCAGAAAATTAAGTCAATTAGGTACACATGCTGAAATGCTCACTGTTAGAAGGATTCCTAAGGAATAAGGAGTTGTCAAATTGAGATACGTATTGTGTATTGTTTTTCTGAATCGCATTCGTATTGTATCATGTATCATAAGATATTTTAACGTCTTTAAAAGTAGGTAGAAAAATAAATATAGTTATAAGCAAAAATTTGTGAAAACAAAACACAAACAATGTATAATCCTTAAAATTGCAAAAGTAAGGTTTCATGAATTAAAGATAGGCGTCAATACTTAATACATATAAAAGGCAGAGTAGGGTTAAAATATCTATAACAAAAGATATCAACATTTCAGTTTTTTTTTTCTTTTCGATAATCCAGGGTATCTCTTAACCAGCCCACCAAATTGGGCCCAAGTTACCTTGTATCTAGACAGCTGAGAAGTAATCCCTAGAGGTCTTAAAGTTAACGTCCGGGCAAACTTCCACTAGTCCCTTGGGTGACACAAACTCTAGTATGTTATTATATCCTCAAATCAAATTTACCATAAAATTTTTTCTCATTCTTAGTGATTGTGTAATATATTTTTTATATTATTTTTACTCACCATTTAAGTTTTAGTATATAGTTTACAACTTTCAAATTCTTAAATAGCTTGTCTATAATAGAAAATTTAATGCTTTAACCAGTGTAAAAAAGTATAAAACAATAGCACAAGATATTTAATACTACCATACTTGTCAAAAAGATAGACAAAAAATCCCTTCTCATCTCAAATATATATATATATATATATATATATTTTAAGTTGATGAAATTTTTTAACAATATTAATTTACATCAAATAAGTTCAATTACCTTTTTTCAAAATTACTAAAGAAATTTAAGTATTTATGTATCGTATGTATCACATCATGTATCATGTACCTTATAATGCATCACATATCATATATGTATCGTAAGATACATTTAACTTAAGATATTATTGATGATGCGTATCAATTTGTCTCTAAAAATATCAAATCGTAATATATGTATTAGTGAATCGTAAGATACTAACAACACTAAAGGATTACAAGTCCAATAATCAAAATTATGTTGCCATGCAACAAGATGGAAACATGTTTCAATGAACCTAGAAAAAAGAGCAATAGCTGCAATGAAACCATAGATCATGTGTCCACAAAGGTTTGGTCCCTTGGACCAAAGGTAGAAATTTGGAACTAAGAGGTGCACCTTCACTACGACACCCAGAAGCGAGCCATTTGCCACCAGATAAGTTAGATGTACTATTCAAAACAAATCAAATGGCCATGTTGGACACTTGACACTTGGATTATAAGGACATGGATATGCATTTGATCCTTTACATCATATATGCTCTTAGCAATCATATCCTTCAATTCAACTTTATTATATAATTGTATTTAACACTAACATTAAATCTACTTTTGTTGCTAAAATTCTATAAAATGAGTAAAGCACATATTTGGCACTATATTACCTCTAACCCACAACATAGATTAAAATATTTTAAAACAAATTAATTATTCTTATTATTATTTTTTTTTGCCGAGTCTGAATATCCTTCAATTAGAGGTTTACGCACCCCAACCTAAGATCTAAATCCATGTTTAATGGGTGAGAGAAAGAGACAGGAAGATAAAACCAAAAAACATATAGGATAACTTATCCAAATTTATAAACTAAAACTTGTTAGAACTACTAAATCAAGTACAACATCCTTTATCCATTTACATTATAAAGTTGATGAAAATTCAAAGATTCTTAAACTAACACCCATACATTGTTAAACTTGCAAAAGAACATCCATAATCTAGAGAAGAAAAAGTTGAGGCACAAATGGGAAGACAATAAACGGGCAGCAACATGGCAACAGCAGATAAAGGCAGAGAACTTGTAATTATGGTAGCAAAAGTCCAACATGTAACAAAAGCAAGAACTAGTTTATTTAGAGATTTAAACAAATGAGAATAAGTCATTTAACCAGAAAACACAACACACAACCCATACTCAGTTATAAGAGAAGTGAAAGCAGGAATTTATATATATATAGGCAAACATATCTACGATCATTATGAAAGCTGCAAATAATTACCAGAAAATTTGCGGCGCCTTGGCTTCTTTTTGGAACGCCTTTCGGAAGTAGACCTTCTGGCAGATCGATCCTCATGAACAATGACATGTCTGAAATTTGTATTGATTTTATCAGTTTGTTGAGAGATTAAAGTAGACTGTTTGTCTGAAGTACCAATGGAAGCTTCCTGCACCTCCTCCACAATATTCTGGTCTTTGGTTCCAGTATCAAGTTTATCAGAAGACTCTCGGTGATCCATATTACGTGATCTTGCTACATCCAAATGGTCCTCATTGTCAAGTCTAAAATCATCATATTCTTCCATTTGAGCATCATGCAGATCAATCCCGTCATCATACTCATCATCAACATCAACTTCGTCATTCTGAATCCCCACTTGTTCATCATTAGGAAGCTGTTTTTTATTGTTGTGTTCCGCTCTTGATTCCCCAACATTCTTCAAAGAGGCCTCATATTCTGCCTCATACATTTTCAGTTCATCACGACCAGCTTCATTGTACAGCCCAACACCTCTAGTATCTGAATCTTTAGCTTCATCAAAAGAAGACATCTTAGCACCATTCTTCACCTTTTTTGAAATACGAACCTTAGCAATGGACTCATCGCGAGCGCCCATCTCAGCATGCTCCAAAGCATCCTCGCTATAATCCTCATCTCTTCTCCTATCATCCTTGTCCCAATACCGAGAATCCCGGCCATGTGCCACTGAACCATGGCCAAATTTAAGGACTTTAAACCTCTGTGTCCGTGTCACATTTGTGAGAAAATCAGAATCACTTGAGTCATCATCCTGAGCATTATAACCATCTATTTCTGCACCCAGTCAGCAACACAAAAACAGTAAATGCTCAGCTTAAATTCAATACTTCCAAAGATCAAGATCATGCAATAATTCTGGCTGACAAATTCAAGCAAGCAGATATGTGCCAGAAACATCTGCAACACTTTATTATAGGGTAATTTAACTCCACAATGCAAGGCTGGCCCTGGGAATAGGCTGGCAAGGTCACTGCTTAAAGACACCAAAATTTTGGTAAAAGATAGGGCCCCAAATGTCCAGCCCGCCAATTTTTTTTTTTTTTTTTTTTTTTTTCTTATTAGGCCTTAATCAAATTAAGGGCCCAATCCAAAGTCCAAGGCCTAAAAAAGTAAGTGTGTTTGTAATGTTATCCATTTAAAGAGCAACGGTCATTAGTGCATGAAAAAACACTGGATCCCTAAGGTCAGCCACACTCAGTACCTAAGCTCAATCTCGGATATTCCATCCCCTACCCCTGAGCGAAAATAAATGTTATCCATTGAAAAGCATACAGTATAGATAACCTAAATTATGTAAGCTTAATTAGTAATTTTGTAGTTAAAAATATGAGAAGAGTAATGTTAAGTGAAACGTTGTTACAGTTCAATTTTTATTTGCTATTATATCTTTAAATTTTTTTGATATTTTCTTCTTATTTTAACTTGGATGATTGTATATAATTTTTGTAATTACATGTGTAAGCAAACTTTGTGTCAATACCAGCAAATTTAAAATAAAAAAATAAATTGTGGGTATTTATCATTTTATGCATTATATTTTGGTGATTATGTACAGAGGGCCCCATCTTTGGAGCTCACCTAGGGCCCCAAAAGTTTAGAGGCCAGCCCTGCCACAATGCTAGGTGCTTAGCTTAGGAGGCCATTCTTGATTGGGCGTTCCCATACCTGAGGTCGGAATTTTGTTGCCTCATTCACACACTAATTCTAGATGACAAGTAGGATATCAAAGGTTCCTGCTATTAAGTTATTGTGGTAAAAGGAGCTATATTACTAAAGACTGTGCGTCATTTACTTGGTTAAAAGAAACTTAATTACTAAAAAATATGACACATTGAACCAAGTCAAAAAATAGAGAAAAGTCAAATTCGCTATCTAAAACTAACACAAAAGCATTGTAAAATGAAAGAAATTAATCAAAGTTGAAAGAGAAAAATGTAAACTGTTTGTTTAAAATTTACTCATTATACAATATTTAAATACACATGGAAGGTATTTTTTTTCTTAAACAAGTAATTATTTCTCTCTCCTTTTCACTCATTAAATTGGTAGGCAATTCTTTTTACTCTTTTCACTCAGATTTGTCTCTCATTTTTTTCTATTCTCCCTCTTTAGTCTTCCCCTCTTTCGCTTAACTATTTCCCTCTCACTCATTGGTATAATACAACTACAAAAATCTGTGCACATAGTGCAATTTGCAATTCATTACCATTCATGCTCTAGGTGAATTATGTGAAATCTATTTTTTATCGTGATATTACTTTTGATTTGCATTTTTGTAGTGTTGCATCATTAAAGTTCAAATTCTTGAACACAAACAATTAGAGCATTCTATTCATTTATTAGCTTATCTTTAATAGTGATTTATTGACTTTAACAATATTTAAGCCGTTTAAATATGTCCTAACCCGATCATTTGAGCTTGTTTAAACTTGTCCTCACCCGACCAATACTGGAATCCTGGCTCCGCCCCTGTCCCTCATGCTTCATTTCTCTCCTACTTAAAACAACTTTAGGTTCAAAAAAATAAATAAATTAAATTTTTAAAAAAAAAATGTGTGAAATACTAAGAAATCATGAAAAGAAGGAGAAATGACATCTATAAATTAAAATGTCCAGAGACAAGGAAAAATCAAAATTTTTTTTTCTTCAGATTTTATCTTTCCTATCCTCACCAAATCCATGAACCCAAGGTAGCTTTAATGAAGCCTAGTCTTTCGCCCAATTAGGTATACCAAACAACATAAAACATGATTATGAGTTCAGTTCCATAGAAACACCATAAGAGAAAACACAAACGCTCACATAAATTTTCACTGATATATGTTCTATGTTCAACATTGAATTTGTCCTCGCATACAACTCAACTAATTCAAGAATCTACATTAGAATAACTTGAGAATCCTCACTTTTGACAAACATTAATGATTCAAAATAGCAGTTTCTTAAATTTTCTCACATTATCTCAGCAACCAAATAGAACCTAAAAATAACGAACTCTAAATCTGAATTCCTTTCAGGTTTCAAAACAAATAGAAAAAAAAAAAAAATACACATACACATACACATCGATTAGAAAAGAAAGTTTTACTGACCTGTGTCTCTGGAGAAATACATAAAAGCGAGGACAGAGACGACGAAACCAAGAGAGAGAATCACAATGACGCCGCCGATCGAGAGCTTGCGGCTCTTGAGGCGGCGGTTGCTGCGGTGCGGCTTGTGAGGAGAAGTACGAATCCCGATGGAAACGTGATCGGAGGAGCCGTTGGCGTGGCTTCGGACAGCGACCCTATCGAAGCCTGATTGTCTGTACTGAGCCATTCACGCATTGCTCAATCAACTCACTACTCTTCCTTCACACACACATACACACATACATAGCTAGTCTAGTAGATATATATAATATATGAGATCCATTCGATTGAAATTTAGGGTTTTGAGTGTGGTGGGGTAGATCTTCGAATGTTTTTGGATGATTTTGATTAATGAGAATTGACTAGTGATTGATTACTCAGTCGCACGCTCAATTCATTAGTTTTAATTTATTTTTAATTTTTAATATATATATGAATGAGGAGGAAATAGAAATAGGAATGAGAAATATGAGAGGTGCGTGTTTTGTGTATCGACCGGCGGTGAGGTGTGAAATGATAGATAGACAGACAGCTAGGAAGCCAGAGAAGGAGACGGGCAAAGTTTTTGTTTGAAATTCCGACACTACCCCCTCTCTATTCAGCTCGGGGCCAATGATTTTTTATGTCATTTTGTTCTACTTGTATTATTTGAGTTCATCAAACTAGTTATTTATATTTTTTAATTAAAATAATAAATAAATTACTAAATTTTAACTCCATTAATTAGCTACTAAGTTAGCTAATTAAGTTTCAGTAATTTTGACTTAACAAATGTAACCAGTAATTTTGACTAGTTAAACATTAAAAAAATTTATATTTTTACTATTTTAGAGTTACTTGTGTTGAGTTTATAAAATATAATTTAAAATAAAAATAATATTTGAATAACATGGGCAAAAATAATAGAGAGTTTGTTGGAAAGTATATAGCCAAAATAGAAAAATTAACTTTTGAGTTAAAATATAACAAAATTTTAAATAATTTGATGGGGATGCTCTTATTAGAGTTACTTATACGGAAACTTTTAAACTATTGAAAAGTATTACTTTGTCTTCTAAATTATACAAGCGTACAAATAAACTCCTAAGGGCTTTGTTGATTCATGGGATTAGGGGGGGGACTATTTACTGTGCGGATTGTAATCCGCACAGTAAAGCTAATCCGATGTTTGTTTTTTTTTAGTCCGCCGGACTCCATGTCCGGCCGGACTCCTAATCCCCATATGGGGGATAAAATAATCCGGGGGGGGGGTGTGGGATAGAATTGGTGGGATTTTTACTGTTTGGATTAGAGGGGTGAGATGACCATTTTGCCCTCATTTGTTGTGGCACATTTAATTCAAATTTAAATTTAATTATGTATTATATTTATAAAAAAAATTAATTTAAATGTCTCAATTTAAAAATAAAATAATTTTATTTAACTTTTTATTGATATTTTATTTATTTAATTTTTTGAAATAATTTTTTATGGATATTTTATTGATGTTTTATTTTAAAATTTTGTTTATGTTTTATTTAATTTCATTATTTAAATGTAATAGATGTTTTATTTAATTTCATTTTTGATATTATTTTTTTTTAAACAAATTTATTTAAAATCTTAATTAAAAAAATATATATATTTTTATTGATATTTTATTTATTTAATTTTAAAAATAAATTTATTTAATTGTGTAAAAAATAAAATAAAATAATTTTTTATTTAATCTAGTTAAAATAATTAAAATATTAAAGATATGTTTAATATTGCTATTACTTAGTAAACTATTAAAAAGGGTAAAATAGTCATTTGTTCATTTATCCTATCCAGTCCGTCCAACCAAACATTGGATTCACTAAAAATAGTCCGGGGGATTCACAGTCCGGACATCTAATCCCATGAAAAACAACACAGGATACATATCCAATCCGACCAAATAGTCCGGGGGATTCACAGTCCCAAGACTCCAATCCGATGGATTCTAATCCCCCTTATCCAGTCCGCCCAATCAAACACACCCTAAAAGTATTGGCTTATTTCACTTTAACTCCTTCCGTGAGGGATCCAATTTATATGTTTTTATAATTTAGGAGGTCTATTTGTACATTTTTATAGTTTAAGAGACAAAAAAGTTTATTTTTACACTTTTATAGTTTAGAGGTCAAAATGACACTTCTTAATAATTTGGAAGGTTTTCATGTATATAATGCTTATTATTATGGATTTAATTTTGTTTCTATCTCTACCCTTTTTTTTTTTTTTTCTTGTATCTCATTCTTAAATTTTAATTTTATTTATTTACTATCTAATTTATTTTTTTTATCTTAGTTCAATTAGCGATGATTGTATAAATCTCAATAACGGTTGAAATTCAATTTAATGATCAAAAATGTTATTTTAAAATTTAAATAATTAACCATACAACCAAACATCTATCAAATTAATTGTTAAATATAATTTGTGATCAGAATCAAAATGTTACACATTAAAAGACTCTCCCGTGTACATTTTTAGTCTGTTATCTTGCGTTACTAGTCATATTAAACAAATTTTCCTTGTCATGTAGGTTCATTGCACACTGGAGATGAAAGGTGTGAAAATCAAGTGGAAAATAGCAAAGAATATACCCATGCTTGGATTCGCTCAGGCGGAATATGGTCATTGCACAAGAGAAAAATCTTGAACCCGGAAAATTTATATTGTCTCTATCCGCTCTAGTAAAAAGTGTGAGTCATATGTGCATATTTTATTTTGACTTATTTTAAGAAGTAGGTTAAAAGTTAATTTTTTTTTATTTTTTTAAAAAAATAATTTGACCTAAAAAGTTAAAAACCCAAACTAACTTTTAACCTTATTACATGCATGTGACCCGAATGATACATGCATGTGACCCAAATGACTGACTGAATGTGTTTGAAAAGTACAAATAAAGTCTCCAAACTCCGAATTAGGGTTTTGAGCCTTGTGGAAATAGACCAGAAGATATAAAGGTGATTATTTTTTATGGAAATTTTGTGGAATCAAAAAAGGTGAAACTTAATTCTTTCAATTGGTCAATTGGTGAGTGCTCTCTATCAATTGTTTCTCTGCCGTTGGATGTTGGGTCGTTTTGAGGTTAGAAGTATTTGTTTTGTTTAGTGTCGTGGCTTTTTTAATCAAAAAGCAGTAGAGTCAGGCTTTAAAGCACCAATCCTAAGAGAGTATCTTGGATGGCCTTATTCATTTTTGTAGGGGTGCAACTTGGATAGGTTCAAGTAGGTTAGGAAGTTGTTCAAACTTAGTTCAAATTATGTTGAGATCTGTTTAGATTCGAATTATAACCTGAAGTTGTATATCTAAGCCTGACCCGAGTTGTTCGAATTGCACATAATTTTTTTTGCAGCTAAATTATTTATTTATTAAAATTAAACTCTATTTATAATTTTTTTTTTAAGAAAATCATTAGTAACATCAAAACAAATAATATATAATATAAGATAGATGCCGCTATGGTAATCTTTATAATTTATGAGTGAAGATAAAAAAAATGTAAGATTTTGTGTTTTGTTTCTTGTGTATATAATATATATTCAATATAATTTAATGATTTAAATTATTTTAATATTATGTAATGGCTAATAATTTATATGTGTTGTTTCTAGAAAAAATTTGAGCCCAGTCACAATAGTCCAAGCAAAAAATGATAAGCCTAAACGCATCCCTTGAAGTCCACAAAGGACAACTAGCAACTTGTCATCTGATTAAGGCCCGTGGGGGACAAAACAATTATGAAAGATAGCCTTCTAGAAGACCAAATTTGCTAAGTAAAGGAGAGGCGTCGGATAAACCTTCATCCAATGGTGTGGAGCATAGAACATATAAGACTAGGATGTATGTTGGGCATAATGAGAAGCAAAATCATCCGATCAGTTTAATCCTACGGACGTGATGCTATGTAAGTTGGCCATTGGCATCTGATATCTTCTAAACCATCTATACACTAATGATCCAACTATTAGAGGCAAAGCACACTTGGCAAGTTGCCCGACCAAAGCCAGGTTTGGGCAGAACCCTTCGATCAAAGTAAAATTCAACAGATGAGGTTTGAGCCAGAATAGTTATAAAAGGGTAGGCAAACAAGGCATAAGGGACAAGTACGTGGGTCCTATCTAAACTAACTGAAACTCAATCACAACCTATACTAGAAATATTTTCTTTGTATACTATATACCTTGGTCGATCATTGTACTGACTTGATCGTCGGAGTATCCTCCCTACCGACCCTGGTCGGGAATTATTATTCACGTTTGGTTTCTCTTCGCAGAGTGCAAAGGATCGGGTGCATCATCTCGATTTCCTTGTGGATATAATTTCACCTTTCACAATTGGCACCGTCTGTGGGAACAACGAGAAGATGAGTGCCCATCTTTCTCTAGAAGGGATGCCAACTGATCATTAGCAAACCTTAATTGGAAACACACTAGGCCAAAACTTTGGCTATGATAGTGAAGCACCACTCGAAGACTCGGCAAGCACAACCCCCCTTTCAAGGGAGAATGATCGGCAAAACCAATTAGTTGATCGACTCACCGCCCAAATCAAGACCCTCAAAGAAGAATTACGGCAAAGAAGGAAGGACCGGAAGACACATGGAAGGCAAAGCGTCTGAACAAAAAAAGATGATGCAAGCTAGACGGCCAGCAACCACCTGGCCGAACACGGAAGAGGCGTCAGACTAACCATAATGGTTCACTTGATCTACCGAAGAGCGACCTAAGGAGCTGGATTGATCAACGTACCAGAGGAAATCCGAAACCAGTTCGAAGGAAGCTTTTCTCAAAAGAGATGGCCTTTTCATTCTCCAAGGCCATTGACAGCGCTAACCCCCCGAAAAGATTCGCTCTTGCAAAGTTCAATTTATATGATGAAAAAGAAGACCTGAACAACATTACTCGCAAGCCATGACCTTATGGAGTAACAATGGGCTCATAATGTGTAGAATGTTCTTTTTCAGTTTGGGAGAAATGACCTCTCAGATGGTACTACAAGTTGGAGTCCCGCTCCATTAATGACTAGAGGCAGCTTCAGCAAGCGTTCATCTCACACTTTATCACTAACAGCTGAGCACCAAAAGAGGTAGACATCCTCCTTACAATGAAAAGAGGAGAAAGTGAAAGCCTGAGGGAGTACGCCAGTAGGTATTGGGCGACCTACAACAAGATCGACAATTGCAATGAACATTTGGTAGTAGCATTCTTTAAGTTGGGCCTACACCCTTCTAGTAAAATCTGACAATCCCTAACCAAGAAACCTCCCATTGATGTAAGCAGTTTAATGTGCCGCGCGGAGCAACACTGTAAGATCGAGGATGATCTAAAAAGGACCGAAGAGTCACGGTTGTGCAGCCCCAGCCCAAAAGCTAGAAAAAGAAAGAAAAAAAAAATCTTCTAATCAAAAGAGAAAGTAGTCAAATGCGATCGCTGAATAACCCAAGCCTAGGAAGGAAGCTTACAAGGCGATTGTCACCACTTTCACAAAGTCAATATACTAGATCTTAATGAAGATCCAGAATGAACCTTACTTTCTATGGCCACAAAAACTGATTGGGGATTTGTCTCTCACAAATTGGAGGCTGAGATGTTCTTATCATAAAGATTATAGACACCTCACCGAAGATTGCAGATCTTTAAAGCAATTCTTAGAATGACTTCTCCAAAGTGAGCATTTGCAGGCTTTTGTTGATCACTCAACGGGTTGCAAGGACAAGCATGGTGATAAAAATGGAAGCATCTAACCAAATTTGACCATTAACATGATATACTCAATCTCACAGAAGAAATAGGTAAACTAGATAAGGGGATAAATAAAAAGATTGGCACATCTAAAGAAGGTTATGGCCCTATCCAAAACTCCCGCAAAAAGAGCTCAGCAATCCGATCTAAGAATCTCATTTTTTGACGATGATCTGACGTGAATGCAGTATCCACACAGCTACGCCTTGTTAGTAACCCTCCAAATCGGAGGATTTGCCGTTAGAAGGGTGCTGTTGGTGGACCTATAGACACCCCATTTTTGACTGTCCTCAAGACTTGGATGTCATCACTTGTGCATATGATGATTGTGATTGCACGTGTTCATGTTGAGTGCCCGAAGTCTTTGGTGGAATGCCCTGTCATTGAGCCTTTAAACCTTGTCTTTTCTATACCTTGTTTTGGACCAAAACTTGGTGTCTGGACCTTTTAGTGACCTGTCAGCCACCGCTATAGGCTGTTGACCATGTCTCATGGTTGTCGGCCATTGGTGTGGCCGGTCGGTCACCAGTGGTGGCCGACGGCCACCAATGTCTTTTTCCAGATATTTGTTAACAGCTGTGACAGCTGTTAGCACATTGAGCTGCATCTTCCTACACGTGTATGGTAGGATGTTTCTAAGCTCAAAGCTTGTTTTTCTATATATATGAGGGTTCTTCCCCCATTGTAGAGGGTTAGAAATTTTGGAACAAAAAATCTCTCTCTCTCTCTTTAGATTTCTCTCTCTCTTTTGCAATTTTGTGCTTAGTTGCTTGTTTTCTCTACACTTTTACATACACTATCTTAATCAAAGTTGCTTCTCTTTGGACTGAGGTTATTTGAGACCCTCTTTGAGCTCTAGCAAGTGGTTTAAGCTTGGTTTGGTGCCTAAACTTAAGCTTTGCTTCAAAGGTATAACACTTGCCTTGTTTACTTTGTTTCAATATACTTGTTTTGCCATCTTTTCTTACTATTTTGGGGCTGGTTTCAAACTGTAAAAAGTTCTATTTTTTGTGGCTTAAAAGTGGTGGTTTGAGCCCTTTTTTAGTTAGGAGGTGGTTCACCCTTCTTGCTTCTTAGTTTGTCGAGTGTTTGTGCCTTTATTCATCACTTTCGAACCAAGTTTTTTGGGCCCTTTAACCACTAAATTTCAGAGGTTTTTCAGTGGCAGAAAACTTATTTTGAAGTCCAAAATTAGAGGGGTTAGCCTCCCCTCCTTGTGTCTTGTTTGCATGCCTAGTTAGCCTCATGTATTAGCTTAATGTTTTAGCTTTTTTGTGGCTCAAGTCCAGCATGATTTAGGCTCTGTTTTGACCTGTTTTAGCTTTGTTTGGGCTGGTTATGTCTTTTGAGTCTTGTTTTGCATAGTTGTAGTGTAAGTCCTTTCACTAGCTTGGTGTTTTAAGGCTTTAATCATCATTGGTTTGAGTTGATTGCATGTTTTAGTGCTTTTTCTCATCTAATTTCAACATATACAATCTCTGCAATCTCCTTCATTTCTTCACTTTTCCATTTGTTGTGAGGGTTGTTTCAATCTTAGGGTTATTTAAGCTTGAGATTGAGGCTCATGCTTAATGGTTTAATCCTCCCTTGATGGTTCATTACCAACGACATGAATCTTCTCTCATGCTTTAAACTACCCCTTGGTTGACACTTCTTTCACCTTAGAAGACACTTACCAATGGACTAATTGATTAAAGAATGGTTTGGTAACTAAAATATGTAAACAAAATCGGCAGGTAAAAGAGGCAAGATAAGCATTCTTTGTGTTGCATAGCACGTGTTCAAATCGGATGTTAGTTTGAACACAAGGAAAATGGAACATTTCATACTCAAAAGTGATGAAATGTGCCATTTTCCTAGGTCTCCATTGCCCTTGATCATGCATGATAGGGTGATGGTCATTTGAGTCTTGTTTTGCATTTATTAAACTTGCACAATTGGTTTCACAAGCCATCATGCAATGATTTGCTTGATTGATGGTTTATGAACCAAATTTTGTCCCTCCTTTGATTTCCCCTTGAAAAGGAGAGGCAAAGTGTGCAAATAACCCTTGAAAAATACACTGTTTTACTCTGTTTTGCTCTCTGTTAAGAGAGTATTTTGGATGGCCTTATCCATTTTAGTAGGGGTGTAACTTGGATTGGTTCAGATAGGTTGAGAAGTTGTTCAAATTCAGTTCAAATTATGTCGAAATCTATTGTAATATGAAATTGTATATCCAAGTCTGATCTGAGTTGCCCAAATTGCACATAATTTTTTTTCCAGCTAAATTATTTGTTTATTAAAATTAAACTCTATTTACAATTTTTTTTATTTATTTATAAGAAAATCATTAGTAACATCAAAACAAATAATTTATATAATATAAGATAAATGTCGCTATGGTAGTCTTCATAATTTATGAGTGAGAATAAAAAAATGTAAGATTTTGTGTTTTGTTTCTTGTGTATATAATATATTTCTATATAATTTAATGATCTAAATTATTTTAATATTATGTAATGGCTAATAATTTATATGTATTGTTTCTAGAAAAAAAATGAGCCCAGTCACAATAGCCCAAGCCAAAAATTATAAGCCTAAACGCATCCCTTGAAGCCCACAAAGGACAACTAGCAACTTGTCATTTGATTAAGCCCACGGGGGACAAAACAATTATAAAAGATAGCCTTCTAGAAGACCAAATCTGCTCAGTAAAGGAGAGGCGTCGGATAAACCTTCATCCAACGGTGTGGAGCATAGAACATATAACATTAGGATATAGGCTGGGCATAATTAGAAGCAAAATTGTCCAATCAGTTTAATCCTATGGACGTGACGCTAGGTAAGTTGGCCACTGGTATCTGATATCATTTAAACCATCTATACACTAATGATCCAACTATCAGAGGCAAAGCACACTTGGCAAGTTGCCCGACCAAAGCCAGGTTTGGGCAGAACCCTTTGATCAAAGTAAAATCCAACGAATGAGGTTTGAGCCAGAATAGCTATAAAAGGTAGGCAAACAAGGCATAAGGGACAAGTACGTGGGTCCTATCTAACCTAACTAAAACTCAATCACAACCTATACTAGAAATATTTTCTTTTTATACTATATACCTTGGTCGATCATTGTACTGGCTTGATCGTCGGAGTATCCTCCCTACCAACCCTGGTCGGGAATTATTATTGACGTTTGGTTTCTCTTCGCAGAGTGCAAAGGATCGGGTGCATCATCTCACTTTCCCTATGGATATAATTTCACCTTTCACAATTGACGCCGTCTGTGGGAACAATGAGAAGATGAGTGCCCATCATTCTCTAGAAGGGATGCGAAGTGATCATTAGCAAACCTTAATTGGAAACACACTTGGCCAAAACTTTGGCTATGATACTGAAGCACCACCCAAAGACTCGGTAGGCACAACCCCCCCTTCAAGGGAGAATGATTGGCAAAACCAATTAGTTGATCGACTTACCGCCTAAATCAAGACCCTCAAAGAAGAACTACGATAGGCCCAAAGAAGGGAGGACCAGAAGACACATAGAAGGCAAAGCGTCTGAACAAAAAAGGATGACGCAAGCTAGACGGCCAGCAACCACCCTAGCCGAACACGGAAGAGGCATCAGACCGACTATAACGATTCACTCGATCTATCGAAGAGCGACCTAAGGAGCTGGATTGATCAACATACCAGAGGAAGTCCGAAACTAGTTCGAAGGAAGCTCTTCTCAAAAGAGATGGCCTTTCCATTCTCCAAGGCCATCGACAGCGCTGACCCCTTAAAAAGATTCGCTCCTCCAAAGTTCAATTTATATGATGAAAAAGGAGACATGAACAACATTACTCGCAAGCCATGACCTTATGGAGTAATAATGGGCCCATCATGTGTAGAATGTTCTCTTTTAGTCTAGGAGAAATGACCCTCAGATGGTACTATAAGTTGGAGTCCTGCTCCATCAAGGACTAAAGGCAGCTTCAGTAAGCGTTCATCTCACGCTTTATCAGTAATTGAGCACCAAAAGAGGTAGACACCTCCTTACAATGAAAAGAGAAGAAAGTGAAAGCCTGAGGGAGTACGCCAGTAGGTATTGGGCGGCCTACAACAAGATCAACGATTGCAATGAACATTTGGTAGTAGCGTTCTTCAAGTTGGGCCTACACCCTTCTAGTAAAATCTGACAATCCCTAACCAAGAAACCTCCCATTGATGCAAGCAGCTTAATGTGCCGTGTAGAGCAACACTGTAAGATCAAGGACGATCTAAAAAGGACCGAAGAGTCACGGCCGTGCAACCCCAGCCCAGAAGCCAGAAAAAAAAAAAGAAAAAAAAATCTTCTAATCAAAATAGAAAGGAGTCAAATGCGATTGCCGAATAGCCTAGACCTAGGAAGGAAGCTTACAAGGTGATTGTCACCACCTTCACAAAATCAATATACTAGATCTTAATGAAGATCCAGAATGAACCTTACTTTCTATGGCGACAAAAACTGATTGGGGATCCATCTCTCACAAGTCGGAGGTTGGGATGTTCTTATCATAAAGATTATGGACACCTTACTGAAGATTGCAGATCTTTAAAGCAATTCTTAGAATGACTTGTCCAGAGCGAGCATTTGCAGGCTTTTGTTGATCACTCAATGGGTCGCAAGGACAAGCATGGTGATAAAATGAAAGTAGGGTTTACTATATCTTCTCAAGCTTGTTTTGTGCTCTCGAGTTTGTTGAACTCCACAAGCAACAAAGATAATAATGGTGCTTGCTCCTAAGCTGCTTCAATTGTCTCAACAGCAAAAACAGGGACATGAGGAGGAGGTATATAGGAGCAATCCAAAGAAATTGGTCGATCAATAACTCAGTTGATCGGGATACAGCTCCTCTAAATCTCTAAACAGTTTGAAAAGCTGGAAGGTTAATGCCCCATACCTCATCTTTTAATGAGTTGACCAGAAAGGAGAATTGCAGTCAGGATTCATGAAGACAAAACAGACTAAACGATGGCAAATAATCTAGAACAAGAAAAGTCACTTGCATCCAGCACGATGGCAGCACCAGGAGCAAAATCAGGGGAAGCAAATTCCCAACTCCCAGAGACCATAACTATGTCTTTTGGACGTCACTGTTTTACTGTTGCTAAAAGTGTTATTTGAGACGGCAAAAAATGCTGTCGCGAAAGGGTTTTTATTGCGATGGGATACCTGCCGTCGCTAAAAGATTATTTGAGATGGCAAAACATACTGTCGCTAAAAGATTATTTGAGACGGCAAAAAATACTGTCGCGAAAGGTTTTTTAATACGTGCTGTTTTTAATATCTTTTGTGACGGCATTCCCTACATTGCAAAAAAAATACATTTGGTTCTAATGTTTTTTGAGACGGTATGGTGCCGTCGCGCAAAAAAAAAAAAAAAAAAAAAAAAATGAAAATTACCTATATTAAATGAAAAATAACTGAAAAAGAAACCAATAATTGCATAATAATATAAACATTCAATATAAAATAACAATTCATCCATAATAAAAATATTCTTGCATTCATAACAACACATCAGCAAAATTACCACATTACATAATGTTGCATAATATATATATATAATGTTTAAATATATAATGTTATTCACAATTCAAAATAACGTAAATAAAAAACAAAAGTTTTCCTTATGATCTTCCGTGGGTAACAAAAACAAAAGTTAGTCGCATTCTTCACAGGTACGCATTCCACAAGAAACAAACTCCTACTCGGGAAATATCTGAAAACAAAAAATAAAAATAATTAATGACAATATAATTATGTGTTAATATTTTAATTACCAAAAAACATAAAAATTTAACTACTATATAATTACAAAGATAATTAAGTAAATAATTTTGGCTAGACCGAAATCTGGCTCTAACTCCCAAACCTGGAACCCGATTCGAGTCCCGTCTTCTCCCACAGGCCTCTCGTGCCTAGGCGGTCGTGTGTGCCAAGTTTTCTGCTAATCCGACGCCATTTGGTGATTTTGGGGCGTCAACACCTCGAATTCAAGTTTCTTAAGGAACTAGTTTGCCTAGAGTGAAATCCGCCTCTAACTCCCAAATTGGGAATCCGATTCGAGTCCGGTCTTCTCCTACAAGTCTCTCGTGCCTAGTGGTCGTGTGTGCCAAGTTTTGTGCTAATCCGACGCCGTTTGGTGATTTTGGGGTGTCAACATCTCAAATTCATATTTCTTAAGGAACTAGTTTGCCTAGAGTGAAATTTAGCTCTAACTCCCAAACTGGGAATCCGATTCGAGCACCGTCTTCTCCTACAAGTCTCCCATGCTTAGGTGGTCGTGTATGCCACGTTTCGTGCTAATCCGACGCCGTGTGGTGATTTTGGGGCGTCAACACCTCGAATTCAAGTTTCTTAAGAAACTAGTTTGCCTAGAGTGAAATCCGCACAAACTCCCAAACCGGGAAATCAATTCGAAACCGGTCTTCTCCCACAAGTCTCTCATGCCGAGGCGGTCGTGTGTGCCAAGTTTCGTTCTAATCCGACACCGTTTGGTGATTTTGGGGCGTCAACACCTCAAATTCAAGTTTCTTAAGGAAACTAGTTTGCCTAGACGAAATTCGGCTCTAACTCCCAAACTGGGAACCCGATTCGAGTACCGTCTTCTCCCACAAGTCTCTCATGCCAAGGCGGTTGTGTGTGCCAATTTTTGTACTAATCCGACGCCGTTTGGTGATTTTGGGGCGTCAACACCTCGAATTCAAATTTCTTAAGGAACCTGATTCGAGTCCGTCTTCTCCTAGAAGTCTCTCTGCCTAGGCGGTTGTGTGCACCAAGTTTCATTCTAATCCAACGTCGTTTGGTGATTTTGGGGCGTCAACACCTCGAATTCAAGTTTCTTAAAGAACTAGTTTGCTTAGACCGAAATCTGACTCTAACTTCCAAACCAGGAACCCGATTCAAGCCCCATTTTCTTTTACAAGTCTCTCATGCTTAGACGGTCGTGTGTGCCTAGTTTCGTGATAATCCGACACCGTTTGGTGATTTTGGGGCGTCAACACCTCGAATTCAAATTTATTAAAGAACTAGTTTGCCTAAACTGAAATCTAGCTCTAACTCCCAAACCGGGAACCCGATTTGAGTCCCGTCTTCTCTCACAAGTCTCTCGTGCCTGGGCGGTTGTGTGTGCCAAGTTTTGTACAAATCCGACGCCATTTGGTGATTTTGGGGCGTCAAAATCTCGAATTCAAGTTTCTTAAGGAACTAGTTTGCCTAGATTGAAATCCGGCTCTAACTACCAAACCGGGAACCCGATTTGAGTCCCGTCTTCTCCCACAAGTCTCTCATGCCTGGTGGTCGTGTGTGCCAAGTTTCATGCTAATTCGAAGCCGTTTTGTGATTTTTGGGGCGTCAACACCTCGAATTCAAGTTTCTTATGAAACTAGTTTGCCTAGACCAAAATTCAGCTCAAACTCCCAAACCGGGAACCCGATTTGAGTCCCGTCTTCTCCCACAAGCCTCTCGCGCATCAGCGGTCGTGTGTGCTAGGTTTCGTGCTAATCCAACGCCATTTGGTGATTTTGGGGCATCAGCACCTCAAATTCAAGTTATTTAAGGAACTAGTTTGCCTAGAGTGAAATCTAGCTCTGACTCCCAAATCGAGAGCCCGATTCGAGTCTTGTCTTCTCCCACAAGTCTCTCGTGCCTAGGCAGTCGTGTGTGCCAAGGTTCGTGCTAATCTGCCGCCGTTTGGTGATTTTGGGGCATCAACACCTTGAATTCAAGTTTCTTATGAAACTAGTTTGCCTAGAGTGAAATCCAACTCTAACTCCCAAACTAGGAACCCGATTCGAGCCCCATCTTCTCCCACAAGTCTCTCGTGCCTAGGTGGTCGTGTGCCAAGTTTCGTGCTAATCCAACGCCGTTTGGTGATTTCAGGGCTTCAACACCTCGAATTCAAATTTCTTAAGGAACCTGTTTGCCTAGATTGAAATCCAGCTCTAACTCCCAAATCGGGAACCCGATTTGAGTCCCGTCTTCTCCCACAAGTCTCTCGTGCCTAGGCGGTCGTGTGTGCAAAAATTCGTGCTAATCCGACATAGTTTGGTGATTTTGGGGTGTTAACACCTCGAATTCAAGTTTCTTAAGGAACTAGTTTGCCTAGAGTGAAATCCAACTCTAACTCCCAAACCGGGAACCCGATTCGAGCCCCCGTCTCCTCTCACAAGTCTCTCATGTCTAGTTGATCATGTTTGCCAAGTTTCGTGCTAATCCAACGTCGTTTGGTGATTTTGGGGCGTCAACACCTCGAATTCAAATTTCTTAAAGAATTAGTTTGCCTAGACCGAAATCCGTCTCTAACTCCCAAACCGGGAACCCGATTCGAGTCCTATCTTCTCCCACAAGTCTTTCGTACCTAGGTAGTTGTGTGTGCCAAGTTTCGTGATAATCCAACGTCGTTTGGTGATTTTGGGGCATCAACATCTCGAATTCAAGTTTCTTAAGGAACTAGTTTGCCTAGACCGAAATCCGCCTCTAAATCCCAAACTGTGAACCTGATTTGAGTCCCGTCCACTCCCACATGTCTATCGTGCCTAGGCGGTCATGTGTGCCAAGTTTCGTGCTAATCTGACACCGTTTGGTGATTTTGGGGCTTCAACACCTCAAATTCAAATTTCTTAAGGAACTTGTTTGCCTAGACTGAAATCCGGTTCTAACTCCCAAATCGGGAACCTAATTCCAGTCCCGTCTTCTCCCAAAGGTCTCTCGTGTCTAGGCGGTCATGTGTGCCAAGTTTCGTGCAAATCCGACGCCATTTGGTGATTTTGGGGCGTCAACACCTCGAATTTAAGTTTCTTAAGGAACTAGTTTGCCTAGAGTGAAATCCGGCTCTAACTCCCAAATCGAGAACCCGATTTGAGTCCCGTCTTCTCCCACAAGTCTCTCGTGCCTAGGCGGTCATGTGTGCCAAGTTTCGTACTAATCCGACGCCGTTTGGTGGTTTTGAGGCATCAACACCTCTAATTCAAGTTTCTTAAGGAACTAGTTTACCTTGACCGAAATCCGGCTCTAACTCCCAAACTAGGAACCTAATTCGAGTCTCATCTTCTCCCACAAGTCTCTCATGCCTAGGCGGTCGTGTGTGCTAAGTTTCGTGCTAATCCGACACCGTTTGGTGATTTTGGGGCGTCAACACCTTGAATTCAAATTTCTTAAGGAACTAGTTTGCCTAGTCCGAAATTCGGCTCTAACTCCCAAACCAGGAAGCCAATTTGAGTCCCATCATCTCCCACAAGTCTCTCGTGCCTAGGCGGTTGTGTGTGCCAAGTTTTGGGCTAATCCGCCGCCGTTTGGTGATTTTGGGGTGTCAACACCTCGAATTCAAGTTTCTTAAGAAACTAGTTTGCCTAGATTGAAATCCGACTCTAACTCCCAAACCGGGAACCCAATTGAGTCCCGTCTTCTCCCACAAGTCTTTTGTGCCTGGCGGTCGTGTGTGCCAAGTTTTATGCTAATCCGAAACCGTTTGGTGATTTTGGGGCGTCAACACCTCGAATTCAAGTTTCTTATGAAACTAGTTTGCCTAGACCAAAATTCGGCTCAAACTCCCAAACCGGGAACCCAATTTGAGTCCCGTCTTCTCCCAGAAGCCTCTCGTGCATCAGCGGTCGTGTGTGCTAGGTTTCGTGCTAATCCAACGCCATTTGGTGATTTTGGGGCATCAGCACCTCAAATTCAAGTTACTTAAGGAACTAGTTTGCCTAGAGTGAAATATGGCTCTGACTCCCAAACCGAGAGCCCGATTCGAGTCCCATCTTCTTCCACAAGTCTCTCATGCCTAGGCGGTCGTGTGTGCCAAGTTTCGTGCTAATTCGCAGCCGTTTGGTGATTTTGGGGCGTCAACACCTCGAATTCAAGTTTCTTAAGGAACTAGTTTGCCTAGAGTGAAATCCAACTCTAACTCCCAAACCGGGAACCCGATTCGAGCCCCGTCTTCTCCCACAAGTCTCTTGTGCCTAGGTGGTCGTGTGCCATGTTTCGTGCTAATCCAATGCCGTTTGGTGATTTTGGGGCTTCAACACGTCGAATTCAAATTTCTCAAGGAACCAGTTTGCCTAGACCGAAATCCGGCTCTAACTCTCAAACCAGGAACCCGATTCGAGTCCTGTCTTCTCGCACAAGTCTCTCGTACCTAGGTGGTCGTGTGTGCCAGGTTTCGTGCTAATCTGATGCCTTTTGGTGATTTTTGGGGTGTCAACACCTCGAATTCAAATTTCTTAAGGAACTAGTTTGCCTAGACCGAAATCCGGCTCTAACTCCCAAACCGGGAACCCGATTCGAGCTCCCGTCTTCTCCCACAAGTCTCTCGTGCCTAGGCAGTCGTGTATGCCAAGTTTCATGCTAATTTGACGCCGTTTGGTGATTTTGGGGCGTCAACACCTCGAATTCAAGTTTCTTAAGGAACTAGTTTGCCTAGAGTGAAGTCTAACTCCCAAACCGGGAATCCGATTCGAGCCCCGTCTTCTCCCACAAGTCTCTCATGCCTAGGCGGTCATGTGTGCCAAGTTTCGTGCTAATCCAACGCCGTTTGGTGATTTTTGGGGTCAACACCTCGAATTCAAGTTTTTTAAGAAAGTAGTTTGCCTAGACCGAAATCTAGCTCTAACTCCAAAATCGGAAACTCGATTCGAGTCCCGTCTTCTCCCACAAGTTTCTCGTGCCTAGCCTTTGTCCTTTTGGGTTGTGTACAGTTAATTTATGGTTATTCTTAGCTTAGAATGCAAATATACGTTTTATACTTAATCTTCTGGTGGTGGTGTTTATTGAGTCTCATCTCCTGCAGATTCCCTAAATACCCGATGGCCACTCGATGCATCAGGAACCTATGACAGTCAATACATAATGTGTTAATCATATTCGAATTTTATTATATATATGTACATATATGTTGTGTGAAAATTTAACTATCAAATAATTTAATTTATATTGAACCTGTCTTTGGAATCCACATTCGCCCCCTGTGACACAAAGGCCATCATCTCAGCTCTCATCTGTTGTAAATGTGTAGAGAACTCTGCTAGCATCTCCTCCCGTAGCTCCTTCCTCAACTCATCCCTTAGCTCCGCACGAACCTGCTGGGTGATCTGAACAATAGTCGATGGTTGGGGTGTTGATTATTATGGCCCAGTACCATCTTTATACACCGCGCTCTGAGGCATAGTTCTCCCGTATGTGCGACAATATCCATGTCTGTCATGACCTATCAACTCATGGAAAATGGCATTCCTAGCTTCCAAAGTCCGACAATCCTTAGGTAGTATGGAGAGTTGACGATTAAACTCATCCTGTATTGAATAAGACATACAAGTATATGTCAAATTAAGATGGTTGACACACAAAAAATAAAAAATAAAATTTAAATACAATGTTAGGTGTCTGGAAACTACCAAGGTCTGGATAACCTCAGGGTCATCTGCTTTACGTGTCATAAGCCAAACATTCATCTTATAAGTGGACTCCCCCTTATTACTCATCTAGATTTTTTTATAAATATGAAAATTAGAATCCAAATAATTTGCAAATATTCAATGTTTATTTATAAACAAAAATAAAACAATAAAATATAAACCTTATGCCAAATCTGAGCGAAAGTAGTATGCCCTGTGGTATGAGCTATGCCGTGAGCTCGTCGATTTTTAGCGTTCCTAGTTGCAATTTTTTATAACAGGTTCAACAAATGTAAGTATATAAATATGATCTGTATGTTTACATATCATACATATAACTTATTTGTATACCTCAGCATCGGAAGTACGCCAATACTCCACAAGTTCTTCCCACTGGGTTGGCACAATGTGTAAAGGAACATCATCCTTCAGATTAGGATCAGAACTTCTAGGCTTCAAATACTTGGTCTTAATCTTATTCTTGTGATCCTTCCATATGTTGTTGCAGGTTTTCATGCAGATTGGCTTATACTCCTCTGGACATATATTCAAATTGTCCTATAAAACACAATTTCAAAGTTTAAATAATAATAACACAATTTTGGAATTTGAATTTTTGGACAAAAATATACTTTTACCTTCACATCCTTCCAGATAGCATCAAGAATATCATCATGCACAGTGTTCTAGTCAAGAAAAGTAAGAGAAACAATGTTACCATTCCGCACAATAATGCCAAGTTGAGTAGTTAACTTAGATACATTATCCCCTATTGGGCAGTAATTTTCGTCAAATTGTATGTCCAACTTTGTACCAGTACCCCATTCCTTAATGCCCTTGGCACATCCTCTACCACGCCTAGTCGACGTTGATAAAGAACTAACATGAGCTACAAGATGCAATAAGAATAAACAATATGCAATGATAATAAACAAATGCAAATTTAAATAATGTTAATACAAATCGAATTCTTATACTTGGGGTGGGCTGTGAAGAAGTAGAAGGGTCTGGAAAATACAATGAGAATAAACAAGCTATATATAATGAGAATAAATAAATGTATACTTAGATAATTTTTATACAAATCAAAGCAAATTTATATACCTGCAGTTGGCTCATAAGATGATGACTCTAGTCGGGATGATAGCTGCTGTGGTGCCACTGATGGTGGACGCACCGATGGTAGGCGTGGAGGCTGAGTAGATGATAGTTGCTGTGGTGCCACTGATGGTGGTCGATGTGGTGGCACTAATGGCCCCTCTGATGGTGGTCGATGTAATGCCTCCTCTGATGGTGGTGCCACTGATGTCCTCTTATGTACCACATCGGACATTATGCGTAGGAAATGATCAGGCTTCCTTTTCCTTGCCATAATAATCTACAAGCAATATGACATTAATTGACATTAAAAACGTAAAGAATGGTTTTGAATCAACTATAATATGACATTAATTGAACTAATACAATTACAAAGACAAAGTAAATTAAGAAACTGATGATTAACTACTACCTTGGCCTTAATTCAATTACTGATGTTTATTAAATATTAGTCTATTTCAACATCAAGTGTTTCTCCTTCTACGGCTTCCCTCACCCAACCAACTTCTTCATCATGGAGCATTATGTTTTCTTCCAATTGTTGGCTCATAAATGGCTCGATTTCTGGATCAGTCAAATTCATATAAAATAAACCTCTTTGAGACATCTTCACCACTACTTGCCAGTTTGGTTCTAACGGGTCTACAATATACCAAACTTACTCTGCTTGGGATGCTAAGATGAAAGGTTCATTGGTAATTCGATCATCTCGGTACAACAAATGATTGAAGTTAACCAACGTGAAATTGAAAACATCTTGTATCTTCCTGTGAATGTTGTCAATCCAATCACACTTAAACAACACATGCTTCTTCTCATTGAAATATCGAATCTCAACAATATCTGTCCATTGTCCATTATAGTACACAGACCCCACACGAGGATTCTTGTCTTTTCGACTAGCATAACTTATGGTATCTGCCTTCAAAGCTACACCACAATTTTGTGTGGCTTGACGGTCATCCATGGCCTTTACTCGATACCGAAGCCCATTCATTATATACCGTTGAACCTCCTTACCAGGTTATGAGGACCATTTGCCAATACAATAATCTCTTCAGAAAATGTAACATCACTAGTCCTTCGCAAAGTTTGAACCTTTTTAAAAAAAAAATGTAAAATTTAAAATGTAGTTCGACTTAGGTAACTAGAATCTGTAGATTTAAATACATACACGTTCCTTGAACCAAATGTGAAAAGTTTCAAAATGTTCACATTGAAGCTGATGATCGTCAACACGAGGCATTTTGACCTTAAGTACTTCAAGGTGTTTGCTGTGTAGATTGAAAATTTATCAATAAAAAAATTTTGGTTCAAAATTCAATAAAACATAATAAAATATTGAGTGAGTGACATAACCTACTTTATGAATGGTTGAACCGCGCTTGTATGGAATAAGACATACCGATGAGCTTGTACCCAAGAAGTATTATCAAGATAAAAGCTTGTGCTTTCACCAACAACATGACCCAGATTATCATCACCGCCGTAGTTCCTCACGGGTCGACTAGATTTGGTTTCCACATCATTGAGATATTGTGCACAAAAATTCATGCGTTCTTCCATAAGATATCCTTTAGCAATTGAACCTTCTGGATGAGCTCTATTACGCACATATTGCTTCAAAGTAAGAAGATACCTCTCAATTGGATACATCCATCGAAACTGAATCGCTCCAGCCAATAATACTTCGTCAGCTAGATGTACAGGCAAGTGCTCCATTATATCAAAAAAAGTCAGAGGAAATATTTTCTCTAGATGACAAAGTGTTACGGCGATACGATCTTGAATATATTGCAAATTCGTCGCACGATTCACTTTGGAACACAATTGTCTAAAGAAGTTACTCAATTCAATCAAAGGTTCAATTACATTCTTCGGTAACGATCTTAGAATAGCCAATGGAATAAGTTGTTGCATCAGAATATGACAATCGTGGCTCTTAAGACCCCTAATACTTCTATCATGTGAGCGCATGCGACGCGATATATTGGATGAATACCCGTCGGGAACTCTAACTTCCTTCAACACTTTCAAGAACAAATCTTTCTCATCCTTGGTCATCATGAATTGTGCTGGTGGTAAATAAGCTTTATTCGACCCTCTTAACTGCAAATGTAGGGGTTTTCTAATATTCATTTCTTGTGAATCACGCCGAGTGTAGACACCCCATTTTTGATGGCCCTTTAAGAGTTGGATGTTCTTGCAGGTACATCCAATGGCAAGTCTGATTGCTCACCGAATGCTCGAAGTCCACGGCAGAACGCCACAGGTTTGAGTTTTCTAAACCTTGCATCCATTTTGTCTCATCTTTGGACCATGCTTAGGTCTTTTTAGAGTGAAGTTGTTGATGGCTTACCGGCCATCCTTGAAGGCTGCCAGCCATGGCCTTTGGCTTGCCGGCCATTGATGTGCCTTGCTGGCCATCAATGAAGCCTTGCCGGCCATCACTGATGGCCAGTCGGCCATCAGTGCTTCCTGCAGATATTTTGTGATATTTTGTACCAGCTGTTTGCACAGGTTCAGGCATCTTCCAACACGTGTATGGCTGGATGTTTGTGAGGGGATTTTATATTTTCTATATATAGGACCCCTCTCTTGTATGTGGAGGGGTTAGAAAAATTTGAAGACAAAAAATTCTCTCTCTCTCTCTTACAATTTTGTGCCTTGAAGCTTGTTTTCTCTACACTTTTACATACACTATCTTGATAAAAGTTACTTCTCTTTGAGCTAAGGTTCCTTGAGACTTGATTTGAGCTCTAGCAAGTGGTTTTAGCTTGGATTCGTGCTTAGAATTGCTCTTTACTTTAAGAGGTAGTTTGCTTACTTTGTTCACTTATTTAGCATGCTTGTTTTCTCACCTTTTTAAATTGTTTTGAGGTTGGTTTTGAACTAAAAAAAACCTCTGTTTTTATGACCTAAAAATGGTGGTTTGAAGCCTTTTTTTGTTAAGGGGTGGTTCATCCTTCTTGCTTGTTAGTTTGCTAAGCTTTTGTGCCTTTATTCATCACTTTAAAACCAACTTTTTCAGGCCTTTTAACCACTGAACTTCAGAGGTTTTGCAGTGGTAAAAAAACTTATTTTGAAGTCCAAAATTGGAGGGGTTAGCCTCCCCTCTTTGTGTCTTGTTTGCATGCCTAGATAGCTTTATGTTTTAGCCTATTAATCTAGCTTGTTTTAGCTCAAGTCCAGCATGTCTTAACCTCTGAAATAACCTGTTTTAGCTCTGTTTTGGGCTGGTTTGTTGGTTTGGGTCTTGTTTTGCATAGTTGTAGTGCAATCCCATGCATTAGCTTAATGTTTTGGCTTTTTGTGTCTTGAGTCTAGCATGTTTCAGATAATGTTTAGGGCTGTTTTGCCTCTGTTTTTGGTTATTTGTTCATTTGAGCCTTGCATGACATAGTTGTAGTGTTAATTCCTTCACTAGTGTAGTGTTTTAAGGCTTTAACTCTCATTGGTGTGAGTTGGTTGCATGTTTTTAGTGCTTTTATCACTTAATTTCAGCACTTAAATCTCTGCAATCTCCCTCATTTCTTCACTTTTTGGTTTTTTTTTTTAAAGTGGTTTCAAGCCATTTGTTTGCCTAAGTGTGAAATTGAGGTGCTACACGTAATGGTTTAATCCCTTGGGGGGTTCATTACCAACAGTGTAATGCCTCTTTCATGCCCAAAGCAACTTGTGGTTTGAGCCCTCTTTTCATTAGAGGACACTCACCAATGGACAACTGATTAATGAATGGTTTGGTAATTAAAATGGGTAAACAAAATTGGCAAGTAAAAGTGACAAGATAAGCATGTCTTTGTGTTGCATGTGTTCAAATCGGACGTTAGTTTGAATACAAGGAAAATGGGACATTTTATACTCAATAGTGATGAAATGTGCCACTTTCCTTAGTCTTCATTGCCCTTGATCATGCATGATAGGGTGTTGGTCATTCGAGTCTTATTTGTGCATTTATCGAAATTGTACAACTTGGATCTTTGGCCATCATGCAATGAAATTGCTTGATTGGTGGTTTTGGATCCAAGTGTGTCACTCCTTTGAGGTTTTTGAGATGATAAGGAGGGGTACAGTACAAACAAACCCTTGGAAAAACCCCCAATTTTACTCTGTTTATGCTCTGTTGCAATATGGTGACCCAGAGCATCAGTGGCTGGCAGTGCCTCATCAATGGCCGGCAAGGATTCATTTCTGGCCGGCAGTGCACTCTTCTGGCCGGCAGATGGCCGGCAGTAGCCATCCATGGCCGGTAGGCCATTGGTGTAATCCTCAGAAAAGATTTGGTAAGGTGGAGCAGAAAGATTCTGGAATATGCTCAACCCTGCAGACAGAGCCTTTCGAGAGCAAAACGGAGGACTTTTCAAGGCGAAAACTGTCACGACCCGAACTCGCCCCTATAGGTTTAGCATCGTAACCAGCTAGTAATCTTGGGATTACCAAAGGCCTCTGAGACAGATTAACATAATATTAGGGGCTAGCGGAAGCAAATAACAATATACAACGTCCATTGAGCTGTGCAGACTTATATGAGATAGAAAAATTTTAAACTTTTTATGTACACATATACACATCATCCTCACGTCATAATATATAAACAGATTAGACAGAAAGGGACTTAGCCCTATTTACAAAATACACAATACTTGTTTAACCAAACAAGAAAGCAAAACTTAAACTTTAAATCGCATAGTCATAATCACTTGACACATTCGGAACCTCCACGGGAGGCACATAGGTTGGCTGACAAAAACAGATTCTAGGCAGATGCCTCTAAGCCTGGTCACGCTCCTAATCACCTACATATATAAATAATACAGTGAGCTAGAGCCTAGTGAATAATAACAAAGTAAAGGGTTTTAATGAATGAGTCCGTATAGATTCAGAAATCATAATTCAGTTTCGTATCAAATTCATAATTTGTCCAGATCATATACAGAAATCATAAGTCATGCGTAAGTATACGTGATACATCCATTAGCATTAACAGAGCAGATACAGAACAGATGCAGACACGTGAGGGTTATGAATAACCAGAACCATAAAGGAACCTCCGGATCCGGGTAACAGAGAATAAACACGCTGAGCCCCCATGACGGGGCCTCCGGTACGGGTAACAGAGTGCTGACAGATTAAGTTCCATGATGGAACCTCCGATACTGGGTAATAGCCAACAGATATCACATGATGCTAAGGATGTCACGAATACATATCAAAAATTGGACAATCATTCATTGTACAGAATATATCATTTCAGAAAACAGATCTTAATTCATCACACAGAAAATAAATAGAGTTGAACATAATTTTACTACGTTATTACTCACAGATAGCCGCAGAAGCAAATCAAACGGATTGGACATATCAGATAAATTACGCAGACAATGGCGCGTGACCTACACAAGCACATAACATATACACATTGAAATACAATATTACTCCCTTGATCAAACTTGACTCTCGTAGTCTTTTTCCGTCCAAACAGTCCGAAGTTCTACTATGCTTATTTTTTTTCATTCAAATAAACCGGGTTCTTATTTCACATATTCTTTCATTACTAAGCCCTTCTTTTCCAAATAAATTGATCTTTTACTTGGCTTCTTAAACAATTACCACTAGATCAATGATTCATTCTTCAATTAACTAATCTATGTTGATTGGTAGCTTATAAATCTTTATTGAGTCATAAATCATGTCTAGAATGCCTTGGAAAGAGATGAGAATAAAAATGTGAACTAAATGCAATTTTCCAAAATATGCTGAAAATGGGTCTCCACTTGAGCGCCACTTTGGTCGCTCGAGCGGATTGTAAAATTTGAAAAACTATTGGGAGCTCGATTTTTATGCTCGAGCGAGACTTTCCTCGCTCGAGCGGACACCGTAAATTCTGAAATTCCAAAATTGCAATTGAAGTTCAAATTTGGTATTCAAAGCCTCAAAACATGTACTTTTGGTACACAAAAATGGAGAACTATTGTATGATTTAGTAAACACTTTCAATTAGAAAACATTCATTCAAAATCATGCTCCAATTGCCCAAATTTAGTTTTAATTCATCTTCTTTATATCAACCCACAATTCTAAAATATAAATTAGACTTCCCAACCTCTTGAAATTCCATGATGTATGTAATACAAATAGATCCAATTTTATTATTAATAACAAAATCAACTTAACTATGAATTACACAAATCAATTTCTTAGAAATTCAACTTAACTCAATTTCCAACCAAAACTTAATTTATAATCATGGGTGTTCTAAAATGTATCTAAATTGAATAGAATTCTTAAATTACATCACATGCATGGATTAAATAAAAATCTAATTATAACATCAAAACTTTAGGATTAATTCCAAATTTCCATAAACTTGGTTTTCTTAAAATATTTCCTTTGTCTCTTCAAAATATGAACTTGAATGGCTCAATTCCCTTAAAAGTCATGTATTACAAGAAAATACTACAAAATCAAATCAAAACAATTAATTTTCCAAATTAATTTCCACAATTATGAGTCTCCTTAATTTCTTACTTAAAACCTTATCTCTTACAAAAATCCATGAGACTAATTCCATAACTTTCTTAAGGATTCATTGATGCATGTAAAGATGAAGTCCAAATTCATGAGGAATAACACCAATTAAACCTACTTGATAAATTTTCCCAAACTCATTTCCTTAATCTCAAGCTTAGCTCAATTTATTTTTACCTCAATTTAATTCATAATCATAGAGGTTCCATAACACAAATTTAAATTTTGAATAAAACTCTTTCGTTATATTGCATGCATGGGTTGGGGATCAAAATCGACTCAATGCCTAATTTTCCATAAATTGAACATAACTCAATTTATTCATCATTTTGCTAACTTCTTCTATCCACATGAAATTAAACTCAAGTTAACAAATTTAAGAAATCATAATTCATACTCTTGATCCTAACTTGATTTTTACATGCAAACCCAAATCTTAACAATTCATAATTGATCTACAAAGCTTTATTCTTAATTCCTTCAAAATTCATGATGTATGTATCATTAGAGCATTAAACTTGTAAAATTTATTTATGCATGTAACAATGAAGCTTAGTTTCATGTAAAAATCACAACGTCAAACCCCCAATAATTAATTCCTAATTTATTTTCCATAACCATCCACATGCATGTAACCCATTTCAATTTAATTTCCATAATCCTATTCTTAAGCTAATTTTTCTTCATCTTCTTGCTATTGATTCCAATTTCATCCTTAATTTCAAGTATAATATAAAGATTCTATAAAAATTAAGCATGAATCCATACCTTAAATTTTAATTTCAGCATTTTAATTGATTCTTCTCTACTTCCCCTTTTCTTTTCTTCATTTGTTTTTTGTTCCTTCCAGCAGCTCTCTCTCTCCTTCGGCCTCTCTCTCTCTCTCTCTCTCGGCTACAAAACAGAGCTTCCTTTCTTTCTTTCTTTTTGTGTTTGAGCTTCAGGTTATACATTCACTCACACACACATACCTCACTTCTTGACCTCAACATGGCACACGTGCACTCCCCTTTGATCTCCAACACATCACATGCACACACACATACACAGATTTCTCAATGCACCCACACCCATTTACACCCCCAATACTAATTTGGTCCACAATTCAATTTATGCCTAGGAATAATTTAATTAAGCATCACTTAATCTTAATAAATTTAATTAACACAAAATTAGTTAATTATAACTAATCTCAAATCCCACATAATTTTAATTAGTCTAATTGACTTCCATTAGAGCCCAATTAAATATATTTAATTTTGTCAATCCGAATCAGATTTTTAATCGAACTCCTAAAAGGTTTCAAATATTAAATTAAACTTATTTTCATTCTCAATTTTGATTCCCCAAATTATTTAGGCCTTCAATTTTTTGATCAGACACCAAATCTTTGTCAATAAATTACATATTCAAATTGGACCTCCCATAAATGGATTTAATTCATAATAATCACAATTCTCAATCCTCATAATTTAATTAACTTGATCAACTCCAACTAGGATCTAATTAATCGAATATCAATTTTACTAAACTGAAACGAATATTTAATTAAACTCCCAAATGGGTCCATAATTAAGATTAAATTGATTCAACTTCTTAACTTCACTTCCTTCAGCCATTTGGACCCTTAATTTCTAATTCCAAAATAAATCTTTAATAAAATCATATACGAGTCAGATCCCACAATTCTCATAAATCCCAAATTAAATTATGATACTCGGCAAATAAATTTCAAATCCTCTTAATTAATTAAGTACTATTCATTATACGTGATGGGGTCGTTACAAAAACCGAGCGCATGCATCTTCCACTTCTCGAGGCAGAGCAGTGGTAGCATAGTTTAGTGCCTTGCATGATTAGCCAGTGTGCATGTGTTTTAATTAATTAGTTTATTAGTTGATTAAAGTGTTGTAATAATTAGTAATTAGTTTGCTAGTTATTCAGTTGGTTTGTAATAATTAGTCTGATTAGTTTAGTCTAATTAGCTTAGCTTAAATTAGTTTAGCTTATTCATTCGGACCCTCCTTCGTGAGAGCATAATGTTGTAATAAGTGTGCGTGCGTGTGTGTATGTCTTCCAACACCACGTCTTTCTCCCTTTTATTTAATTGCTTTTGATGGTTAGATTAGGGACATATTTCAACTTAGCATATCGCATGCTTGTATACATTCATTTTGTCTTGCATGCACCGAGGCTCGGCGCATCATTCAAACTGCATTGTTATTTCAATACATATTTGAATACGTGTTTTATTGCATGTTGTTCGAATTGATCCATATGCCATATTAGTAGTCGAGCCTATTAATTGCATATTGTATGTGTTGCATTAGGCATCTTGTATAGTTAGGATCATACATCTTTCTAACTAGTTTTTGTTTTGGCTTTGCGTACTCGGTAAGTTTTTATGCTTTAGCATACTTGCATGAGTGTGATTGCCATATTGCCATGATTAGAATGCTTGCCATGAGACTATGTGCTTATATGCTAAACTGCATGAATGCCTGTGGATGAAGGCTTATTGTTTGAATTGGAATGATTCAACAAATGTGTGTTTTAAGCCCACTTTGTTGAGTGGCAAATCGTGTTTTAAGCCCACTATGTTTGGTGGCAAATCTGCATCTTTAAACTCACTTGAGGTGGCAAATTCAAACCATTTTCGCAAACAAACATGAGTTGAGTTGTTCAAATTCTTGCAAACTAGTCTAGACTTGCTTGTGCACGTCATATAGTAAAGCTAGTCTAATAACTGGAATAAGAAAACATAATGTTTATAAAAGCGCATATCATGATTAGTAGAGGCCGATCTTTGATCGGGCGAGCGGGGGTGCTCATTTCATGACCTTTCCCCCTCGTACCCAAGTTCTTGAGCTGAGGCAACTTTGGTGATGATGGACACGTGGCCTTCGGCACGAGTCAGGGTTTCCTAAATTTCACCAAAATAAAATATTTAGATAGCGACTCTATATCTGGCAAAACAGTTTAATTTTGGCATTATTTGATTTAAAATCAATTTTTCAAAAGGTTTGCCAGATTTGGACTCTTTGGTGATTATTAGTTTCACATTGCACTTGTGAGACTAGATTCAGAACTGCGGGAGTTCGAACTGTGAGGCCTTTTCTTTTCAAACCTTTCCGAAAGGCGGGGTACGAAAAAAGGTGAGTCCATACCGAGCATTAACACCATCCTTCGATTTTCTTATAACCCTTAATATTGTCCACAACACATTGTCACAAACATTCTTCTCTATATGCATCACATCGAGGTTGTGTTTTATTAGATTGTGCTCATAATATGGTAGTTCATAAAAGATACTCTTTTTCTTCTAGCTATGGGTGCGATGTCCAGTTTTCTCCTTCTCAACTTGTCTCCTATGCCTCTCCTTGAGGTCATCCCTCTTGTATTGGGTTAAAATACCCTCACATTCTAATTGTAGCAACATCTCAGTTCCAGACAACAATTTTGGTTTGAGTCTGAATTCCCGACTACCATCAAATGATACTTTATCCTTTTGAAATTTATGGCCACTAGGTAAAAATCTGCGATGACCCAAGTATGATTGTTTCCTACTATGCTTCAACCAACACGATGTAGTTTTCTTATTGCAACAAGGACATGCATATTCACCTTTAGTGCTCCATCTTGACAAGTTTGCATATGTAGGAAAATCACTAATTGTCCACAGTAAAGCTGCATACAATTGAAACATTTGATTTGTCGATGCATCAAATGTGGAGACACCGTCATTCCATAGTTCTTTCAACTCCTCAATCAACGGTTGCATATACACATCAATCTTGTCACCAGGCCCTTTCGGGCCGTCAATAAGCACAGATAAAATTAGAAATGGTTGCTTCATGCGCATCTATGGAGGCAAGTTGTATGGTATGAGCACAATCGGCCAAGTGCTATGAACTATGTTCATCGTCCTGAATGGGTTAAACCCATCAGATGCTAAGCCAAGCCTTACACTGCGGCAATCATTTCTAAAGTCAATATTCTGACGATCAAAATCTTTCCATGCAAGGGAGTCAGCAGGATGCCTAAAGACACCATCATCAGTTTGTTCCTCTGCATGCCATCTCATTAACTTGGTCGTCTTGGATGACATAAACAACCTCTACAACCTTGGCTTTAATGGAAAATACCTTATCTGTTTTGCAGCTATTCGTTTGCCACCATTGTTAGGACCATTTGAACTACCATCACCATTTGATTTCCATCTAGAACTGTTGCATATGACACATTTATCAAGATCGGCGTCCTCGTTTTGAAACAACATGTAACTGTTGGGATATGCATCCCACGTCTCATATGTGAAGCCCAAATCTGTTGTGACCTTTTGAGCTTTATAATATAAGTCCGGGAGTTTCACACCTAACGGGAACACCTCATTCAATAACTCAAGCAACATGTCAACAGACTTGTCTGTCCACTGATTAAGCACCTTCAGATGTAGAAGTCGAACAATGAATGACAAAGATGTGAACTTTTGACAACCCGGATACAATTCACTTTGTGCATCTTGAAGAAGTTTGAAATACTTTGCAGTCTCTACACTTGGACTGAGCTGGGGTTCAGATGCATGGGGATCAGGCGCCTGTGGTTCATTATCCTCAACACTTGTATCAGCATGTGGATTTCCCATAGCCCCTTGTATCATTCTAACCGTATCATTCTAACCATATCATCCCCAATGTCTAAATTAACCAATGTTTCATTCTCTCGATTACCATGCAGAGATACGTAAGATTCCTTATGATTAATCCAATGTTTGTACTTTTTAAAAAAACCATTCAAAATTAGATGCTCCCGCGCATCCTTTCGTACAAGATGATATCGATTCTCACATTTCCTACACGGACAACTAATTATCGAACCTTCAGCCCTATTGGTGTAGGCAAACACAAGGAATTGATCAATCCCATTAATGTATTCCCTCGACATCCTATTTCGCAAGTCAACCCAACTCTTATCCATCCTCAGTTCTTCCCTTAAATATCTTTTCTGCACAGATCCACAAAAATTAAACATCAAAATAACTATAAGACATGATTAATTTGAAAAAAAAAAAAAAAACTCTTAAAACATCAGTCTCGAATCGGGTTCATGGTTTGAGAGTTAGAGCCGGATTTCACTCTAGATAAACTAGTTTCTTAAGAAACTTAGAATTCGAGATGTTGACGCCCCAAAATCATCAAACGGCGTCGGATTAGCACGAAACTTGACACACACGACCACCTTGGCACGAGAGACTTGTGGGAGAATATGGAACTCAAATCGGGTTCCCGGTTTGGGAGTTAGAGCCAGATTTCGGTCTAGGCAAACTAGTTTCTTAACAAACTTAGAATTTGAGGTGTTGACATCCCAAAGTCACCAAACAGTGTCAGATTAGCACGAAACTTGGCACAAACGACCGCCTTGGCACGAGAGACTTGTGGGAGAAGACAAAACTCGAATTGGGTTGCCAGTTTGGGAGTTAGAGCTTGATTTCGGTCTAGACAAACTAGTTCTTTAAGAAACTTAGAATTCAAGGTATTGACGCCCCAAAGTCACCAAATGGCGTCGAATTAGCACGAAACTTGGCACACACGACCGCCTAGGCACGAGAGACTTGTAGGACAAGATGAGACTCGAATTAGGTTCTCGGTTTGGGTTCAGTCTAGACAAACTAATTTCTTAAGAAACTTAGAATTCGAGGTGTTGAAGCCCCAAAGTCACCAAACAACATCGGATTAGCACAAAACTTAGCACACATGACCGCCTTGGCACGAGAGACTTATGGGACAAGATAGGACTCGAATTGGGTTCCCGATTTGGAAGTTAGAGCCGGATTTTGGTCTAGGCAAACAAGTTTCTTAAGAAACTTAGAATTTGAGGTGTTGATGCCCCAAAGTCACCAAATGGCGTTGGATTAGCACGAAACTTAGCACACACGACCGCCTAGGCACAAGAGACTTGTGGGACAAGACGTGACTCAAATCAGGTTCCCGATTTGAAAAAAATCAACCAAAATCATGTAAATATTATTTTTGTGATGATGAGGTATGACATTATGTAAATAAGAATATAGGAAAGGCTAAAATCCAGTAATTGAAAAGGCCTGAAAACAAAATTTGAAATTTGTTCAAAATTTTAAAACAAAGAATTTGGTGATGAATCTATATTTAATATTAAATCAGACTTCTTTCAACTTAGTGTGTTCAAAAAAAATCTCTATAAATTGCTATTAGCATTGTATGGAGAAACAAACATATCTTCCCTATTTAAAATTTCTATAACCATCACTATCCTAAACAATACTAGAAGGCCATGAATGGGATCATAGAACATGTTGAGACTTGAGAGAGCAACATGAAAATGACAGATAACAAGAAAGTCTTCTTTATATTTAAATATTTATCATATAATATAATTTTTTAAGAAAAATATTGTTTTTGTCTTCAACAAAATTGTGATTCTGATTTCTAACTGCTAGCCTAAATAAAACTTAGCAAATTAACAAAGGAACAATTAAATATAATTCAACCCAACTAAAAATATGGTCCACAAATTGATTAAAAAATTAATAGATAGGGATGAGAGGGGCTTGTTTGGTGTAAATTTGTTGTAACATTAATCATAACTTGATCAATTCAAGCTTCAAAGAAACAATGCAAAACCTAAAGACAAAAACAAAACTAAAAAGAAAATAGAAAAAGGACACATGTAACAAAACAGAAAAGGAGCATCCATGAAGGTAGATCACTCCAGATTACCTGTAGCGAACAAACAGGATAACACTGCTGTAGCTGCAGCTTCCCTTTGAAAACTTTGGGCATTTTGTATTCTAGATTGAGGAGTATATGGTCTACTATTTGAAATAAATACCACTAATACATCATTTTTAGTGTTATATATTCCTTCTTTTAAGTTACAAGCAGATTTTTTTTATTTACAAAATTTGCAGTGGGCATTTGATTTAGTTGGTACATATACCAATTGAAAAAAACTTTCATAAACATCGCAAAAATAACGACATGATAAGCCCTAGAAGAGACGATATTGAAACACTGGTGAAGATTCACACAAGCCAATATGAGAGTGTGTATAATTCATGAATATACAGAAGACACATATATATACCTACATGATATATATATATATATGTAATCTTGAATCTTGAGAGGGATGCAGTTTAAGGATTTACTTAAAATTAAACATATGGCTGGAACCTGAAGAAACCGACCATAAGAGTAAATAAATAAACACTAGCCAAAAATAAAAATGAGATTTTGTAAATAAATAAACATAAAGCACTTACAGCTCTGACAAGGAAACTCTAGCCGGAGTGAGATCTGGAGGAGGAGATGAAAGGAGGAGGGAGTTGAGAATGGAAGGGTCGCTGCTAGCCATCACTCGCTGCTGCTCGTCACTCCGGCGAAGGCCGTTGTTCACCCTCGTCACTCGTTGTTCACCCTCGTTCACCCTCTTCAATGTATGGCAATGTTGAATGCGACAGTAACTTTTAGGGATTTTGAGGATTTTGGTTTCAGAAAGCTTTTTAGCGATTTTGGGGAACACTTGACCGCGAATGGGATAAAATGAGCAGGACACAAAATTTTTATTTTTTGCGACGGCATATTTCAACCGTCACAAATGATAAATATTAACAAATAAAATGACGTTGTTTTACCAAGATTTAGTTTGTGATGGGCTTTTGCTGTCACAAATGGTCCACTATTTGCGACAGGAACTTTTTCCCGTCTCAAAATAATTTTTTTTGCGATGGTACACCAGGCGTCGCAAATGTTCCTGTATTTTTCTTTTACAGTCATTAGTGACGGGGGTCACTACCGTCACAAAAGGTCATTTTTGGCGACGGCAGATACACGCTGTCGCAAAAGACCTTTTTTGACGACGACAACTACACGGCATCGCAAAAAACCATTTTTGGCGACGGCACTTACCCCGTCGCAAAAAGCTTCGTGTTATTTGCCCTGTTTTCTTGTAGTGTCACATATCTTCATATAATTTATATATTCCCAAATAATCCACATGTCTCCAAATAGTCGAGGATTAATCTAAAATGATATTCATGTTACTACTTAACTTAAAATAAATCAAAGTATTCATCTATTGACATCCCATATGAAGTCTTCCAAATAAATTAAGTGTTCAATATCAATAAGAATCAGGCCCGACCCTAGCCATAGGCCCACAAGGCCATGGCTTAGGGCCCCTCAAAATAGGCCCAAAATGGGGGCCCCTCCTATTACAAGTTAGTATAATATGTTAGGTGTGTTTTGAGTCCAAAAAAAAAAAAAGGCCCAAACCAACTTAATTTTTTTGACCCATTAAAAGGCCAATAGTTTAAGGCCCAGCCCAACAATCTAAAAAGCCCATTTTTTTTTCTAATTCCTAACCCTATCATCTCTTAATCCAACCTTCCTTTTGATAGCACACACCACACCAGCAAGGAGAAGAATCTGTGCAGCCTAGCTAGACGAAGCAGCGACTAGCAGCATAGGTAAATTTTTTTTTATTCAATTAATTAAATATTTATCTTGTCTTTTGCACAATTAATTACTATTATAATATTGGTGTTTACATCATCAAGAAAAATTTATTTAAGTTTAATAGTTTACATCACATAATTTAAAAATTTTGTGTTTTGTTAAAAAAATATTTTGATCTCAGCACAGCAAGCATAGGTAAATATATTTTTTTCCCCTATTCAATTAATTAAATATTTATCTTGTCTTTTGCACAATTAATTGCTATTATAATATTGGTATTTACATCATCAAGAAAAATTTATTTAAGTATAATAGTTCACATCACATAATTTAAAAGTTTTGTATTTTGTTAAGTGGTGGTGCTTTTGTTTTGAATTTTGATTTAAAAAAATATTTTGATCTCAACACAGTAAGCATAGGTAAATATATTTTTTTCTATTCAATTAATTAAATATTTGTCTTGTCTTTTGTCCTTTACCTTAATTTTTTTTTCATTCAATAAAAAAAAATGTGAAGGGCCCTAGAAATTTAGTAGTTGATTATTGGCTTTGGGCCCCGAAAATCTCAAGACTGGACCTGATAACAATTTCCAATTCTCGGTCCACCCATTCCTGTACAATAATAATTCGGATATTCGTTCTTATACAATTCATAAGTCGTCAATAGCAAATCAAATAGGGTGGGAATTTACTCCATTGGTTCCACAAGAAAACTATTTAGTCTTGGAAGTCAAAGACAACTCATTTAGGCGTATGATTAACGTTTACTTAATAGGTAGAAAGTCCATTCATACTCAACATTACATTCTAGGGTCCATATCGAAGGTATTGGGTCATATTCATAGTACAACATTCTGAATAATATAATTGTCTGAATAACGAAGTAACATTTATTACACCATAATATTCCCAATGATCCGTTCATCTTATAACAATTGGTTCAAAATGAACGAGTGGGTCTTGAATCAATTAACATATAGACATTTTACTCATAAACAATTTAGGTATTCGAAATAGCTGTCTTAGCAATTTGAAGTGTCCTCATTCTAATTATTTTAGCAATCTCAGATTAAGTTTTGAATATCCAAGCAAATGAGTTATAAATTTTCTACCAATCAAATTCTGACTCAAGACTTCTTGCATTTACTAAACATATTCTCGGATTCTTTTGTTAATTTCACACTTAGCTTTTTCTCTTAATCTTGTTGTTTCTCATGACATGGTTAAATAGTTTTTATCATATTTTCTAGCACTTCTTCTACTTTGTCTAATCGCTCTAACAAATATTCAACAACTTTCACATCATTCATACTTCTCATCATCTTTTCCTAAAGTCACAAGACAAAGGCGGATAATACTTAGGGTAATATTGGCTAACTTGGAACGTAACATCACATATTCAATCATAAGTCAAACAATCATACAAAGACGTCGGTAGGGCAACTTATTCATTTCCATAGAGTTGATCGAGAATTTCTGATTCAATGCTACGCTGGCCGAACGTGATTTCAATTGGACTTTCAAGGTCATTCAACAAAGGTATAAGACTCTATGGTTCATACAATAGGTCCTTCACCAAATCAACATACCTTCTTCATATCAAATAATTTTCTAAATTTCAATCACCATAGTTCCACACACTTCGTTGATTATTAAATACCTCAACTTCCCAAATGTTCTCATAGTCTATACATATAAACTAATATAACTTTTGTGGCTTCTACCAAAGATTCTAATTCCTTATGATACCATGTCTCCACAAATCAATATGCTTGTACTCACCTCACCAATGTTTCGTATTCTCACAAATCAATATACTTGTACTTGTAAACGTTCTGGTCAAAATTTCCAATTTCCTCATAACATCAAAATTCCATAATAGATCTTAATTCTTAGTCTCAATACTAAACCTATTACACGCACACACACACACACACACACGCACACACACACACACACACACACACACACATATATTCCTGAATGCACAACTTATCACACACACAAACACACACATATATATTCCTGAATGCACAACTTATCACTTGCCTATTAGATGCATGCAACTTAAGTTCGTTCTAAACATTCTAATGCTCAATGGATACGTGTGTAAGATATCAACTCGTGCTCTGATACCAGTGTCACGACCTAAACCCGTCCCTAAAGGTTTAGGCCATGACTGGCTTGTAATCAGGCCTCAAAGTCAAAATTTCAAAAATAGTTGATTAGTATCGGGGCTTGAAGTAGAAGCAAAACAAAAATAATAATGTCCATTGAGCTGTGCATACGTGATAACTAAAATATATAAAACATTCAAATACACTTTTAATATATATATATATATATATACATATCTTATACATCTCACACACATACATATAAGACTCAACAAAATACAAAACTTGAGACAAAGCAAAACTAAAGTCTTGACACGGAGGCACATCTTGGGTGGCTTGACAAAGGGCGGACTTTGAGGCCAACTCTGATGTTGATCCTCCAATTGCTCACCTACATATATATATAAAGGAAAGAGGTGAGCTAAAGCCCAGTGAGTAATACCAAAATAAATAGGTTAATGAATGAAATCCATAATAATATAAAATCATGTCTTACAATTTCAAAACACAAATCTTCATATCATTTTCAAAACAAAGCATTTGCCATATTTTGCATTTTCAAATATCACACACATCATTTTCAAAGTGAACATTTATCATATCGGATTCCATACATTTTTAAATGGCTCATATATCAAAATCAAATAACACATTTTCCATATTGAATTTCAATTTTAAAGCATTATATGTGGTACATCCAATCGAATATGAAGGGCCCGAAGGCATAATCAAAGAGACCATGAAGGTCAAGCAAAGGGACCATTCGGGTCAACATCAGAGATCTTTGTAATCAAATAACAAAGGGCCTTGGTATTGTTTCCCCCAGGTAAGGACCATATTAACAAAGGGCTAAGGTATTGTTTCCCCCAAGCGAGGGCCTTATTAATGAAGAGCCACGGTATTGTTTTCCTTGGGCGAGGGCCTTATTAATAGATGCCATGAATACATTCCAAAAAGGGACATTCATTCATTTATATAAAATAACATTTCATAAACATGATTCATATAACAATTTACAAAACACTTTTCGAACATGTCCTTATAGAGATATTACTCACAGTGGGTGTGACTCGAATATAACTCCTTGGATGTCTAACCTACACAAAGCACACAAATGAACATACCAAAACATAATTATTACTCTCTTGATCGCATATAACTTCTCTTATTCTTTTCTTTCTAAGTAAACTGAATTCCTACTTTACTTATTCTTTCTTAATCTAATAAACCAATCCCCTTACTTTGCTTCATAACTAATTACTTATGTTGGTTCTTAGTAGGAATGACAATGGGCTGGGCCGGGGACCATACTCCCCGTCTCCGATCCTCGATGGTATAAATTTCCCCGTCCCCGGCCCCGATCCCAGACGGGGAGCCTATCACCGCCCCCGCCCCCGCCCCCGCCTTTAACGGGGATTGGGTTTCCCTGACCTCGAAAATTCCCCGTCCAAAAAAAAAAAACCAGCAATACAGAAGTCTATGTATAACTTACAGATCAAATACAACATCAAATAAAAAAAAAAAATCATCAATAGATCAACACAGCAGCGTAGGGAAAGGCGTCAGAGTCGGAGTCGTCAACAGATCAACACAACATCAACAGATCAACATAGATCAACCCTAACATGTCTTTCTCACCAAAGACAACGGAGGAGGAGCGAGATCGAGGCTACGCTGCCTCCAATCCACAGCTGTACCACTGTGATGATGGCAGATTCACTACTCACGAGGTCACTATAGATCTGGGTAAATGATGGGGCGAAGTGGACTACGGGGAGGAGGGAAAGAGGCAACGAAGGATGGTGGTGAAGGCGAGGAGGGGAGGAGGCGACGGCGACAGAGGCTTGGACCTTCACTTGTTTCTCATATCTCAGTCACAGAGAGTAGAGGGAGGGAGAAGAACGAGAGAGAGAGAGAGAGTGAGAGAGAGAGAGAGAGAGTTGTTGAGATAAATAATAAACCAATCACTAATTTCTAAACATATATATATATACACGGGACTGATCGGGACGGGCCGGGGCGGGGCCGAGGTATCTATCATCGTCCCCGGCCCGAAAATCATCGGGGATCTATCTTTTACTACCAGCCCCGGCCCTATGGGGAGTAAATTTTGGGGAAAACCTGACTTATCAGGGCGGGGCGGTTCGGGTCCCCGTCGGGCCGGGTTCAAATTGCCATGCCTAGTTCTTAGCTTATTAATCTTTAATGAGCCATAAATCATGCCTAAGAATGCTTGGGAAGAGGTGAGATCGAAATATGAATAAAGTGTGATTTTCCAAAATATATTGAAAATAGCCTAACTGCTCGAGCCCCACTTGGTTGCTTGAGCAGACTGTATTGTCTGCAAAAATACTGGATGGGTCGAAAGTGCGCTCGACCCAACACTTGGTCGCTCGAGCAGGTAGCAAACATAAGGTAGGTTCGCTTGAGCCAGCAATTGGTCTCTCGATCAGTTCGTAAGGACTACAAAAGTTTGGAAGCTTGAAATATTCGCTCAAGCCATCTATTGGTCGCTCGAGCAGTCTGTAAATTTTCTGGGTTTTCAAAACTAAAAGTTAAGCTCTCAAATTCCATTTCAAAATTTGGGGTTACGCATGGGTTGTTCAAAACATGAATTTACTTCATAAATCACAAATACATGACCCCTTTAAAAATCATTTACTCAAAATTTCATTAATTTTAGCAAAACTTAATTCAAATCTTTATGCATGTAAAGAATTTTAAATTCTTTTTCTCTTGATTTTCAAAACATGAAATTAAGCATGTGCGCCATGAATTTTTCTGAAATCATATGTAAATTAAAAGCTTTCATACTTCAGAAATTCAAAGCAAAAAGATAAAACCTTTCATGAACATGCATGTGACCCATTTCTTGCTCAAAACCCATTTTTCTTACAAAAACCATAGAATTGATTCTATAACTCTGTTAATCTTATCTATAAGACAAAGGTTCTATATGAATTGAATATTATTCTCATACCTTAAGCTTCAATTTCAGAAATTATTTGTTGGTTTCCTCTAAGTCTTCTTGTTCCTCCTTCAATTCTACAAATCTTGAGCTTTCTTTTTCTAGAATGGAGCTCTCTCTCTCTCTCTCCCTAAAGCTTACTTCAGCACAATACAAAATGAGTCCAACTCTTGACTTATTAGAATACACACATACACACACACTTCACTTCTTCATTCCACGTGTGCACACACTTGCACAATTCCTTTGAGCTCTAGCTCAACACTCACATACACACACAAATTTCTCAGTACACCCACATAGAATTCCTCAGTACACCTACACCCAATTTTCTCAACACAAGTCTAATAAGAATGACCCACTTTTTGACTTAAAGTCTCCAACACGAAAACATACACACAAGTGGGGCTATCTTAACTCTTGATTACACAGTAAGCTAAATTAAACCACAATTAACCATACTTAGTATTAAATCAATTCCCACATGACTCAATTAGTCTAATTATCTTCAATTGAGGCCTAATTAATCATATTTAATTTTATCAATCTGAATCAAATTTTCAATCAAACTCCCAAAAGTCTCCAAATATTAAATTAAACTTATTGCCATCATCAATTTTGGTTTTTCAAATCATTAAGGCTCCAATTTCTGGCCAGACCCAAAATTCTTGTTAATAAATTACACATTCAAATTACACACCTCATAAGTAAATTTAATTCAGAATAATCATAATTCCTAATCCTCATAATTAAATTAACTTAATTAATTCTAGTTTGATCCCAATTTGTCAAATTTTAATTTTTCTAAACTGAATCGAATATTTAATTAAATTCTCATGTGATTCAATATTTAAAATTAAATTGATTCAACTTATCAATTTCATCTTCTTAAACCATTTAGGCCTTCAATTTCTAATTTCGAGATAAATCCTTAACAAAATTAAATACGAATCAGACTGAATAATACTCATAACTTCCAAATTAAATAAGAATAATAACTAATTAAAATCCAAATCTACTTAATTAATTAAATGTAAAATATTATACGTGGTGGGGTCGTCGCACTTGGAAGCCAAGAAAAATGATCCGGTGCTAGATTGACAAAGACTAACAGTATTAAAGATCCCTTAAACCTAGATCGATATTTAAAAGGTTATTTAGGGATAACATCCCATTTATAATCTTGAAGAAGTTGGTGTTGAGTAGAAATAAGAGAACTCCATAATGAGAAAGAACCTCACGAAGGAAGGGGTGGAGGGAAAACCTAACCCTACCCTCTACAATGGCTGAAACCAGCCAAGGAAATCTATCATTTGAATACCACTGGGATGGGGAGCTTGGAGAGCACCATTAATGGGAATGCCACGCGTCACTTGAAAGTGTTCCAATCTCTCAAAGAACTCACAAAATAGGCGTATTTGCCCATTGTCACAAAGTGAATGTTTAAAGAAAAGAAAAACTTACAAATAGAGAATGATAAGCAAGAGGCTGAGGGAAACCTTTTGAATGGCAAGACTAGAAAACCCCAAGAACACAGATGTCGATGCCTATGGATGTCTTGGTGAGAAATGCTATCAAATGGGATCACAAATATCGAAGTAATGATTTGAACTCATATTTGTGTAAGAGGAGGGGAAACAGTGCTACTCAAACATGCACGTCGCTTCGTTCGAAGAACGTACCATCATATTTAATGCAAAACACCGATGAACATTCGGAATGAACGACATGTGCCTACCTGACGTAAGAGCATTAAAGCCAGAGCCCCCAAAACCCTAAACTTAATGCTACAGTCGGCAGGTAAAACCCATCAAAGGGATAGTACATCGGTAGAGATGCTGTAGATCTCTTGCTTAGAGCAAGGAACAAACTTACGATGGTTTCCTATAAAAAAAACCTATCCAAGGGATAGTACATTGGCAAGTATGCTGCTGATCTCTTGCTTAGAGAAATGAACAAACTTACGATGGTTTTTATAATAATAAAAAAAAACTATCCAATGGATAGTACATTGGCAAGTATGCTGCTGATCTCTTGCTTAGAGAAATGAACAAACTTACGATGGTTTTTATAATAATAAAAAAAAACTATCCAATGGATAGTACATCGGCAAGGATGCTGCCAATTTCTTACTTCGAGGAAGGAACAAACCTACAATGGTTTCCTATAAAAAAAACCTATCCAAGGGATAGTACATTGGTAGGGATGATGTTGATCTCTTACTTGGAGCAAAGAACAATAATGATTTCCTATAAAAAAAAAAAAAACCTATTCAAGGGATAGTACATTGGCAAGGATGCTGTTGATCTCTTACTTAGAGTAAAGAACAAACCTACATGGTTTCCTATAAAAAACAACCTGTCTAATGGATAGTACATCAACAAAGATGCTGTCGAATTCTTACTTGGAGCAAGGAACAAACTTGCGATCTAAGGGATAGTATATTGACAGGGATGTTGTCGATCTCATGTTTAGAGGAAGGAGCAAACCTACGATGCTTTCCTGTAAAGAACCATCGATAGGCATACTATCGACCTTTTGGTTAGAGCAAGTAACAAGCCTATGATGGTTTCCTGTAAAAAATCTATCAAAGGGATAGTACATTAGTAGGGATATTGTTGATCTCTTGCTTAGAGTAAGGAACAAACCTATGGTGGTTTCCTAAAAAGCCATAACAAAAAAACAAAAAATAAAAATAAAAATCTATCTAAGGGATAGTACATCCATAAGAATACCGCTAATCTCTTGCTTAAATAAGCAAATGATTTTACCACGATACAACAACATTCAAATAGATAGAGGATAGAAAAGTAAAGGAATTCACATTAAAGCAAAAAAATCCATAGCATTTGTACAAAAACCAATTCTCAAAATTTCATACTAAAAAAAAAATTGAAGAGAAAAAGCTAAATTCTTTAATTGGTAGCAAGGGGATTATCTCTACCAGTTTCAACACTTTCCGGGTTCTCTAAGGCCTCAGAACGAGGGTAGGGAATGGTATTCATCGGCTTGGGACCCTCTAGAAACTTAGTAGCCCAAAGAGTAGTCATCTATCCATCCTAAAAAAGAATGTTCTCTAACTTGATGAACTGCTGCCCATAACTGGCTGTGGCCTTACTGCACCCTCTTCATTTACAGCTTTAATAGCTGCCTCATAAGAGGCCTTGAATGCGTAAAAAATAGTGGAAAACTACAGTCTTTCTTCTTTTAAGGCGACAATCTCTTCGGCAGAGGACTTCAACACGGCATCCATCGTTTTAAGTTTTTTCTCTACCTCCACTACCTTGCCTTCAGAAGCTGCTAGCCTTAGCTCCAGCTCCTTTACCCTCTCTTCCTGCCTTTCTTTGGATGATTCTAACTTATCAGCAACTCGGATGAGTTGACGGCGCATGGCCTTATGAGCAGAATAAAAACCCTGTAAAAATAAAGTTATTAGCAAAGCAACAAGTTTAAAAAAAAAAAAAAAATGAAAAAAAAAAGAACAAAACACTTACCAACAAAGAAAAGTACAGGGCTTGAGAGAAGATGGCCACATCGGACTGATCGCGCAATCGACCATCGTCTGCTGGGAGGATAAGACTGCGGACCACGATAGCAGCTAGTTCGGTATTGCTTATCACAGAGTTGATGGTGACTGGCGATCGATCCTTCAAAGCAGACGTTAGAATAACAGGGGAACTGACAGAAGTTACCTCCTGAGAAGATACAACAACATGAGCGAGAGAAAGGTCAGCTCAGTACTTCTTATGTCCCTTAGTAAATTGTTTGGCTGGATGCTTACTAGAGCTCATTTGGGAGGAGGAAGGTCGGGACTGGCAGGGTAAGAGGGGTATCTTCAACAACTATTATTGGTGATTGTTTAGAAGCAGTCGATGTTGACACCCTTTTTTGACGCTTTTGATCAACAAGGATGTCTAGAAAATTCTTTGGCAGCATAACTTCAGAGATGGTAGCCTGAGAATCTGATGGATCCTCTTGGACTTATTCTTCCTCCGCAGTAGGGACCTTTTTAACCTCTAGCTCCTTTTCAAGATGAGGAAGCAGGTAGAAATCAATCCCACCATCAGCTTTAAATGAGATTCCTTCAATGGCAACAACCGTGTCGTAGTAAGGCACGTAACAGAGGAGGATATGAGCCACTCGACCTTGGCCTCTTTGCTCAAAAGGGCCTTTGTAATCCCAAGCTTGCTGAAGGAGTGAGATGTTAACCTGGTCTTCCTACTCACTGGGATAAGGAAAAACTGTAGGATCTACAGAGCAAAAAATGAATAACAAGTTATTATGGAAAATCCACAAGGAAAGATATCATCATTGTCGAAATCTGTCGAACAAAAACAAAAGAAAAACAGATTGTAACTTGGTCGGTCGAAGACCTTAGGTATGGGCCATACCCTATTAGCACCAGGGGAAAACTCCTAGTTTCCCTCAATGATCATAATAATGTCATGTTTATCCTTGCCAGAGTTAAGGAGCATCTGAACTAACTAGCGTTTCTTGTTTCTGGGCTTGAAATAAAACTTTAACCTTTCCTTGGAGGTTGGGACAAAGTTATAGCAATATCTAATCTCCGAGAGCCCTAGGTGTATCCCCAGAATTTCATTCAAAGTGACTACCCCCATCACTATCCTAAAAAAATTGGGGACAAGCTAAGTAGAGGCAACGCCATAAAAGCAAAGCACCTCCCTCAAAATGGGGGTGGAGGGGAAAATACACATCCCATTCAACAATGTCAATAAGTGGTAAAGGTATCCGCACCTCAGACCTCTTGACAACGTCGTCATCATCAGCAAGCAGACAAACGACGATGTCATCTGGAATATGATGGAGAGTTCTAAACTAATGGAGGTTCTCTTCAAAATCAAAGAAATTTTTATAGCGATTCATTTTTTGAAAAGGAAAAAATAAAAATAACAACAAAAATTGATAGAGGAACAACGAAGATGACATGAGACTTATATGAAATAAGGGCAAGAGCTTCAAACAACTGAAATCTAAATAAGCACACTAAAGAGTCTTTGAAAGGAGTGCAAGGCAAAATGATGTAAAGGAAGAGTCACCTCCCCATTTAATGTGTAGAAGAGAAATGGTACACAAAGAGATGGTTGTCATCATTATGACCCCACTAGCTTAGGAAGGAAAGAGACGCTTGTCAGAAGACTTGGGAATCCTGTGTGTTGTACGTTGGACATATTTGATCGGTATTGTAACAATCCCGACCCATGATTAACGGATAATCCATGATTAAGTATGCCTAATAAGTGATTGAGATGAAATTCTAAATTAATTGCATGTGTGTTGCATTATTTGTGTTCATATTTGTCTATCGTAGAAAGATCTGTTCATGTTTCTGTTTTGTTCTGCGAGTTGAAGGACTTATCGGCATTCGATCACGGAAGTGACTAGACTTGGGAATCCTTGTCAGAAGACTTGGGAATCCTGCGTGTTGTACGTTGGACATATTTGATCGGTATTGTAACAACCCCGACCCATGATTAACGGATAATCCATGATTAAGTATGCCTAATAAGTAATTGAGATGAAATTCTGAATTAATTGCATGTGTGTTGCATTATTTGTGTTCATATCTGTCTATCGTAGAAAGATCTGTTCATGTTTCTATTTTGTTCTGCGAATTGAAGGCCTTATCGGCATTCGATCACGGAAGTGACTAGATTTTTATGTTATTTGGGATTTTTAGAATTTTATGGTGGGTTTAATTGAAATTCGATTCGGAACGATTAAATTAGAATAATTAGTGTCCATTTGATTAGCTTTAATTAAACTCTCTAATGAAGCCTATATAAGGCTCCTATATGCCTCAACTCATCTATTTTCTTTATCACATCTTTGAGATTACACAAACAAGCAAAACGTGAGAGAGAGGAAGAAGAGACCAAGAGGGGTGTGACATCAAACTTGAGATTGGAAGGAATTTGCTAGAGAATTAAAGGCATTGGCTTGGAAGCTTAAAGATATAGCAAGCTAGAGCCTAAATCAAGAGTGAAGTAAGGATTTAAGCCTTTACTTGTGTAATTGAGACATAATACATGAATTCAAGAGGAATTCAAAACAAGAATTAAGCTAGGAAAGGAGAATTAAGAAGATTGCCATACATGCATGCAAATTTTCTTGCATTTAAAGTTGGATTTTGAAGAATTCTCACATACATGCATTCATCATAGTTTGGTTTTGGAATGTCATCAAGTTTCATACCATTTTACCTTGTTTGATCATGTTTTGAAAGCTTTGAAGTCAAGCAATTATTCGCATGTTATGTTTCCAACATTTCAAGTTTAAGTGTGCACAATTGGCAAGCTTTTGAGCCTTGATTTCATGAAATCATGTTTAATTCTTAATGTTTTACAAGGTTATACATGTTTTCTTAAGCTTTTGGTCCAAAAAAATGTGTTTTGTAGCTTTGAATTTGGGTTTTGAACTTGGAAAAGCAATATGGAAATTCCAGATTCTGCCACTCTGCTCGAGCGACAGAACCTACGCTCGAGCGTCCACGCACATTTTTGTACTTCCGCTCGAGCGACCAAAAGTTGGCTGGAGCATAAATTGCATGCTTCTAGAAGTTTACATGTTTTGGAGACCGTTCGAGCGATAAGAGTTGTGCTCGAGCGAGGACCTTAGTCTCACGCTCGAGCGACCGTCGAGTGAAAAAAATCAAGCAACTAGTACTTTTGCAAAGTTTACAGACCGCTCGAGTGAAGGAAGTTGCGCTCGAGTGACCACTCATACGTTTGGACATCTGCTCTAGCGAAGGAAGTTGCGCTTGAGCGAGACCCTTGTTTCTAACATATTTAACTAAGTGTTTTCAAGTGCATTTTAGCATCCTCATTGCATCCTAAGCATTCCTAAGCCAAGATTAAGACATAATAATAAGGATAAGACTTAGAAACACACTAAGAACGAAACATAGTGAGTTAAGTATATTCCGAGCGTGTGTTTCAATATGTATTTGCTATGTGTTGTGTAGGTCATGCGCTATATATTGCCCGCTTTATCTATTTTGCTATCGGAGCCATTAGTGAGTAATAACTCTGTAAAGTTATGTTTGACTTTAATTATTTTCTGATGATATGAAATGATCAGTTTTCTGAAATGCCATGTTTTGTATGAATGAATGATTGTCCAAGTTTCTTAAATGTATTCGTGGCATCCTTAGCATCATATGATATGCGTCCCTTTATGGGTCATCGGAATGCCTTTATGGCCGTCCCATATGGGTCATTGGAAACGTCTCTGTGCAGATGAGTCATCGGAATGCCTTATGGCTGTCCCTTTATGGGTCATCGAAATGCCTTTACGGCAGTTCCTTCATGGGTCATCGGATTTGTTAACGCTAATGGATATACCACGTACTATCATGTGAAATGTATGACCTGTGAAAACGAATATGATTATGTATACGAATCTATTTCTATTTTGACATCTGATTATGTACAAGACTCTAGTTTTGTATGGACATCATTCAATAAAACCTTTACTGTGTTATTATTTACTGGGCTTCCGCTCACTATTTATATTATGTATGTAGGTGAGCAGGCGCGTAACTAGGCTTAAGCTGCTACCTAGTGTCTCTGTTTATCAACCAGCTGTTGTGCCTCCCGAGGAAGTTCCCTTTTGTAATCAAGTCAAGTTTATGTGGCACATTATGAACAAGTTTCTTTTGATTATTGTATCTGTATTTTGGGCTAGTCCCCTTTGACTTTATTTGTGTATGTGGGTGACGTAAGGCTACCATATCTATGACGTCACAGGTGTATGTATAAGTTTTATTTTGAAAATTTCTGTCCCATATATGTCAACACAGCTCTATGAACTATGTATGTTTTATATATTGCTGCTGCAGCCCCTTATTGAATGTTAATATGTTCGGAGGCCTTAGGTAATCCAAGGATTACTGGTTGGTTTCGATGCTAGCCTATAGGGGCGGGTTTGGGTCGTGATAGGTAAAAATGCTTTAGCAACCTCCTAAGATTGGCCACCAAAGGGGGGCAATTGTGGAAGGAAAAAAATATAAGCCCAGTCCCAAGCATAGTCACGACAGCCTAAGCCAAAAGTGAAAAGCCTAAATGCATCCCTTGAAGCCCACAAAGGATAGCTAACAACAACTTGCCAGCTAATTAAGGCGTGTGGAGGACAAATCTATTATAAAAGATAAACTTCTAGAAGACCAAATTTGCTAAGTAAAGGAGGGGCGTCGGATAAACCTTCATCCAAGGATGTGGAACATAGAACATATAAGACTAGAATGTAGGCTGGGTCTAATGAGAAGCAGAATTATTTGATCAATTTAATTCTACGGATGTGACACTTGGTAAGTTGGCCATTGACATCTGATAACATCAAAACCATCTATACACTAATGATCCAACGATCACAGGCAAAGCATACTTGGCAAGTTGCCAAACCAAAGCCAGGTCTGGATAGAACCCTTTTGTAGACACCCTATTTTTGACCGCCCTTAAGACTTGGGCACTACTGATGGTTTACTTGGTGGTGAAAGGTGTGCAGGGCAAAGGTTCAATTTTTTCGGCAAAGAGAGAGTCAAATCCCAACTTCATACCCCTTTTGGACCAAAACAATCTTGATCAAAAGATTTTAGACCTTGAAACCCTCTCTTTCAAAATAGTTTTGAAAAAGTTCCTACGATGTTCCGAGGCTCATATTTTGTTAAATGTTGCGCTTTTCAGTAAACCGAGCAACGACAAAGTGGAAATGAATGAAAGAGAGATGAAATCTTTGAAAAATCTTTCAAAACACCTTGTTTAGGGGTTTGGAGTTGAGGAAAAGAAGAGAAGAGGGAGGAAACCCAGTTGGGGAAGGAGTTGGGCATGAATCGTTAAGAGAGAGTCGAGCAATCCTCGCTAAATCAGGCCTATCCTTTTGTACATTTGGATTTTAGCTATGAAGCCACCACCATTGAAAAGAAGATTTCCAGGGCTTCATTTTTCACTCAAGAATCTCCTCAAGCCGAGGCCAGATGAGGGAGATATGGCTGGTTGAAGTAGGGCATCAATCTGGTTGGACCAAAACTGAGCAGTCTTCACTAAAAAAGGGATATCTCTTAGCATAGTCAAAATTATGATGTGAGGCTGCCACCATTGGAAAGCTTACTTCCGGGGCTTCAATTTGCACACAAGAATGACCTGAAAAGGCATCCAGATGAAGAAGTTAGGCTTGCTTCAAGTCGGGGACTAGGACTAATTTTTTGCTGCCGGCCTCAATGGGAGTGTGCCGGCCATGAATGGCCAATGCCGGCCCCATGCCATCCAAGAGTGACCCCTTCTGGCCATCTATGGTCAAGTGCCGGCCATTAGTGGTACAGTGCCGGCCACAGATGGCAGAAAGCAGTTTTGGACAGATATTTTGCTCCAGCTTGCTCCAGCTATCTCTCTTGAGATATTTTCGACCAAATGCTCCATTTTTGCTATATAATGAAGCCTTATATCTCATATTCAAGGGTTAGAACATTTGAGAACAATTTGGCAAAGGTTTGGGAGCCTCTCTCTCTCTTCAAACCTCTCTCTAGATTTCACCCTCTCCAAAGCTTTTGTGCTAGAAGGCTTGCATACAACCATCTTCAACCTATCAACCCTTAAGAAGACTTGATCACCATTGGGATGAGGTCTCTTGGAACTTGTTTTGGGCTGCTAAAGGTGGTTTTGGTTCAAGAAAAGTGGCTGTTTGTTGGCTGTTTGCTGCTGTGCTTCAAGGGTGAGCTTCTCCCTCTTTTAAGCTTGTTTTTGTACACAACCTTGGCCACCTTTGCATACTGATTTTGGCCTATCTTTCAACTACAAAAACCTTTGTTTTTAAGTGTTAAAAATGGTAGTTTAAAGTGTTTGTGGAGTTCAGGGCGTTTCACCCTCTTTGGTGGCTTATTTGCTAAGCTTCTTGCCTTCCTTTAAAGCCTTTGAAATCATCTTGTTTTGGCCTTAAAACCACTGAATTCCAGAGGAATTTAAGTGGTGGAAAACCTGTTTTGAGGCTCAAAATAGGAGGGGGTGGTCCCCCCTCCTCTTGTCTTGTTTGCTTGTCTTGATGGCCCACCAAATGAGCATGTGTTTCTATTTCTTTGTGGCTTTTTTCAAGCACTTTTTTGTGATTTTTTAGACCTGCCATAACTCTGTTTTGGGCTGGTTTGGTCACCTCTTGTATGCTTCTTGTACTTGTAGTGTAATTCTACTTGTAGCCTTGCAAAGTAGCATGTCTTTGTGCCTTGAATTTGCTTAGTTCAAGCATGTTTTTAGCCATTATTTTCCATGCCATAACTCTATTTTTGGCTGATTTGGTCACCTCTTGCATGCTTTTGGTACTTGTAGTGCAATCATGCTTGTTGGCCTAACATGCTTCATGCTTTTGTTCATCATTCTAGCATGTGTTAGCTTTGATCTAGCACATTTTTGCCACTGATTTAACATGCTTGAGGTCTATTTTAAGTGGTCTCGGTCATGTATGGCTTGCCTTGTAGGGCTATAGTGCAAATGGCTTTGCTAGTCTTGTGTTTTGAGACCCCTAGCATGCCTTATTTGTGACATTTGTGTGATATAGCATCATTTGATATATGATTTCAGAGCATGTTTCACTATCATACTCTCATGTTTATCACTCTTTCAATACTTTTAAGAAGTTGAGTTGTTGGTGAGCCAATACATGAGCTTTTTTTTTCTTGCCATCTGTGCTACAAGTCTAGCATGTTTTTTGCCACTATTTTGACCTACCTTAGATCTGTTTTGAATGGTTAGGGTCATTTGAGTATTGCTTAGTATGGTTGTAGTGTAAAGGGCCTTGCCTAGCTTTGGGTTTTGAGGCCTTTAACATGTTATGCATGTGATGTTTGCATGGTATGGCACCATTTAGCAAGTAATTTCAGTGCATATAGTGTAGTCACACTCTCATATACTTCACTTCTTCATAGCTTTTGAGGGTTGTGTATCATGCCTTGCTCATAGGCCAACATGTGTGTATGTTCTTCTAGCATTTTGAGCTTCCATTCCAGCATGCTTAGGCCATTGTTTTGGCATGCATGAGGTCTGTCCATGGCTGGTTTATTCATTTGAGATTGATAATGCATGCCTCTTGAGTGATGCTGTTTATTAGCTTAATGTATTTGGCATTTGAGCATGCATTACATATGTTGTTTGCATTGCATTGTGTTCAACCGGACGTTATGTTGAACACAAGGTTGATTGGTCCATTTCATACTCAAAGTGATGAAAATGAGCCAATCTTCCTTTGTCTCCATTGCCTTTGATCACTCATGATAAGGCCGTGGTCTTAGTGTCTTGTTTGTTGTGCATTTATTGAATGTGTACAAGTTGGATCTTTGGCCATCACGCATTGCGATGCTTGATTGATGGTCTTGGATCCAATTATGCCTCTCCCTTGATGTTTTGAGATGATATGGAAGGACATAGTACATACATGTTCTAGGGAGACCCTCAATTTTCTCTATTTTGTGCTCCATTGCAGCTTGGTGTCACAGCACACCAGTGGCCGGCACCCTCTCATTAATGGCCGACACCCTTTCATCTGTGGCCGGCAGTGTTCATCCTTGGCAGGCAGGGGGGTCGGCAACCACCATTCATGGCCGGCAGGCCACTGGTGCACTCCCCAGCACTGTTTTGGTAAGTTCCAGCAGCAAGCATTGGAAGACACCCTACAAACAGAGCCTCTTGAGAGCAAACTGGAGAGCTTTTCGAGGCGAGAAACCGAGGCATGCATCTTCTAATTCCCAAACAGAGCTATGGTAGCACATTTCATTGCTTTATTTGTTAGTTAGAATGGTTTTGGTAAATTAATTTAATTAATTAGTTAATTAGTTAATTGTTGTAATAATTAGTAAGTAGCTTGCTAGTTATTCATTTGGTTTGTAATAATTAGTTTAATTAGCATAGCTAGTTAGCTAATTCATTTGACCCTCCATCGAGAGGGAAAATATTGTAATAAGCGTGCGTGCGTGTGTGCATGTCTTCCAACCCCACGTCTTTCTCCCTTTTATTTACCAGTTTTTGATGGTTAGTTCTAGGGCATATTTCAATTAGCATACCTTATGCTTTGCATGCGTGCATCATTTATATGTCTTGCATGCACCGGGCTCGGCGCATCATTCAAACTGCATTATATTTCCATACACTTACTTGAATACGTGTTATCAAGTGTTGCATTCATATGCCATCTTAGATAGCCAAGCCTACATAGTTGCATTTTGTATGTGTTGCATTAGGCACTATTGACATAGTTAGGATCATGCATTGATTACTAACTAGCTTCTGCTTTGGCTTGGAGTACACTGTGAGTGTTTATGCTTTAGCATCCTTGCATGCGTATAAGTGTTGCCATGATAGTATGCTTGCCATGAGGCTATGTGCTTAAGTGATTAATTGCCTGAATGCTCGTGGACGAAGGCTTCATTGCTTGAATTGAATAATTCATCGAAATGTGAGTTTTAAGCCCACTTGAAGTGGCAAATAATCATGTTTTAAGCCCACTTGAGGGTGACAAATCCGCATTTCTAAGCCCACTTGAGGGTGGCAAATTCAAACAATTTTTGAAAAACAAACATGAGATGTTTTGTTCCAAATCGAGCAATTTAGTCTATACTTGTGTGTTGTGCACATCACATAGTAAGTTAGCTTAATAACCAAACAAGAACACATGTGTTTTTTAAAACAACATATCATGTTAGTAGAGGCCGATCCTTTGATCGGGCGAGCGGGGGTGCTCATTTCATGACCTTCCCCCCTCGTACCCAAGTTCTAGAGCCGAGGCAACTTTGGTGATGACGGACACGTGGCCTTAGGCATGAGTCAGGGTTTCCTAAATTTCCCAAAACAAAATATTTAGGTGGCGACTCTGAAATCTGGCAAAGCAGTCCATGTTTGGCATTTTTAATTCAAAATCGATTTTCCAAAACGATTTGCCGGATTTGGACTCTTTGGTGATTTATCAGTCTTACATTGCACTTTGTGAGATTAGATTCAGAACCGTGACAGGAGTCCGAACTGTAGTAGCTAAGAACACAATTCACGCCCTTGCGCGTGGAGCGAGTTCAAGCAGTCTACACCTTTGATCAAAGCAAGATCCAACATATGAGGTTTGAGCTAGAATAGCTATAAAAGGGTAGGCAAATAAGGCATAAGAGACAAGTAAGTGGGTTTTATTTAACCCAATTAAAACTCAATCAAAACCTTTACTAGAAATATTTTCTTTTTATACTATATACCATGGTTGATCATTGTACTGACTTGATCATTGAAGGGTCCTCCCAATCAACCCTGGTCGGGAGTGATGACTGACATTTGGTTTATCTTCGCAGAGTGCAAAGGATCGGGCGTATCATCTCGCTTTTCCTGTGGATATAATTTCACCTTCCACATATATATTTAATATTTTATATTTCTATATATATATATATAACTCGAGTTTCAGATTGTTTGATGTCTTTGTACAAGTCTACCTAGATGTAATTCAGACTTTTGAATTTTTATCCAAGCTCATACCAAATTCAAAAATATCTTACCCAAACCCTAAAAAAATTTGGACTGGGCTTAAGTTGTTTATAGCGATTATGGTTTTGGCCCGTCACTTGTTGTATTTTCGACTCGAGTTTGTATGGTTTTGAATGGTTATTCATATCTTGTTTTCTTTGTCTTCCCTCTATTTTGGTTTTCAGGTTGTAATTGTGTGTTTGGAACAGGTTGGTTGCTTGTTTTTCCAAACCTTTGCTACCCAGATTTTGGCTCTTGCGCTCGAGCGGGCTTCACAAATTTTGCTCCTTTGCTTGAGCGGCCATTCTCATGCTCGACTGGGATTTGTCAACTCTCAGTATTTTTGCAAACCTGTAAATACTAGAAGAGTGTGCTCTACGCTCAAGCGGCGTTTCCTACGCTCGAGCAGGTGGACACTCAAGTGTCCAGTCTTGCGCTCAAGCGCAGTCCTTCGTCTACAAAACTTCTGAAAATGTGTATTCCATGCTCAAGCGGAACATTGTGTCTGACGCTCGAGCGTTACTTTCCATGCTCGAGTGGACTGCTTGTATAACAGTCCGTGAAGATGACATTTTAGATCACTTTTTCATCCTTCTCTCTCTCTAAAACTTTCTAAAAACCTAAATCTTGACTCTCTCTCTCTCTCAACAATTTGACCTAGATCCTTTGGGTTCTCTACCCTAGTGCCTTTGAGAAAAAGGTAGAACGTCTTTAGATCTTCGTTGTGATCCGAACAAAGTTGGATTTGAGCATACTTGGAGTTCCACCTTTGCTTTGCTTAGTCTTCTAACTTGAGGTAGGGATTTTTCTACACTCTTATATGGTTTTTAGCATAGTTATTTGTCATTGTGTAATAATTGTGAGATTTGGGAGTAGTTTGAACAAACCTAGGGTTTGGGTGTGAAATGAAAAGAGGGGTTTTTGGTGAATGTGAAATAAATAAGTATGGGGTTTGAAGATGGGGTCATGTTGTGTCAAAATAGTTAATTCTGATACTTAGGTTGATATTTGGAAAAAATGGGGATTTTGCCCTCATTAGATTCAATTGTTATTTTGTATAAATAATTGAAATTGGCATTGAAAATGTAAGATGAGATGATTGTGGATGTAAATGGTGGAATTGGATATATATTATCTCACATCTTTGGAAATTTTGAATAAACTATCTGTTCTGAGATTGAATATCTGTTTAGAAATAATTGTGTTGGGCTATCGGTAGAGGATATCTATGATTATTGTAGACATCGCATGAGGATTAGGTGAATTAAAACTAATCCATTATTGGTTATCATTGAGTATGATCACGTTTTATATACATTGTATATGTATGTTTGTTTGGGAGGAGAAATGTGATATACTCCATATACAATTATGTTTATAAATACATTGTATATGTATGTTTGTTTGAGAGGATAAATGGGATGTACTCAATTGTTTGAGAAGAGAAAGGGGATGGACTCCATTGAAATCAAGTTGACCGGAGTGTCCTGGGTGAAAGTCCCATGGGTGCCGATCATGCGGACAAAATATTCGTAAAATGACAGATTGAAATTATACATGGGTGCTGATCCCGCGGATGAAATATTCGAAAAATGGCAGATTGAAGTGTTTATGTGAAATTGTGTGATTGGAAAACCAGTGAGTTGTAGTCTTAGTTGGGTTGTTGAAAGATTAGTGAAATGGACTCATGTATTGAATTGAATTGAAGGAAAATAGAATAAGATTTGGATTTGGGATCTTGTGATTATACAAATTTGTGAATGTTTTATCACTGTGCATGTACATCATACTTATATCTTTGCTAAACCTCATTTATTGTGTTAGATTATTCCTACTGGGCTTTGGCTCAGCCTATTCGGGAAAAACATTTTCATGTATTGATGACATGCCTCCACCATGGCAGTAGCATTGGAGGGACTTTTGGGAGTAAGAGCTTCTTTTGTTATACTCTTTTTGCATAGCCTAGGTGTGGACGCGCCCTGAGGGCCTACGCTGCCACAGTTCGTACTCGATTTGTCACGGTTCTTAATTTGAACCAAAGAATCCAAATCCGGCAGATCGTTTTGAGAAAACAGATTTTTGTAAAGAAGTGCCAAACATGGACTGCTTTGCCAGATACAGAGTCGCCACCTAAATATTTTATTTTGGGGGAATTTAGGAAACCCTGACTCGTTGCCTAAGGCCACGTGTCCGTCATCACCAAAGTTGCCTCGGCTCGGGAACTTGGGTACGATTGGGGAAGGTCAGCTATGAGCACCCCCTCTCTCCCGATCCGAAGATCGGCCTCTACTAACCATGATATCTAGTTTTGAAAACATTATGAATTCTTATTCCGGTTAATTAGCTAATCTTACTATGTGATGCGCACAACACAAAAGTATAGACTAGATCGCCTAATTTGGAACAAAGCATTGCATATCCGCTCTTTTGAAAGACAATTTGAAATTTGCTACTCGCAAGTAGGCTAAAACACAGATTTCAACGAGTTGTTCCAACTCAAACAATCCTACCTTTACCCACAGGCATTCAGGCAGATATATCACATAAGCATATAGCCACATGGTAAGCATGCTGTTATGTTAACATTTACACTCATGCGAGATGCTAAAGCGTAAAAAGCTTACCGAGTACTCCGAGCCAAAACAAAAGAACTTGTTAGCAATCAATGTATGATCCAAGTCCATGTTAAGTGGCTAATGCATCGCATACAAAATGCAACTAGAATAGGCTCGGCTAATCCTAGAATGATATGTGAAATGCACAGATAGCATGTATTCAAGTTAGATTTGAAATACTATGCAGTTAGCATGATACGTCGAGCCCGGTGCATGCAATACATATGAATGATGCAAACATGCATAGCATAAGGATGCTAATTGAAATATGCCCTAATACTAACCATCATAAGCGATTAAATAAAAGGGAGAAAGAAATGGGGGTTGGAAGACATGCATCACACACACGCACGCTTATTACAATTGCGCCCTCGCTCGGAGGGTCCGAAAGAATAATACAATTTAATTAACCTACAAGCTAATTAAATAATCTACAGACCACATAATTAATTAACAAATCAATTAAGCTGAGGAAAAGAGTAAAAGGCCTCGGGAAGAGGGATGCACGCATGCTCGGATTGGCTTCGCCTGGAAATCTGATGCCATGCACAAGCTGCCTCTGTTTACCCTGCTCTGCTCCTCTGAGACTTGCACAAATCCCAAGGTACACTCTTTGGACACTGTGGATCACCACCGGCCAAGGGGAATCATCACCGGCCATGGCAGGGTGGTCATCGACCATTTGTATAGCTCTCGGCCAAAAATGTTTGGTCGGTCGGTAGTAGAGATGGTCGGCCGACCATGTATGCCTGCAGAAACCTGTTTTGACAGCAGCAGAGGGCAAAACATGGCATCGCAATGCATTTCAAGCAATGTTTGCACCAACCACACTCCTTATCATATTCATGACTCAAAGGAGTTTGGTACTCGGCCCTTGCACCATCAATCGCGCATTCCAATGCGTGATGGCCAAAGAGGCCAAGTTGTGCATTTTGATATCAAATGTAATGCACACCAAACACCCAATGAATCCTAACCTCTATCATGGTCAATCAAGAGGCGAGGAATGTATGCAAGATACAACCTACGCATGCAAGCCTAGCATGCCATATGAACATGCAAACAAGCAATGACGCTACTAAGGCAACTAGCATATTACAAGATGCAAGGACAAGCATGCCAACAAGTGTATGACTTCTTTCAATCATGTGACAACATGTGAGGCATAACACGTGCAAGCATGCGAGGCAACTTAACATAAGATGCATGCCAATTGTAATGCCACTTAAACATGCAACAACACATAATAAGCCAAGTATACAATCAACACACAAGGTGAGCATGCTACAACATGCGATGGATGGTCTTATACCAATTTGGGCAGCTCTCAAGTAAGCCCAAAACAGTGGCCAAATGCCAAGGAAATGAAGGCAAAATGACATACAAACATGCATGCACAAATGGTTCAACACTTCGGCATTAAAGAGTGACTTTTAAGCACACTTAAAAGAGGACAATCATGGACTAATGGCATGCATACTAAGCTCTGAAATCATGTTATAAAAGGTGCCAAACCAAGTAAACAAGACAAACCAAGCATGCAACAATGTCCTAAACTCAAGGCAAGCCGAGGGGCTTAAACCATGGCCATGCCAACCAAGCCTCACAAGGCTAAGAGGACTTAGAATAGTCCCAAGGCAGACCTAAACAAAGCTAAGGACACACCTAGATAGCATCTAAGTGGTCTACACATGGAAGCATACAAAAGAGGCCAAACATGGAGCATAGGACAACACCCTTTTAAAGCATTAAAGGAGCATCAAATACAAGCATACGAGCATGCTAAATGGACTGAAATGATGCTATAAGTGGTGCCAAACCACTGAAACAAGCCAAACAATGCATGCTCAACACTCACACACCCGAGGCTAGCAAGCCAAAATGCAAGGTGGCTATGCAAAAATGTCAAGCATGGCCAAAGCAATTAAAAACAGAGCTAAAGCATACTAAAACATGGATAAAAGCTTCACAAAGCTAGGCCAAAACAAGTGAGCATGGTAGTCTAAATGCTAGGCACATGTTAAGGCGATTCATGGCATTACAAGACAAGTATGCAAGGCAAGCATGGTGTGTCTAAACCAAGTAAAAACGGTGCTATATCATGGCAAAACAAGCACAAATAACACTTAAGACATGACCAACATGAACTTAAAAATAGTGCTCACACATGAGGCTAAAATGGCACTTTTTGGAGGCAACAAGGAGAGGGGGTGGCCCTCTCCTTCTTAGGACCTTAAGACACCATCCTCGCCACTGAAATCCCTCAAGATCTCAGTGGTGAGGAGGCCCAAACAAGGTGGTCCCGGAGCTCACCAAAATAGCACAAAATGGGGGCCAAACAAGGCCTAAGAGGGGTCAAACAACCCCAAACACCAAAACAACCTTAAACAACTATTTTAAGCAAGTAAAAATAGAACTTTTATATGGCATATACTAAGCTTAAAACAGCAAGCAAAGATGGCTAAAAGCCTATGCAAGAATGGGGAATAAAGGGCAAGGTTCTTACCCTTGAAGACTTTCTTCAAGAACAATGCTCCAGCAGCTTCCTCAAGCTTGAATCCACCCAAGAACTCCAAGAACAACCCTCTAATGCCTCAGCAACTAAAGGTATAGTGTAACACTAGGTGTTTGTGCACAAAAGTAAGGACAAACACATACTTATACACAAAGAGAAGAAGATATAGAGATAGAATAGATACACTATGCTAACCCTAAAACCAGACCTCTGGAGCTTTTTTTGTAACCCCTGGGGAGGGAGGAGAAGGCCTCCCTTTATAGAGGATCACTCTTGCAAAGCTTACAAAACAAGCTAAGCAAGAGTGAAATCCCTCCATACACGTGTATGGAGGGGGTGCAAAGTGCATGCCAGCTAGCACAGCTGGCATAAAAATATCTGCAAAAGTAGATGCACAGTGGTCGGCCAGCCAAAAATGACAAATTGGCCAAAACAAAGGTCGGTCGACCACAAAGAGTGCCGGCTGGCCAAACATTTGGCCGATGGCAACAAAACAATGGCCGGTGGCCTCAAGCCATGGCCGGTGAGGTATGGAGATGGCCAACAAGCCATTCCTTGCCCCTCAAAAGCAAAACACAAGTGTTTGGTGCAAAACCAAACACAAAACAGTCGAGTCGAGAGATCCTGGGGCATGGTGAGTGGCCGAGACCTCCGGGAACTCAAGACGAACACAGACACGGATGATCACCGAGTGTTCAAACGGTGACGTCCAAGTCTTGAGGACGGTCAAAAATGGGGTGTCTACAGTTGCCCCTCTTTGACAGAACTCGAAAGTCATAACAATAACGGGAGTGAGTGTCAAAGCCCAGAGACGACCCATTTTTGACAAGGCCGAAGACTTAGACAAAGCATACAAGCTACAAATAAGATATGCGCCCGAAGGCAGGGGCAAAATGCAAGACAATGCAAGAAGCCGAACATGACTTATGTTCATGCAAAGAAAGCTGAAACGAAGCAAATCATGCAACAGTTTTAAGCCGTCAAACACAAATCCAATTACATTACAATGCAGAAAGGATGTAAGAGAATTATGTAATTCTCGCTACGTTTCACGCGGAGAATACAATACCTGTGCGGTTCGTCTGGTCGCACCAGCTTCTAATGAACCGTACATACAATATCGTGCCTGTAAAAGAGAGAAACTTAACAGGTACAATATTGTTAGCAACATGCATGACAATGCAAGTTAAGACTGCGTGACAACGCAGAATAATGCGGAATGGATGCAAAATGATATGCAACATTTACAAATTTACGTATAAACGATGCAAATGATACGCAATGCGATCGAATCATGATCAAATCATGAGCGGTTCAAAAAACACACAAATGTCATAAGGATGATGGAGATGCAAAGTCCGTCTACCATAGAAAAGGTGCCGCAACCCTCAAACCACAATACCAGCAGTAGAATAGGCGCGTACACATGCAGAACTATGAGTAATGTAGACGGACACAAGAACAAGTAATTGGGTAGAACGACATAAGTGGGGAATGACCCGCTAACGAAAGAACACGATCCTAAATGCTGGATGCAAAATACATTACACTACAATGCAATGAATGAGATAGATATGGCGCGCGACCAATCCGTATCTTGCCTAGGAAAGGCATGGACACATACAAACCGCGTCTAACACAGAAACGGTGCCGTCACCCTCAAACCACAATACCAGCAGTGGAATAGGCGCATACACATAATATCATAATTGTGCTTTGACGTGAAAAATATGGGCACATACCAAACCAAGCTCAACAAGGAAAGGTGCAAGCCATAGATGGATGTGATGCTGTGAATGCATGCAAGCTACAATGCAATATATACAATATGCAATGGATGGATACTATGTACGATACATTATATACAATGAATGCTATGTACAATGCAACCTGCTGGGGAGAATGCAATGGATGCAGTGGAGAAGGCCTGCGGCCAAACCGTGTCTTGCCTAGGAAAGGCATGGACACATACAAACCGCATCTAACACAGAAACAGTGCCGTTACCCTCAAACCACAATACCAGCAGTGGAATAGGCGCGTACACATAATATCATAACTGTGCTTTGACGTGAAAAATATGGGCACATACCAAACCAAGCTCAACAAGGAAAGGTGCAAGCCATAGATGGATGTGATGCAATGAATGCATGCAAGCTACAATGTAACATATACAATATGCAATGGAATGTAATATTTACAGTGCATGTAAATGCCATATTTACAGTGAATGCATGCAACATGCGCTATATACAAGGGTTGCATGACATATACACTATTTACAGTGATGCATGACATATGCACTATTTACAATGAATGCATGACATATGCAATATATGTACGATGGAATGCATGACATATGCATGTTGTTTTTGTTGTTTTTGTTTGTTTTTTTGTTTGAAATGCATGACAATGCGAAAGGAAGAAAAATGCATGACAATGCATGTTTTTTGTTTTGAAATGCACGTAAAGTGCATGATGATATATGTTTTTTGTTTGTTTTTTTGTTTGTTTTGTGAAATGCATGCAAATGCAAACGATGCAAATGCGTGACAACGCACGTCTTTTGAGATGCATGACAATGCATATGAGGTTGAATGCGTGACAATGCATGTCTTTCGAAATGCATGACAATGCATGTGATCTTGAATGTGTGACGACACGAGTCGCTCGAAATGCATGACAATGCATGTGAACTCGAATGTGTGACGACACGAGTCGCTCGAAATGCATGACGATGCATGTGAGGTGCGCATGACGATGCGACCTAAAGAATGTGTATACTAATGCAAGTATGACATGCGCATGATAATGCGAGATGTGTGCATAATGATGCGAGTGAAATGACGTATAACCAACGCGCATTTCACGACAAGACGTTGTAATGTATGCATGTGGGGCAACTTTCGAATCTCGCAAGAAACAAAAAGGATACAAAAAGGATACACCTCGCGCGTATTTGAGTGCTACGCACAGAAGACACGGCACAGAGACCAGTTAAGCTTCAGAAATGCACGGCACCCGATATCTGTTTGAATCTGAACACGTGCACACACGCTATATCTGTACTGAACCACTCGAAAACACTGACACATCATATGCTGTAGTTCACTGCGGGCACACCGGCACCCGATATCTATTTGAATCTGAACACGTGCACACACGCTATATTTGTACTGATTTTGAGCACATTCAACACTGTTTTCATAATGCCGCTTCGCAACTGTTTGTTTTGACCACAGGGAGATTCCCACACCCTCCGGGGGTATGGGAATGTCGCCGCACGAGGTTGGTACATGGAGTTACCTGACGCGGTTCGTCGTATCATCGATCGAGTTGGTTTCGGGACCTTCTGCATGGGGCTCTCGCGCCTTACTGCGAGTAGGCCGCTCCTTGCTGCATTGGTGGAGAGGTGGTGGGACACCACCGACTCCTTCCACTTCTTTGCCACGGGAGACATGTTGATGACTCCCTTTAACTTCTTGATGCTTACCAGCATCGCGGTAGGGGGTGATCCGATCCCCTTCGACACAGACATAGATGAGTGGGAGGCTGCCCAGATGTACCTGCTTGGCGTCCTACCACCTCTTGCTCGTCCAGGATTTGTGCGATATTCTTGGTTCGAGGCTCATTTTTGGATCCAGGCATCGACTACTCAGGAGGAGGAGAAGCAGTATGCTCACGGCTTCTTGATGTTCCTGCTAGGGACCACTCTCTTCGCCGGCCGGGCGAACACCGTGCCCCTTTACCTGCTGAGCGTACTGGTTGACGTGACCAGGATTCGCGGCTATGACTGGGGTGGCGCAGGCTTGGCCACACTCTATGGCTATATGAGCTCATCCTCTCGCCTCAGCGGACAGTTGCTCGGAGGCTACTGGCGGGCTTGGGAGGTATGTCTTCTTCTTCTGTTTTTTTCATTTCTGCTTTACATTCTCTGTATTCTGTACACTGCACACCCTACACAATACACTGCACATACCACTTTCTGCTTTATCTGCATACTGCTTTTATCTGATAAGTATACTGATATCTGTTCTGTCATACTGTAGTTGTGGGTATATGCCTACTTCCCTAGGCTTGCCCCAGTGCCAGAGGAGGAGATGCCCCCTATGATCCCATTCTCTCACCGCTTCGACGTGAGGTGCGAGCGGAGGCCTCGAGAGTTTTTCATATTCTTCCGTCGCTATTTCGATACCATCACCGCCGCAGAGGTATTTTAGAACTTGCAGTTCATTTAAGCTTCGCTTTGCATTGCATTTTCAATAGCAGTAGATAACGAAATGTATTTTGTTTGTAGATTACCTGGCAGCCGTGGGCCTCCTTGCCCATCATGGTACGTGATCGGTATGCTGGTGCCCGAGAGACGGCCTGATTCAGAGTTTTACTAGAGGGCCCCGTCTGCTGCGCCTGGTACTTGGGGGAGCTCTTCTCGTGGCAAACGCTAGGCGTGCCAGAGCAGGTAGTGCCGCGGCCGCCTCCTACTCATATGAGGCATACCGAGAGGTACACTCTCGAGGAGATGGCTGATTACACGATCGGCTGGGATGCAGAGGGTTTCAGGGGCGAGGGCGACTACGCAGAGTACATCCGGACCTACATTATGCGGCCTTTGAGCAGTGGCCGTCGAGTTGAGCAAGAGAGGTCCGCGGCATCGGCGACTAGGGTAGGAGCGGGAGCAGGAGCATTGAGGATGGCTCGGGTCTGTGGCAGGAGTGGGACTCGGAGAGGACGGGGGGCTAGTTGGCCAGCACTGCCCACGATGATGACATGCCGAGGGCAGGGTGGGGAGACTTACCAGATCCCCATCGCTCCCCCTCCGGCTGATCACGAGCTAGTCGAATTCTACGACTTGCCTCCGGTACGTACTACTATATTTTACATCTTGCACTGTCATTTCATTTCACTTCATTTGATATTCCGCAGAATACTGATGTTTCTGACACTTTTGCAGGCTTCCTCCGAGTACACTCGCCAGTCCCTGGAGTTGACCGCCTCTGTGATGGGGATGCTCCAGCGGAGCCTCGATCTACGGACCATTTATGGCATTCCGGTAAGTTCTTTCAACCGCAGTCTCAAACTTTACACAATCTGATGCATCGCACTATCAGCATAACACTCGATACACGGCCCTCACGACATCTGATACACTGTAGCCCCCAGACTATTCACAGCATCACTCATGGCATTCATACACTGCACTCAGTCACTGCATTCTGTACTGACATACTGCTCATAACATTCATACCCTGTACTCATACACTGCTGTAGACGTCCCCGAATGTCCCGGGAGGATGAATCCCGTTCTGTTCGCCTGTGGGCTTACTACAGTTCAGGACTCAAATTGTCACGGTTCTTAATCTGAACCAAAGAGTCCAAATCCGGCAAATCGTTTTGAGAAAATAGATTTTTAGAAAAGAAGGGCCAAACATGGACTGCTTTGCCAGATACAGAGTCACCACCTAAATATTTTATTTTGGGGGAATTTAGGAAACCCTGACTCGGTGCCAAAGGCCACGTGTCCATCATCACCACAGTTGTCTCGGCTCGGGAACTTGGGTACGATTGGGGAAGGTCAGCTATGAGCACCCCCTCTCGCCCGATCGAAGATCGGCCTCTACTAACCGTGATATCTTGTTTTGAAAACATTATATGCTCTTATTCTGGTTATTAGCCTAGAATTACTATGTTATGCGCGCAGCAAACAAGTATAGACCAAATCGCCTAAATTGGAACAAAACATTTCATGTTTGTTTTGAAAATGGTTTGCTACTCGCAAGTAGGCTAAAATGCAGGTTTTGCCACCCTCGAGTGGGCTTTAGAAAAGATGGTTTTGCCACTATCCAGTGGGCTTAAAACTCACAGTTTTAATGTATTATTCCAATTCAGGTAATTCAACCTCCATCCACAGGCATTCAAGCAGTTATATCACATAAGCAAATAGCCTCATGGTAAGCATGCTGTCATGGCGACGCTCACACGCATGCAAGGATGCTAAAGCATGAGAACTTACTGAGTACTTCGAGCCAAAACAGAAACTAGTTAGTAATCATATGCATGATCCTAGTTCATGTTAAGATGGCTAATGCAACACATGCAAAATGCAACTAAGATAGGCTCGGCTAATCTACAATGACATGTGAAATGCTACAACTAACACGTATTCAATTTGGAATTGAAATACAAATGCAGTTAGAATGATGTACCGAGCCCGGTGCATGTAAGACAAATGTATGGATACACGCATGCATAGCATAAGGTATGCTAATTTAAATATGCCCTAGTCTACCATCATAAGCGGGTAAATAAAAGGGAGAAAGAAGTGGGGATTGGAAGACATGCACACACTCACCCACACTTAATTACACAATTGCCCTCACTCGGAGGGTCCGAATAAATATTACATAACCAAATAAATAATTAACTACTTAATTAATTATTACAGAACCCTCATTTAATTAACAAATTAAATGCAGAATTAAAATGGCCACAGCCCCGCCTTCAAAATATTTGGATGATGCATGCTTGACTCGTACTGCCCGAAAACTCGCTGCCATAGCATTGCTGCCTCTGTTTACGCTGCCTAGCTCCTCTGAAGACTGCACAAGTCTTGGGATAGGTTCTCTGCACACTGTGGAACACCACCGGCTAGTAGGAATGGCCACCGGCCATGGGAAAGGGCCGCCGGCCACTGATGAATTTATCGGCCATTGATGGATGGCCGGTCGGCACTGGAGATGGCCGGCCGGTCAAAACTCCCTGCAGAAACTGGTTTTTGACAGCAACAGAGGGCAAGCAGTGTATGGCATGGAATTTCAAGCAAATGTAAGCATGGCCATACTCCCTATCATGCAATGGACTCAAGGAAGCATGACCCTCGGCCCTCGGGCCATCAATTAGGCACGATGGCCTAAGAGGCCAAGTTTTGCAAATCAATGTAAAGGCATGCAACCAAAAGAGATGAATGCCAACACCCTATCATGTTGGGGTCAAGGGGATTGGCGATCGAGGGTTGAGAAGTGTTTCGTCACTTAAAGTACGAACACTCCTCACCCCTCAAGTTTGGCTTGACACCCCAATCCAAACAATGCAATGCATGTATACAAACTTGGCTCAAAGATGCAACATGAGAAATGCAATATGCCAAACATACAAGATGTAATGCCATGTAACTCATCATGCAAACTATGACATGAAATGCAATTAGCTAACAATATGCAAGCATGCAATTGTGATACTAGGCAAGCATGAAATCAAAGCAATGCAATATGATCATGCAATGCAAAGGGGCAGACCTCAGCCCACCCCAAAACAGTGACAAAAGATGCCTAAAATGATGGATAAACACTCATGTAAGCATGCACACCAATAGGCCCAAGATTAAGGCATAACAAAGGGGCATTCTACTACCACTACCCCCAAGCAAACATGGCATGAACTATACAACCAAAACAGAGTTTTAAGGCACCAAAATAAGTCCCAAAACCCACTGATATGGCAGCCCCAAAGGTTTAAACACTTAAGCATGCACAATGCTCATTTCAAGGCACAAAAGGACACATCTTCAAAGCAATAAAAGGAGAACAATTCCAAGTATGAAAGCATAAAAACATGGACTGAAATGGCATGGCAAATGATTCCAAATCATTGAAATAGACCAACTAAGGCATGTTTATGACTCACTTACTTAAGGCTCACAAGCCAAAATGCATAGCAACCATATTAAATATGTCAAACATGACCAAATTAGTAACCAACAGGCCTCAAGCATGGCAAAATATGACCAAGAACTTCGCAAAGCAAGGTCAAAACATGAGAGCATGGTGGGCTAATGGCATGATGCACTTATAGGCAAAATGAGGGAATACAAAGCAAGTGTATTAAGCATGAAAGGGACCACTAATCCAACCAAAAACAGAGGCATATTATGACCCAACAACATACTAAACCCTCTGAAATGGGACCAAAAACACCTAATCATGCATGCTACCCTTATGAGCCAAGAACATGCAAAAATGAGAGACTAAGGGAGAGGGGTGTCCCTCCCCTATGCAAGACCTCAAGACCCCTTCTTCACCACTGAAAATCCACTGGACTTCAGTGGTGAGAAGGCTAATACACAAGAGTAATCAAAGCTTAACAAAGAGAGCACCAAAAGGGCCAAACAAGGCCTAAGAGGGGGAGGTCGACCCCAAACCACAAAACAACCTTAATGAAGTATCTTAAGCATGCAAATACAAGACTTTTTTCAGTTATACACAAAGTCTAAAACAGCAAGCAAGATAGGCAAAAATCTAGTGCAAGATTGGGGAATCTAAAGTAAGAATGTTACCCTTGAAGAACAGCAAGATTAGCCACCTTTCTCTGATCAAAACCAGTTCAAAAACTCAAGAACAAATCCTCAAAGCCTCTCAAGGTCGAAGTATGGTGTAATGGTGTGTGTCTTAGAGCAAAACCAAGGTCAAAACACACTTTTTAGGCTTCCAAACACACACAAAGGATGAGAGAGAGGGAGATATATATATATAGAGAGAGAGTATATGACAGATATATGTATGTATAAGCTCTGGTTTTTTGTTCAACCAAGACAAAGGAGGGGATGGTTCTCTTATATAGGCAATGGAAATGGTGTAAAGCTTCTCAAAGAAGCTAAACAAAAAAGGGTCAAAGGGGGCAAGGGGCGCAAGGCTTCCTGAGGAAGCTGGGACAGCTGGCAAGCTTCTTGAGGAAGCTAAGACAAAGGTCCAAGCTTCCTCAAGAAGCTAGACCAAAAGGGTGCAAAAGGGGCAAAACAGCCACACTTATGCACGGGGGCAGGGTTAGTGCATTCCAGCTGGCACAACTGGCATGCACCATGCCTGAAAAAGGCAAAAAAGTGTTACCGGCCAAAAAAGGAGGCCACTGGCCAAACAGATGGCCGGCCGGCCACACTGAATGCCGACCGGCCAATGGTATACTTCACCAATGGCCGGTAGCCTCAAAACATGGCCGGTGGCCTCAAGCCACGGCCGGTGGGTTCTAGGGGTAGCTAACAAGTTACCATGTACCCTTAGAAACAAAAACACAAGTGTTTGGTGTAAAACCAACCACAGAAGTGTCGAGTTGAGAGATCCTGAGGCAAGGCGCGTAGCCGAGACCTCCGGGAACTCAAAACGAAACACAAACATGAGTAATCACCAAGTGTTCGAGCGGTGACGTCCAAGTTTCGAGGACGGTCAAAAATGGGGTGTCTACAACTGCATTTTGTACTAATACACTGCTCATAACATTCATACACTGTTTTGCGTAGCATACTGATGCGTTTGCCATTTGCGCTTTTCAGCCTCCATTCCAGATTCCTGCTGTAGGAGGTGCTCCAGCTGGGCCTTCTATTCCGGCTCGGGGAGGAGGGCGAGGAGGCACAGTATATCCCTGCACCAAAGCGGGGCGTACTCATGTTAGGAGTAGCTCTCGAGTACCAGTTCCCGATGATGATGAGTCCGAGGCGGAGATAGAGGCGGAGTCGGAGGCAGAGTCGTCCGAGGAGGAGATCGAAGATGACTCGGGCTCAGGCTCAGACGATGGTGCCAACGATGATGATGCTCTTGGACCTTCGTCCAGGAGGAGGACGAGGACAGACTCACGGGCCTGAGACCAGTTAGCATTGATCTAGACTTTTGCTGCTTTTCTTCTTTTTTTGTTTCGTTTTAGACATTTTTCTTTTTTAGCTAGTAGTTTGAGTACTTTGTACTGCCGCTGGCAGGTTTTTGTTTTCTCCAAAGCTATGTACGTAAAAAAATGATGAAATGAAACGAACTTTTTATCTGAAAAAGTGTTACATTTGTACATTTCATACTTCGCATTGCATTGCATCATATTACACCTCAATGTAAATGAGATTGATCTCCTGTCTGAAAATCAAACACTTATATTGTAATAACCAGATAATGAACCGGCCAACGGCAAAACAACTCAAAGAACCCACTGCTCATTTTGAACACACAGCCCATAACACAGTAGTCTTAGTTCATTCTACACACGGCGAATCCTGAACAAACAGTCCAATCTGAAAAGACGGAATACAAAGGTGGAAGCTGTTGAAGCTGAACACACTCAGATGCAATCTGGAACCCATATGTTCACTGTTTCCAAGTGACCCAGGGTTGAACCTCTGTGGTTTTACAAAAGAACCAAATCATGTTTTGCACAAATGTGGAGAATGGCACAGCACTCTGAGCACAAAACGATTTTAAAAAATGGTTTTTAATCGGGTGTTGAGCCTACGACTGAACAAAGCGAACAAAATAGACTCAACAATGAAAAAAACAAAAGGTAAACAACCTAAACACAACGAGACACGCTCAGAACAACTCCAATTAAAAATTGAGACAAAACAAAAGACACGACACACAGACGTGTTACAAGGACGAGAGACCTCTGATCACAAGGAGCCAGTTTCTTCGGGTATTATTCCCACCCTTTCTTATTTGTGATTCTCACATCACTCGGCCCTCAGGCTCGTTTTTTTTTCACTCAAAACCCTTTTGCTCACTTTTTTCTTAACTTACATCTCTCTATTTTTTAATCTCTCATTTTTCATCCCTCCCCAGATATGGTCGGTGGATAAACAAGAGCTAGCGGGTTCATGCCAAACACTGTTAGCTCACAGCTATTTTTATTTATTTATTTATTTATTATTATTATTATTATTATTTTTGGCGTTTAGTCGATGCCCTAGATGAGGGAATGGAGTATGTTGATCCATTCTGATTCGTGCTTCGCACCTGGTTTGATACCTCGTTGCTTGGAGGATGTTGAGAGCTTTCAGCCCTTTGTTGTTAACCTCAGTTGTGCCCTTTTGTTGGCAGGTAGAGTGCCCTTCTGGCAAGTATGTTGACGACGGGGGAAAGACAGAACGCCTGACTCAACTGCGCCCCTAGTTCATCATTTTGACCATTTTTTTGTTTTCGTTTTCTACTAAAAGAATTTTGACCAAAATGAGAGTTAGATTAACACACTTGTTCGACTTTTGATTTGAAAATCATGCAAGTCAGGCTATGAGCACTGAAAGTTTTCCTTTTTTGGGTCCAAGAAAAGGTCCAGTTTTGGAAAATGAAATAATTTTCAAGAAATTAGTTGTAGACACCCAATTTTTGACCGCCCTTAAGACTTGGGCACTACTAATGGTTTACTCGGTGGTGAAAGGCGTGCAGGGCAAAAGGTTCGATTTCTTCGGCAAGAGGAGAGTCAAACCCCAACTTCACACCCCTTTTTGGACCAAAACAATCTTGATCAAAAGATTTTAGACCTTAAAACCCTCTCTTTCAAAATCTTTTTGAAAATAGGTTCTTGCGATGTCCCGACGCTCGCATTTTGTTAAATGTCGCGCCTTTTGGTAAACCGAGCAAGGACAAAGTGAAAATGAATGAAAGAGAGATGAAATCTTTGAAAAATCTTTCAAAACACTTTGTTTAGGGGTTCGGAGTTGAAGAAAAGAGGAAAGGAGAGAAGAGAACTAGTTTGGGAGAAGTTCGGCATGACTCCGGGTAGGACCAAAACTGCACGGCTTCACCAAAACAGGCATAACTTTTTGCATAGTTGGAATTTTGATGCAAGGCTGCAACCATTTGAAAGCTTACTTCCGGGGCTTCAATTTGGACACAAGAATGACCTAAAAAGGAGTCTAGATGAAGGAGATATGCCCATTTGAAGTTGGACCTACAGAGCAGATTTTCTTTGCCGGCCATCGATGATGCAGTGCCGGCCACCAGTGATGTACTGCCGGCTAACAATGTCAAAAATCAATTTTTTTAGATATTTTACCTCCAGCTGTTAGGCACAAGTCCCCAACTCAGATATTTCGACCAACCTTTGCTTTTTGCTATATATGAGGCCATATATCATATATTCAAGAGAGGAGAACACTTAGAACTTCTTGAGCAAGTTTTGAGAGCCCCTCTCTCTACACATCTCTCTCTACATTCCTCTCTCTCAAGAACTCTTGAGCATTTGTGCTAGAAGGCTTGCATACAAGCATCTTCAACCTATCAACCCTTGAGAAGAGTTGATCACCATTGGCTTGAGGTCCCTTGGAACTTACTTTTGGGCTGATTGAAGGTTGTTTGGCTCAGATTTGGGGCTGTTTTGCTGCTGTCCTTCAAGGTTCTTCAAGGGTAAGCACTTGCTCTTTTGAAGCTTTGTTTTGCATGCTTGTTTTACTACCATTTCAAACTGTTTTTGGCTTGGTTTTGAACTGAAGAAAGATCTGATTTTCAGTCCTAAAAGTCTTGGTTTAAGCCTTGTTTGGCTAGGGGGTTGTCTCTCCCTTTTGTTCCTTAGCTTGTTTAGCTTTTGAGCCATCTTTCAAGGCCTTTCAAAATAACTTTTCGTGGCCTTTGAACCACTGAAATCCAAAGGATTTTCAGTGGTAAAAACCCTATTTTGAGGCTCAAAATGGGAGGGGGTGGTCCCCCCTCCTCTTGTCCTCTTTGCTTGCATTTTTGGCCTTCCAAAGGACCATCCCTCTATGCATTTTTGAGGCTTGGTTCATGCCTATTTTTGTGACCTCTAGGACCCGCCTTGGCCCTGTCCAAGGCTGGTTTGGTCATATCTTGCATGCATCTAGTATGTGTAATGTAACTCCATCCATAGCTCATCAAAGTAGCATGTGTGCTTGGCTTTAGTTGAGTCCATTTCAGTCCATTTTTGGTGATGTTTTACCATGCCATAAACCTGTTTTGGGTCGGTTTTGTTACCCCATGTTTGCTTGATGCACTTGTAATGTAAATCCCCTAAACTAGCTTCATTTGCTCCATGCAATGCCATGTCATTTTAGCTTGTTTGGTTTACATTCCAGCATGTATTTGGTCATCATTTGGTATGTTATGACCCTATCCATAGTTGGTTTGATCATCCTTTGCATGCTCCATATAGGTGTAGAACAAATCTTGTTTACTAGCCTTTTGTGCATGATGTTTTGACTCATCATACTAGCATATTTTGGCTTTGCTCAAACTTGATTTTATGCTTATTTTGAAGTGTTCTAGGACTGTTTTAGGCTGCCATGGCCATATCACTCATGCTTCGTATAGCTATAGTGTAAATGCTTAGGCTAGTCTTGGGTTTTGAGGCCTCTATCATGTCATACATGTGATGTTTGCATGCCTTGCCCTCATTCCACATGCTATTTCAGTCCATGAAATGTTTTCATACATTTGCATTTGACATGCCTTGAATGCTTTGTATAGCTTGTGCTTTATGCCTCAAAAATGGACTTTTGTGCATGCCACTTAGCCTAAGCCTTTGGCTCATCATTTCAGTACATTTTGGATCCTAATACACCATGATGTAACTCTGTTTTTGGTTGTCTAAGTCATGCCATGATTGGTTCTCATAGGTGTAGTGCATTGCCTCTTTAAAGCCTTGCATGCTCCATGCTTTTAGCCTTGTGTTCTAGCCTTTGTTGGCTAGCTTTGAGCTTGATTTTGATCTTGTTTGAGCTTGCCCTAGGACTGTTTTAGGTCCCCCCGGCCCCTTGGGGCTTGCCTTGTATGGCCATGGTTTAAGTCTCTTTGCTTACTTTGAGCTTTGAGCATCCTAACATGCTTTACTTGTGTTGTTTAAATGATTTGGCATCATTTATCATCTCATTTCAGTGCATATAGTGTTGTTACACTTGCACATTTGTCACTTCTTAGGCACTTTTGAGAGTTGCCCCTTTTAGGCCCCTTTGTTGAACCTTTCACATTTTGCATGCTTGAGTATGTGGTGTGGCTTAATTCATCGCTTTGGCTACTGATTTGGACCTAGTTGAGAGCCGTCCATCTTTGGTGTAAGCCCATCATACCATGTTGTCGCATGCTTGTTTCATTTCGTATGTTGTCGCATACTTGTTTAGCTTTGCATGCCTTGCATACTTGCATGATCATGTTGCATTTTGCCATGTTGTCCAAGGTTGTTGCCTCACATCATGCTTATACGCTTGTTGCATGCTTGGGTTAGTTGCATGTTTGCACACTTAGGTCATGTTGCATGTTTGCTATGCTTATATGTTGCATTGCTTGGATTAAGTATTAATCCGAGCACAGGGAACAAGGGACGTTTCATACTCCAAGTGATGGAACGCATCTCAATTCTCGGTCGCCGAAGCTCTTGATGATTCATGATAGAGTTCTAGGCTTTACTTGCTTTATTTGTGCATTCATTTTCATATTGATTTGCACAAGTTGGATCTTTGGCCATCATACATCGGGATACGTGATTGATGGTCGTGGATCTGACTTGGCCTCTCCCTTGATGTTTTGAGGTGATTTGGAGTGCCATGGTGCGTACATGTCCTTGGGAAACCCTCCCTTTTCTCTATTTTGTGCTTCGTTGCAGTTTGGTGTCACAGCACACCAGTGGCCGGCAGTGTGCCATCCTTGGCCGGCAGTGCTCTGTTCTTGGCCGGCAGTACTCCTCTCATGGCCGGCAGGCCACTGGTGGCTTCCCCTGCAGTGTTTTGGTAAGTTTCAGTAACAAGCACTGGAAGACACCCTGCAAACAGAGCCTCTAAAGAGCAATCGGAAGGCGTTTCGAGGCGAAGAACCAAAAGTGAGCATGCATGCCTCCCTTCTTCAAACAGAGCTGGAATAGCACCGTTTACTGTTTTCCCTACTTGTTTGTTGTCATTCATAATCAGTTAGTTAATTTGTTAATTAATTAAGTTGTGTAATAATTAGTTGTAGCTAATTATTCATTTGGTTCTATAATAATTAATTAGCTTGTGAGTTAGTTAATTAGGTGGCTTGTATTATTTATTCGGTCCCTCCGAGCGGGGGCAAATTTGTAATAAGTGTGGGTGCGTGTGTGCATGTCTTCCAACCCCATTTCTTTCTCCCTTTTATTTAACCGCTTATAATGGTTAGATTTAGGGCATATTTCAATTAGCATACCTTATGCTATGCATGCGTGCATCATTCATCAGTATTGCATGCACCGGGCTCGGCGCATCATGCTAACTGCATAAGTATTTCAAATCTAACTGGAATACATGCTATCTGTGCATTTCACATGTCATCCTTAGATTAGCCGAGCCTATTCTAGTGACATTCTGTATTTGACGCACTAGCCATTTTAACATGAACTAGGATCACGCATGATTACTAACTAGTTTATTGTTTTGGCTTGGAGTACATTGTAAGTGTTTTATGTTTTAGCATCTCGCATGAGTGTGAATGTTAACATGACAGCATGCTTACCATGTGACTATATGCTTATGTGATATAACTGCCTGAATGCCTGTGGGTGAAGGTTGGATTAGTTGAATTGGGATAATTCATTGAAATCCGTATTTTAGCCTAGTTGCGAGTAGCAAATCTCAATGCGTTTTCCAAACAAACGGATATGCAATGCTTTGTTTCAAATTGGGCGATCTAGTCTATACTTTTGTGTTGTGCGCATCACATAGTAATTCTAGCTAATTAACTGGAATAAGAACACATAACGTTTTCAAAATCGGATATCATGGTTAGTAGAGGCCGATCTTCGGATCGGCGCGAGAGGGGGTGCTCATAGCTGACCTTCCCCGATCATACCCAAGTTCCCGAGGCGAGGCAACTTTGGTGATGACGGACACGTGGCCTTCGGCACCGAGTCAGGGTTTCCTAAATTCCCTCATTAAAAAATATTTAGGTGGCGACTCTGTATCTGGCAAAGCAGTCCATGTTTGGCATTTCTTTCAAAAAAATCTGTTTTCTCAAAAACGATTTGCCGGATTTGGACTCTTTGGTTCAGATTAAGAACCGTGACAAATCGAGTCCGAACTGTAGCAGTGAGGCCCAAGGGCGCGTCTACAGTTTCTGGTGACTCTGCTGGGGATTTAGTGAACTTGACTCGAACTCATGATATCTTGTTTTGTTCACACTCATGTGTTTCTTTGCATTGCATGTGCATTGGTGCGCCTAGGACACCGTGTTTGCCGTATGCTATTCCTGAACGGTTTGCCGGAGGCTTGCTTTGAGAAGCGTGCCATAAGGCTGACCGGTTGCGGGCTCTGCCACGACGGGAACACAAACCCCGGTTTTACCGGGGCACCCTTTTGACCATTCAACCTAGTGCATATTCGGAATCCATAGTGACCATTCCAAGCTAGGACAGGTTGCTTATCCGTTTATAGGTTGTTTGAAGCTGCTGCGTGCATAGTGAAACCCTAGCTCCTGACAAAATAGGACAGGGAAACCCTACCCCAACATAGGGGTGTTTTGGCTCTCTTTTACTTGCTATGTGCTTTTAGAGTGTATCTCTACAGGAACGTACATATCAGTCTGTAAGTTTGAGCATCAGGCCTGCGGGCATCAGTATCAGTGTTGTGGAGAAATAGTTATATCTGCGGGTATCCGATTCAGTGTTTTGGGGCAGTGATTTTGGGGAACAGTGATTAGTATTAGAGTACAGCTGTTCAGCTACGCCTGTGTTTGTTCCGTTTGGGCTGAAATGCTACATGTTTTCTCTTTCAAGGTTCAGAGATTCGAGTACAGAATAGCCAGTATTTTCCTTCGCTAAGGCAAGGCAGACATCTGATCCGTCAGTCACCAGTCACATCACCTCTGTTCGGATCCGTAACTTTCAGTTAATATGGAGGACGGGGTGCGTCAACTCCAAAAGGCCATGCAGCAGGATGCTGCTCGTCAGGCAGAGTTTACCGCCCGCCAGGCGGAGGTTCTGGCTCAACAAGTAGACTTAATCACCAAGCTTCAACAGTAACAGCAACCCCAATCCCAACAAGACGGAGTGTCTGCTTCGCACCCAGCTCCACCCCCACCTATGGTTCCAATACCCAGAGAGGCAGCTCACGTCCAGGAAATTACGGATGTTCTGACAAGGCCAGTCCCACTGCCAATCCCACCTCAGTTGTCCAAAGCACCGGTTAATCCAGTGGACACGCCATTTGAATTTGAGGTTGATCCGACCGCCCTGAAGGTCAGCGAGCTCGAAAAGCTATTCAAAAGAGCTCAAGGCATTAACGCCATTCCAGATTTAGAGGATGGTTATACCAACTTAGTGGTGACATTACCGGACCGGTTCAAGATGCCACATATTGATCGCTTCGATGGCTCTGAAGATCCAATGGTGCACCACCACCTGTTTTCTGATATCCTGAGGCCAATGGGGTTGACCACAGCCCAGAAGCTGTCACTATTCAGCCAAACCATGTATGGGATAGCCGCAATCTGGTATGCGAAATTGGAGAACTTTGTGAAACAGAATTGGGAAGAAATGGCTGAGGCTTTCATCGCTCAATACTCCTATAACACACAGATCAAGGTCACAACTCGTGATCTTGAAGTCACCCGACAAGAGCCAAAGGAGGTTTTTTTCAGAGTTTGTGGCGAGATGGAGGGCAAAGGCCTCGATGATGGCTACAAGGCTTTCCGACAAAGACTAGATAAGGATGGTTGTGCGTAACCTCCAACCCAGGCTAATGCAAAAGATGATCGTCCTCCCCCTTCCCACCTTTACGGACCTACACGAGATTGGGGTACAGATCGAGGACGCTATGAAGCAGGGCCTTATTGACCAGGAGAAGGAGCAGCCCAGGAGGGCATTTACCCACAGTTCGAATGCGACCACCAGTGGTGACGCAGATGCTAGAACTTCAGACGTGGGCATGGTCACCACCACCACACAAAAAATAGCCACCCTATTCACCGATGCATCCGAAACTAGTTCGCAAATAGCCAAATACCCACCTCGGGGCCAAAGGGTGTTTACCCCACTGTACATGTCTCTCTCAACAGCCCTGAAGGCCCTGATCGAAAAGGGGCATCTGAAGCCCCTGGAGCCGCTGCCATTACCAAAGAAACCCCCTCTCTCACATAACCCAGCTGTCTACTGTGCCTTCCATCAGCGAGCTGGCCATGACACTGACATGTGCTTTCGTCTTCACCATGAAGTACAAGATCTGATCGACAACAAGGTCATCGCCGCACCAGTCCAGCAAGGTCTATATTCACCGGATCTGTGAATCTGGGGGATAGTGTGATGTGATCGAGCGATGAACTACCTGCGGACGGCACTCAGTTTACTCCAGATGTGGCGTATGGCACGCACTAGTCTGAGCATTTGCGAATGCTGGTTTTTTTTTTTTTTTTTTTTTTACTTTCTGACTTAGGTATTGAGTCAGTCTTGTTGTGTTGTATTGAGTCAGTCTTTTTGTACAGAGTCAGTCTTTTCTTACTGAGTCAGTTGGGTCTGTCTTGTTGTACTGAGTCAGTCATGTTTTGTTAGAGTCGGGTGATTTCGGGCATGTTACCTCAAACATCACTTGCTTGTTTTGTGTTTGTCTTTTCGTTTTCTTTTGAGTCTGTTTCTGCCTTGGAGCCAGTAATGCCAACAGATTTGAATGAACAGCAGTGGTTTTTCATGCTCTTGTATTCGCTTCTGCCTTGTGCCAGTTGTGCCAGAAGTTCTAAAATGAAACGACGGAGCATCTCACCTGCTCTCCTACGCCTTGAAGTCATTGTAATGACTTGAGTTTTTCAAAACTTTTTGAACACTACGGTGAAAACGAAGAGGAAGGAATTCCTCGGGATTTGTAAAACTTTGATCAACCAAGAGAAAGAGAGGCGTGCTAAGCGCTTAATGAATGAAATCATGTTTGTCAACGTGAGTACTGAGAAGGACCCTGGCTTGATCCAGATTGGTTCCACACTATCTTCAGCGCGAGCGATTTGTCGCTTTCTTAAAAATTTTCAAAAAAAAATATTTTTGCGCGGTCCTGCGAAGACCTGTGTGGAATCGCTCTTGCGATGTGCAGCTTAGGATCGCTCTCAGCCTCGAGACTTGAGCCCTTGCTTTCAAACCTTGAACCACAATTCAGAATGTTCAATGGTCAACTAAAACATGAGGCCTGTGTGGCCAGATCAGAAGCGGCCCATGAATTAAGGGCGAGAAAGTCAAAAGAAGCTTGCAAAGCTGGATCAGAAGCACCCCTTGAACTAGGGGCAAAAGATGCCAGATTGTGCTCGAAGAGCCAAAGATGGATCATTCTGTAAATCAACGAAGATCGGCCAGAATGACAAATCCCAGAAGGGAAGAAAGAAAAAGACAGTTTCTGCTGAAGAACAACTGAGTTCCTATCCACAACACTATGGGCAAATTCAGACCCCATTAGATGGACTCCTGCATTGTCAGCGAATAACAACCATTCTCCTGGATTCAGATGACTTCAGGATCTCAAAACCATTTGACATGGACAAAGCTACACTTTTACCCTTGAGAGGCTCGTTGGGTCGAAAACCCGGAAGGGCGACCCAGGCAAAAGTTAGAGCAAGAAAAAGAAGAAAAAGAAAAGAGAAAAATGCAAAAAAAGAGAAGAAAAGAAAAAATGAAGAAAATGAAAAGAAAAGATGAAAAAGAAGAAAAGAATAGAAAAGAAAAAGAAAAACAAAGCTCGCAAGGTCGAAAACCCGCAATGGGCGCCTTGGCAAAAGTTAGAGCCTAAAAAGTGAAGGTTAAATACCCGAGTGTACCTTAACCCCGAACTACGTAAGGCTTGATTCCCATCTTTGGGATACGTAGACAACTTCATTCTAAAGTCCAGCCGTAAAACACTTCAAATTGATTGTGCCCATGTAATGGTTTTGATCATCTTCGCCTTCTCTGTATCCAAGAATTTGGTTGTGATCGTCACTCTGAGGACTGATTACAATGCGCTGCGGTGCCATTCAAACAAGGGGCAACTTTCCGTTGCCATGCAGCTCTCTTTGAGCAAGGGGCAATTTTCCTCCAGATCCGAGGTTGTGCATATCAAGAGTAGGTTCCGTGCTTGTTGAGCATTGGCCGTTTGCAAAAATAATTTTTGAGAATTTTTACTGAGGTTGACTAATTTTCTCGAAAATTATTCCATTCTTTCCAAAACTGAACCTTTTTCTTGGATCCAAAAAAGGAAAACTTTCAGTGCTCATAGCCTAACTTACATGATTTCAAATCAGAAAATCGAACAAGCATGTTAATCTAACTCTCATGTTGGTCAAAATTGTTTTAGTAGAAAACCAAAACAAAAAAAATGGTCAAAGTGATGAACCAGGGGCACAGTTGAGTCAGGTGTTCTGTCTTTCCCTCGTCGTCAACATATTTGCCAAAAGGGCACTCTATTCGCCAGAAGAAGGGCACAGCCGAAGCTGTTAGTAAAGGGCTGAAAGCTCTCTCATCCTCCAAACAACGAGGTATCAAGTCAAGTGCGAAGCACGAATTGGAATGGATCAAGATATTCCACTCCCTCATCCGAGGCATCGACTAGACGTCACCGGAAGAATAGCCGCGAGCTGATAATATGTTGGGCATGAACCCACAACCTCTTGTTTATCCATCAACCACCCAGGGGAGGGATGAAAAAAATGAGAGATTGAAGAATAGAGAGATGTGCGCTGAGAGAAAAAGTGAGGAAAAGGGCTTTTTCAGAAATATAGAGCCTGAGGGCCGAGTGATGTGAGAATCACAAATAAGAAAGGGTGGGAAATATTACCCGGAGAAATTGGCTCCTCGCAAACTGAGAGGTCTCTCGCCTTTGTAATGCGTCTGAGTGTCGTCTCTTTTGTTTTGTTTGCCTCAATTCTTGTTTTGAGTTGTTTCGAGCTTGTCTCGTTGTGTTTAGGTTGTTTACCTTTTGTTTTCCATTGTTGAGACTTTTTTACTGTGTTCAGTCATAGGCTCAATACTCGGTTAAGAACTCATTCTTAATTTTGAAAATAAAATCGTTTTGTGCTCAGAGTGTTGTGCCATTCTTTACATTTGTGCAAAACAAGATTTGTTCTTTCATAAAACCGCAGGGTTCAACCCAGGTCATGTGAGAACAGTAAAACCTGGACCTATCTTAAGCTTTTTGGATTCCAGATTGCGATGCAAAAGAAAAAGGAAAATTTGGAGCATTTGAGTGTGTTTCAATTTCTACAAGTTCAGTCGTCATATCCCGTACGTTCAGAATGAGCTGTGTATTCAGAATGAGCAGTATGCTGTTATGGGCTATGTTCAAAAGAAACAGGAGTACTGTGTTATGAGCTGTATGTTCAGAATGAGCAGTGTGTTGTATGAGCTGTGTGTTCAGAGTGGATAGAATGCTATGCCAACTATTCTCATGCCAGAATGGCAATCAGAAGTGCTCTCCCGGAGTATCAATCCGTGCCAAATGTACCTTGGCTGTGTTTGCAATGAGTTCCTAGGAGATCAACTGCGACGGTGGAAACTAGAGTTCGAACGGCTGCTGCCTAGAACACAAAAGATCGGGATTTCCGAGACTAAAGTTTGGTTTGAATACCCAGGGGTGTATCCCCGGCTTGAAATCTATATGGAAGCCCCATAGGTTGAGGTAGCATGTATGCACCTCAATTCTAGATACTGATCCACCCTAGTCTGTCACCCCGTTGAAGAATAGGAAAAGTTGTGAGTATGATCAGGAAGAAAAACGGTATCCGTGGCTTCCCCAGCAGATGTTGCTTCTTGTCAATATTTTAGCACCTTTGTACTGTGAGTTGAAGGTAAGTGTTCGAAGAACACAAGCGGGAGATCCCAATCAGAGTAGAGCAGTTCACCGCCACTCACCTCATGAGGAGCTTTCTAAAGCCCCTCTTTGTTTTGATTCATTGCTTTCCTTGAACATCATGCATTGTATTGCATTCTACCCATCAAGATCCTTTCTTGTTCATGCACGGTATTGTATGTACCGTTCATTCAGAGAAGTTCCGGTTCAGTTTGACTGATACCTTTCTCCTCTCGCGTGTGCTACGTTGAGAGATTTTCTTTTTCTCCTCTCGCGTGTGCTACGTTGAGCGGTTTCTTTTTCTCCTCTCGCGTGTGCTACGCTGAGAGGTTTTCTTTTTCTCCTCTCGCATGTGCTACACTGAGAGGTTTTTCTCTTTCTTCTCTCGCGTGTGCTATGCTGAGAGATTTTTCCTTTTCACTCTTGCGTGTGCTACGCTGAGCGGTTTCTTTTTCTCCTTTCGCGTGTGCTACGTTGAGAGATTTTCTCTTTCTTCTCTCGCGTGTGCTACGTTGAGAGATTTTCTCTTTCTTCTCTTGCGTGTGCTACGCTGAGAGGTTTTTCTCTTTCTTCTCTCGCATGTGCTACGTTGAGAGATTTTCCCTTTTCACTCTTGCATGTGCTACGCTGAGTGGTTTCTTTTTCTCCTCTCGCGTGTGCTACGCTGAGAGGTTTTTTCTCTTTCTTCTCTCGCGTGTGCTACGCTGAGAGATTTTCCCTTTTCACTCTTGCGTGTGCTACGCTGAGAGATTTTTCCTTTTCCTCTCTCGCGTGTGCTACGTTGAGAGATTTTCTCTTTCTTCTCTCGCGTGTGCTACGTTGAGAGATTTTCTCTTTCTTCTCTTACGTGTGCTACGCTGAGAGGTTTTTCTCTTTCTTCTCTCGCGTGTGCTACGCTGAGAGATTTTCCCTTTTCACTCTTGCGTATGCTACGCTGAGCGGTTTCTTTTTCTCCTCTCGCGTGTGCTACGCTGAGAGGTTTTTCTCTTTCTTCTCTCGCGTGTGCTACGCTGAGAGATTTTCCCTTTTCACTCTTGCATGTGCTACGCTGAGCGGTTTCTTTTTCTCTCTCGCGTGTGCTACGTTGAGAGATTTTCTCTTCTCTTCTTCTCGCGTGTGCTACGTTGAGAGATTTTCTCTTTCTTCTCTTCGCGTGTGCTATGCTGAGAGGTTTTCTCTTTCTTGTCTCGCGTGTGCTACGCTGAGAGGTTTTTCTCTTTCTTCTCTCGCATGTGCTACGCTGAGAGATTTTCCCTTTTCATTCTTGCATGTGCTACGCTGAGCGTTTCTTTTTCTCCTCTTGCATGTGCTACGTTGCGAGATTTTCTCTTTCTTCTCTCGCGTGTGCTACGTTGAGAGATTTTCTCTTTCTCTCTTGCGTGTGCTACGCTGAGAGGTTTTTCTCTTTCTTCTCTCGCGTTTGCTACGCTGAGAGATTTTCCCTTTTCACTCTTGCGTGTGCTACGCTGAGCAGTTTCTTTTTCTCCTCTCGCGTGTGCTACACTGAGAGGTTTTTCTCTTTCTTCTCTCGCGTGTGCTACGCTGAGAGATTTTCCCTTTTCACTCTTGCGTGTGCTACGCTGAGCAGTTTCTTTTTCTCCTCTCGCGTGTGCTACGTTGAGAGATTTTCTCTTTCTTCTCTCGCGTGTGCTACGTTGAGAGATTTTCTCTTTCTTCTCTCGCGTGTGCTACGCTGAGAGGTTTTCTCTTTCTTCTCTCGCGTGTGCAACGCTGAGAGGTTTTTCTTTTTCTTCTCTCGCGTGTGCTACGCTGAGAGATTTTTCCCTTTCCTCTCTCGCGTGTGCTACGTTGAGAGATTTTCTCTTTCTCCTCTCGCGTGTGCTACGCTGAGCGGTTTCTTTTTCTCCTCTCGCGTGTGCTACGTTGAGAGATTTTCTCTTTCTTCTCTCGCGTGTGCTACGCTGAGAGATTTTTCCATTTCCTCTCTTGCGTGTGCTACGTTGAGAGATTTTCTCTTTCTCCTCTCACGTGTGCTACGTTGAGAGATTTTCTCTTTCTTCTCTTGCGTGTGCTACGCTGAGAGATTTTCCTTTTCCTCTCTCGCGTGTGCTACGTTGAGAGGTTTTCTCTTTCTCCTCTCGCGTGTGCTACGCTGAGAGGTTCACCCCTTTCTTCTCTTGCGTGTGATACGCTGAGAAGTGTTGCTCTTTCCTCTCCTACGTACGATACGCTGAGAGATGTTGTGTTTGAGACTCCGGGTATTCTCGGTAGTCGCTTTTAGCCTTCTCCGCGTGAAACACAGTGAGAATTGTATAATTTTCTTGCATCCTTTCTGCATGAGATGTAGCTTGGTTCATGTTTACATGCTTATGTACGAGTTTGCTGTAGCATTTCTTTGCATAACATTCGCTTAAAATGTTGCCTTTATTTTGCATAATTGTTTCATTATAGCCCTCTTTGCATAATCGTAAGTTTTGCACTTACATTGTGCATCGTTTCCATCTTGCCCCTGAACTACACTGGTTTGATTCCTCGCAATAGGATACGTAGGCAGCCTGCGGGCGCAACCATTTATTTAACCGTATTTCTATTTGTTTGTCCAAGTCTTCGGCCTTGTAAAAAATGGGTCGTCTCTGGGCTTTGACATTCACTCCTGTCATTTCATGACTTTTGAGTTCTGTCAAAGAGGGGCAACTGTAGACACTCCATTTTTGACCGCCCTTAAGACTTGGGCACTACTAATGGTTTACTCGGTGGTGAAAGGCGTGTAGGGCAAAAGGTTCGATTTCTTCGGCAAGAGGAGAGTCAAACCCCAACTTCACACCCCTTTTTGGACCAAAACAATCTTGATCAAAAGATTTTAGACCTTAAAACCCTCTCTTTCAAAATCTTTTTGAAAATAGGTTCCTGCGATGTCCCGACGCTCGCATTTTGTTAAATGTCGCGCCTTTTGGTAAACCGAGCAAGGACAAAGTGAAAATGAATGAAAGAGAGATGAAATCTTTGAAAAATCTTTCAAAACACTTTGTTTAGGGGTTTGGAGTTGAAGAAAAGAGGAAAGGAGAGAAGAGAACTAGTTTGGGAGAAGTTCGGCATGACTCCGAGTAGGACCAAAACTGCGCGGCTTCACCAAAACAGGCATAACTTTTTGCATAGTTGGAATTTTGATGCAAGGCTGCAACCATTGGAAAGCTTACTTCCGGGGCTTCAATTTGGACACAAGAATGACCTAAAAAGGAGTCTAGATGAAGGAGATATGCCCATTTGAAGTTGGACCTACAGAGCAGATTTTCTCTGCCGGCCATCGATGATGCAGTGCCGGCCACCAGTGATGTACTGCCGGCTAACAATGTCAAAAATCAATTTTTTTAGATATTTTACCTCCAGCTGTTAGGCACAAGTCCCCAACTCAGATATTTCGACCAACCTTTGCTTTTTGCTATATATGAGGCCATATATCATATATTCAAGAGAGGAGAACACTTAGAACTTCTTGAGCAAGTTTTGAGAGCCCCTCTCTCTACACATCTCTCTCTACATTCCTCTCTCTCAAGAACTCTTGAGCATTTGTGCTAGAAGGCTTGCATACAAGCATCTTCAACCTATCAACCCTTGAGAAGAGTTGATCACCATTGGCTTGAGGTCCCTTGGAACTTACTTTTGGGCTGATTGAAGGTTGTTTGGCTCAGATTTGGGGCTGTTTTGCTGCTGTCCTTCAAGGTTCTTCAAGGGTAAGCACTTGCTCTTTTGAAGCTTTGTTTTGCATGCTTGTTTTACTACCATTTCAAACTGTTTTTGGCTTGGTTTTGAACTGAAGAAAGATCTGATTTTCAGTCCTAAAAGTCTTGGTTTAAGCCTTGTTTGGCTAGGGGGTTGTCTCTCCCTTTTGTTCCTTAGCTTGTTTAGCTTTTGAGCCATCTTTCAAGGCCTTTCAAAATAACTTTTCGTGGCCTTTGAACCACTGAAATCCAAAGGATTTTCAGTGGTAAAAACCCTATTTTGAGGCTCAAAATGGGAGGGGGTGGTCCCCCCTCCTCTTGTCCTCTTTGCTTGCATTTTTGGCCTTCCAAAGGACCATCCCTCTATGCATTTTTGAGGCTTGGTTCATGCCTATTTTTGTGACCTCTAGGACCCGCCTTGGCCCTGTCCAAGGCTGGTTTGGTCATATCTTGCATGCATCTAGTATGTGTAATGTAACTCCATCCATAGCTCATCAAAGTAGCATGTGTGCTTGGCTTTAGTTGAGTCCATTTCAGTCCATTTTTGGTGATGTTTTACCATGCCATAAACCTGTTTTGGGTCGGTTTTGTTACCCCATGTTTGCTTGATGCACTTGTAATGTAAATCCCCTAAACTAGCTTCATTTGCTCCATGCCATGCCATGTCATTTTAGCTTGTTTGGTTTACATTCCAGCATGTATTTGGTCATCATTTGGTATGTTATGACCCTATCCATAGTTGGTTTGATCATCATTTGCATGCTCCATATAGGTGTAGAACAAATCTTGTTTACTAGCCTTTTGTGCATGATGTTTTGACTCATCATACTAGCATATTTTGGCTTTGCTCAAACTTGATTTTATGCTTATTTTGAAGTGTTCTAGGACTGTTTTAGGCTGCCATGGCCATATCACTCATGCTTCGTATAGCTATAGTGTAAATGCTTAGGCTAGTCTTGGGTTTTGAGGCCTCTATCATGTCATACATGTGATGTTTGCATGCCTTGCCCTCATTCCACATGCTATTTCAGTCCATGAAATGTTTTCATACATTTGCATTTGACATGCCTTGAATGCTTTGTATAGCTTGTGCTTTATGCCTCAAAAATGGACTTTTGTGCATGCCACTTAGCCTAAGCCTTTGGCTCATCATTTCAATACATTTTGAATCCTAATACACCATGATGTAACTCTGTTTTTGGTTGTCTAAGTCATGCCATGATTGGTTCTCATAGGTGTAGTGCATTGCTTCTTTAAAGCCTTGCATGCTCCATGCTTTTAGCCTTGTGTTCTAGCCTTTGTTGGCTAGCTTTGAGCTTGATTTTGATCTTGTTTGAGCCTGCCCTAGGACTGTTTTAGGTCCCCCCGGCCCCTTGGGGCTTGCCTTGTATGGCCATGGTTTAAGTCCCTTTGCTTACTTTGAGCTTTGAGCATCCTAACATGCTTTACTTGTGTTGTTTAAATGATTTGGCATCATTTATCATCTCATTTCAGTGCATATAGTGTTGTTACACTTGCACATTTGTCACTTCTTAGGCACTTTTGAGAGTTGCCCCTTTTAGGCCCCTTTGTTGAACCTTTCACATTTTGCATGCTTGAGTATGTGGTGTGGCTTAATTCATCGCTTTGGCTACTGATTTGGACCTAGTTGAGAGCCGTCCATCTTTGGTGTAAGCCATCTTACCATGTTGTCGCATGCTTGTTTCATTTCGTATGTTGTCGCATACTTGTTTAGCTTTGCATGCCTTGCATACTTGCATGATCATGTTGCATTTTGCCATGTTGTCCAAGGTTGTTGCCTCACATCATGCTTATACGCTTGTTGCATGCTTGGGTTAGTTGCATGTTTGCACACTTAGGTCATGTTGCATGTTTGCCATGCTTATATGTTGCATTGCTTGGATTAAGTATTTATCCGAGCACGGGGAACGAGGGACGTTTCATACTCCAAGTGATGGAACGCATCTCAATTCTCGGTCGCCGAAGCTCTTGATGATTCATGATAGAGTTCTAGGCTTTACTTGCTTTATTTGTGCATTCATTTTCATATTGATTTGCACAAGTTGGATCTTTGGCCATCATGCATCGGGATGCGTGATTGATGGCCGTGGATCCGACTTGGCCTCTCCCTTGATGTTTTAAGGTGATTTGGAGTGCCATGGTGCGTACATGTCCTTGGGAAACCCTCATTTTTCTCTATTTTGTGCTTCATTGCAGTTTGGTGTCACAGCACACCAGTGGCCAGCAGTGTACCATTGATGGCCGGTAGTGTGCCACCCTTGGCCGGCAGTGCTCTGTTCTTGGCCGGAAATACTCCTCTCATGGCCGGCAGGCCACTGGTGGCTTCACCTGCAGTGTTTTGGTAAGTTTCAGCAACAAGCACTGGAAGACACCCTACAAACAGAGCCTCTAAAGAGCAACCGGAAGGGGTTTCGAGGCAAAGAACCAAAAGCGAGCATGCATGCCTACCTTATTCAAACAGAGCTGGAATAGCACCGTTTACTGCTTTCCTTACTTGTTTGTTGTCATTCATAATTAGTTAGTTAATTTGTTAATTAATTAAGTTGTGTAATAATTAGTTGTAGCTAGTTATTCATTTGGTTATGTAATAATTAATTAGCTTGTGAGTTAGTTAATTAGGTGGCTTGTATTATTTATTCGGTCCCTCCGAGCGGGAGCAAATTTGTAATAAGTGTGGGTGCGTGTGTGCATGTCTTCCAACCCCATTTCTTTCTCCCTTTTATTTAACCGCTTATAATGGTTAGATTTAGGGCATATTTCAATTAGCATACCTTATGCTATGCATGCGTGCATCATTCATCAGTATTGCATCCACCGGGCTCAGCGCATCATGCTAACTGCATAAGTATTTCAAATCTAACTGGAATACATGCTATCTGTGCATTTCACATGTCATCCTTAGATTAGCTAAGCCCATTCTAGTGACATTTTGTATGCGACGCACTAGCCATTTTAACATGAACTAGGATCACACATGATTACTAACTAGTTTATTGTTTTGGCTTGGAGTACACTGTAAGTGTTTTATGTTTTAGCATCTCGCATGAGTGTGAATGTTAACATGACAGCATGCTTACCATGTGGCTATATGCTTATGTGATATAACTGCCTGAATGCTTGTGGGTGAAGGTTGGATTACTTGAATTGGAATAATTCACTGAAATCCGTATTTTAGCCTAGTTGCGAGTAGCAAATCTCAAAGCATTTTCCAAACAAACGGATATGCAATGCTTTGTTCCAAATTAGGCGATCTAGTCTATACTTTTGTGTTGTGCGCATCACATAGTAATTCTAGCTAATTAACTAGAATAAGAACACATAACGTTTTCAAAATCGGATATCATGGTTAGTAGAGGCCGATCTTCGGATCGGGCGAGAGGGGGTGCTCATAGCTGACCTTCCCCGATCGTACCCAAGTTCCCAAGCCGAGGCAACTTTGGTGATGACGGACACGTGGCCTTCGGCACCGAGTCAGGGTTTCCTAAATTCCCCCATTAAAAATATTTAGGTGGCGACTCTGTATCTGGCAAAGCAGTCCATGTTTGGCATTTCTTTCAAAAAATCTGTTTTCTCAAAAACAATTTGCCGGATTTGGACTCTTTGGTTCAGATTAAGAACCGTGACAAATCGAGTCCGAACTGTAGCAGTGAGGCCCAAGGGCACGTCTACATTAGTCAACCTCAGTAAAAATTTTCAAAAACTATTTTTGCAAACGGTCAATGCTCAACGAGCGCAGAACTTACTCTCGAGATGCACAACCTCGGATCGGAGGCAATGGAAAATTGCCCCTTGTCTGGATGGCACTGCATGGCAACGGAAAGTTGCCCCTGGTTTGAATGGCGACTCATGGCAACGGAAAGTTGCCCTTGTCTGGACAGCGCTGCGGCATTTTGTAGTCAATCCCCATTAGCGATGATCACGACCGAACTCTCGGATACAGAGAGGACGAAGATGGTGAAAACCAATATATAGACACAGTCGCTTTGAAAGCGTTGGGGGCTGGACTTCAGGATGAAGTTGCCTACGTATCCCAAACATGGGAATCAAGCCTTACGTAGTTCGGTTGTCACAACCGAACTTTCGGATTCAGAGAAGGCAAGGATGATCAAAACCATTACATGGACACACTTGATTTGGAAGTGTTTGTGGCTGGACTTCAGGATGAAGTTGCCTATGTATCCCAAACATGGGAATCAAGCCTTACGTAGTTCGGGGTAAGGTACACTCGTGTATTAACCCTCACCACGATCTAACTTTTGCCAAGGTCGCCCTTCCGGGTTTTTAACCTTGCGAGCTCAGTTTTTCTTTTCTTTTCAATTCTTTTTTTTGTATCTTTTCATTCCTTTTTCTTTTTCATCTTTTCTGCTTTTCTTTTCTTTTGCATTTTTTTTCTCTTTCTTTTTTTTTTTTTTCTTTTTTGTATTTTTTCTTGCTCTAACTTTTGCCTGGGTCGCCCTTCCGGGTTTTCGGCCCAGCGAGCCTCTCAAAGGGTAAAAGTGTAACAAGTCCATGCCAAATGGTTTTGAGATCCTGAAGTCATCTGAACCCAGGAGAATAGCTGTTGTATTGATTTGCAGAAGGATTCGTCTTCGGCTCTTCGAGCACATCGGACATTTTTGCCCCTTGTTCCAGGGGGGGCTTCTGACCTAGCTTTGCAAGCTTCTATTGACTACATCTGATCTTCTCGATCTGATTTTCCTTGCCTCTTGTTCGAGGGCTGCTTCAAATCTGGCCACACAAGCCTCACGTTGCGGTTGACTGTTGATCATTCTGAATTCAAAGTCAAGGTTTTGAGAGCAAATGATTGAATCTTGAGGCTGAGAGCGATCCTAAGCTGTACAATCTCAAGAGCAATTCCACACAGGTCTCCGCAGGACTGCACAAAACATTTTGTTTTTGAAAGTTTTTAAGAAAGCGACAAATCGCTCGCGCTGAAGATAGTATGGAACCAATCTGGATTAAGCCAGGGTCCTTCTTAGTACTCATGTTAACAAACATGATTTCATTCATTAAGGGCTTAGCACGCCTCTCTTCCTCTCAATTGGTCAAATTTTGCAAAAACCCGAGGAATTCCTTCCTCTTTGTTTTCATCATATTGTTCGAAAAGTTTTGAAAAACTTAGGTCAATACAATGACTTATAGGCGCAAAAGAGTAGGCGAAATGCGCTGCCGTTCATTCTCACTTGCTGGCACAACAGGTTCAAAGTAGCAATAAGCACGGAAACATGATAGCCACAGCTGTTTCATTCAAAACCTCCGGTTGCAACTGGCTCCACAGCAGAGACAGACTCAAAAGAAAACAAAAGGGGTAATTACAAAAATATGATATCTGAGGCAACAACCCTGGAATTACCTGACATTCTATACAATGGGACTGACTCAGTACAACAAGACAGACCCTTAAGCAAAAAGACTAACTCAAGACAATGAGACAGACTCAAAACAAAACCAAAGAAATGGCTCAACACCCAAGCCAGAAATTACAAAAAACGGTATTCGCAAATGCTCAAAACGGTGCGTGCCAGACACCACATCTGAAATACATTGAGCGCCGCCCACAGGTGGTCCAACTTCTGATCACATACTCGTAGTATCCTCGAAATCTAACAACTCAGCAGTGACAGACTTCGCTGAGGTAGGCGGGAGGATGACCTCATTGTCGATCAAATCCTGTACTTCATAACGAAGACGGAAACAGTTGTCGGTGCAATGACCGATTTACTGGTGGTATGCGCAGTACATGGTAGCATCATGTGTGAAAGGGAGATTCTTTGGGAGAGGCCGAGGCTCGAGGGGTTTAAGGTGCCCTCTTTCGGCAAGGATCTGGAGTGCCCTAGACAAAGGCATGTAGAGGGCGTGGAAGACTCTACGCTCTCGGGGCAGATACCTCGAAGTTTGCTGACTTTTGTCGGACGCACTGGCAAAAGGATCGGCACGTGCCGCCTTGACTTTCTGATCCCTTCTCGGTGCAGAGTTGGGATTAGAGGGAACTTTTCTGGCATGACGGGGCCTATCCTGATTTTCTGTCTGACTGGAACTCCCCTCGGTTGGAGTAGGGAAAGCATCATCCACAGTTTTGGCCACTAATGCAAATATCTGCTGTTTACTCAATCCTCCGGCTTTCAAAGCCTCGATTGCCCACAGCAGCTATTCGACGAGATCAGCACCTGTTCCCACTTTATTCTTACCTCTGGCCTCAGCTTGATCGAGGGTTTGGGTTGCTATATCAGAGTGAAACCCGGTTGTTGCTGACACATCGTTGTTATAGCTCGAGGCAACCTCAGGTTGGCTGAGCTCGATCACAATGCACCCTAGTAGCGGGGGTTCCTGCGGTACGAAATTTCCTGCGTAGGATGTGGTTGGTGGCGAAGCCGACATTCCGTAGGTGAGATCAGCCACAGATCGCTGAAGATCACCAATCATTCCCATTAACTCGAACGTGGTGGGCTCACGAGCCTGATACAACTGGGGTTCCCAGATCGGGTGCGCGGCAGGCGACCTGGGCGGATGCGGTACATCAACATTGGTCTCATCCCGCAAGATGTTTCCTTGATCTAATGCGGCTGCCATAACCACTATTTCCTCTGAACTTTGCGTCATCATAAGTTCGCTATACTGAATGGTGACTGACGGATCAGATCTCTATCTTGCCTCAGCAAAGAAGAATACTGGCTATTCTGTACTAACTCTCTGAACTGAAAGAGAAAACACGCAGCATTTCGGCCCAATCAGAACATACACGAGTATAACTGAATAACTGTACTCTACTGCTGATCACTGTTCCCCAAAATCACTGCCCTCAAGAACTGAATCTGATACTCGCAGATATAACTGATTCTCAAATTCCGATACTGATGCCCTTGGGCCTGATACTCAGACTTGCAAACTGATATATGCATTCCCTGTAGAGATACACTCTAAAAGCACATAGCAAGTAAATGAGAGTCAAAACACCCCTATGTTGGGGTAAGGTTTCTCTGTCCTATTTTGTCAGGAGCTAGGGTTTCACTACGCACACAGCGGTTTCAAACAACCTATGATCGGGTAAGCAACCTGTCCTAGCTTGGAATGGTCACTATGGATTCCGAATATGCACTAGGTCAAATGGTCAAAAGGGTGCCCTGGTGACAACCGGGGTTTATGTTCCCATCATGGCAGAGCCCATAACCGATCAGCCTTATGGCACGCTTCTCGAAGCGAGCCTCCGGCAAACCGTTCAGGAATAGCAGACAACAAACACTATGACTTAGGCGCACCAATGCAAATGCAATGCAAAGAAACACATAAGTGTAGTCAAAGCAAGATATCATGAGTTCGAGTCAAGTTCTCTTACTCCCCAGCAGAGTCGCTAGAAACTGTGGATACGCCCTGAGGGCCTACGCTGCCACAGTTCAGACTCGATTTGTCACGGTTCTTAATCTGAACCAAAGAGTCCAAATCCGGCAAATCGTTTTGAGAAAACAAATTTTTGTAAAGAAGTGCCAAACATGGACTGCTTTGCCAGATACAGAGTCGCCACCTAAATATTTTATTTTGGGGAAATTTAGGAAACCCTGACTCGTTGCCTAAGGCCACGTGTCCGTCATCACCAAAGTTGCCTTGGCTCAGGAACTTGGGTACGATTGGGGAAGGTCAGCTATGAGCACCCCCTCTCGCCCGATCCGAAGACCGGCCTCTACTAACCATGATATCTAGTTTTGAAAACATTATGCATTCTTATTCCGGTTAATTAGCTAATCTTACTATGTGATGCGCACAACACAAAAGTATAGACTAGATCGCCTAATTTGGAACAAAGCATTGCATATCCGCTCTTTTGAAAGACAATTTGAAATTTGCTACTCGCAAGTAGGCTAAAACACGGATTTCAACGAGTTGTTCCAACTCAAACAATCCCACCTTTACCCACAGGCATTCAGGCAGATATATCACATAAGCATATAGCCACATGGTAAGCATGCTGTTATGTTAACATTTACACTCATGCGAGATGCTAAAGCGTAAAAAGCTTACCGAGTACTCCGAGCCAAAACAAAAGAACTTGTTAGCAATCAATGTATGATCCAAGTCCACGTTAAGTGGCTAATGCATCTTATACAAATGCAACTAGAATAGGCTCGGCTAATCCTAGAATGATATGTGAAATGCACAGATAGCATGTATTCAAGTTAGATTTGAAATACTATGCAGTTAGCATGATGCGCCGAGCCCGGTGCATGCAATACATATGAATGATGCAAGCATGCATAGCATAAGGATGCTAATTGAAATATGTCCTAATACTAACCATCATAAGCGATTAAATAAAAGGGAGAAAGAAATGGGGGTTGGAAGACATGCATCACACACACGCACGCTTATTACAATTGCGCCCTCGCTTGGAGGGTCCGAAAGAATAATACAATTTAATTAACCTACAAGCTAATTAAATAATTTACAGACCACCTAATTAATTAACAAATCAATTAAGCTGAGGAAAACAGTAAAAGGCCTCGGGAAGAGGGATGCACGCATGCTCGGATTGGCTTCGCCCGGAAATCCGATGCCATGCACAAGCTGCCTCTGTTTACCCTGCTCTGCTCCTCTGAGACTTGCACAAATCCCAAGGTACACTCTTTGGACACTGTGGAACACTACTGGCCAAGGGGAATCATCACCGGCCATGGCAGGGTGGTCATCGACCATTTGTATAGCTCTCGGCCAAAAATGTTTGGTCAGTCGGCAGTAGAGATGGTCGGCCGACCATGTATGCCTGCAGAAACCTGTTTTGACAGTAGCAGAGGGCAAAACATGGCATGGCAATGCATTTCAAGCAATGGTTGCACCAACCACACTCCTTATCATATTCATGACTCAAAGGAGTTTGGTACTCGGCCCTTGGACCATCAATCGCGCATTCCAATGCGTGATGGCCAAAGAGGCCAAGTTGTGCATTTTGATATCAAATGTAATGCACACCAAACACCCAATGAATCCTAACCTCTATCATGGTCAATCAAGAGGCGAGGAATGTATGCAAGATGTAACCTACGCATGCAAGCCTAGCATGCCATATGAACATGCAAACAAGCAATGACGCTACTAAGGCAACTAGCATATTACAAGATGCAAGGACAAGCATGCCAACAAGTGTATGACTTCTTTCAATCATGTGACAACATGTGAGGCATAACACGTGCAAGCATGCGAGGCAACTTAACATAAGATGCATGCCAATTGTAATACCACTTAAACATGCAACAACACATAATAAGCCAAGTATACAATCAACACACAAGGTGAGCATGCTACAACATGCGATGGATGGTCTTATACCAATTTGGGCAGCTCTCAAGTAAGCCCAAAACAGTGGCCAAATGCCAAGGAAATGAAGGCAAAATGACATACAAACATGCATGCACACATGGTTCAACACTTCGGCATTAAAGAGTGACTTTTAAGCACACTTAAAAGAGGAAAATCATGGACTAATGGCATGCATACTAAGCTCTGAAATCATGTTATAAAAGGTGCCAAACCAAGTAAACAAGACAAACCAAGCATGCAACAATGTCCAAAACTCAAGGCAAGCCGAGGGGCTTAAACCATGGCCATGCCAACCAAGCCTCACAAGGCTAAGAGGACTTAGAATAGTCCCAAGGTAGACCTAAACAAAGCTAAGGACACACCTAGATAGCATCTAAGTGGTCTACACATGGAAGCATACAAAAGAGGCCAAACATGGAGCATAGGACAACACCTTTTTATAGCATTAAAGGAGCATCAAATGCAAGCATACGAGCATGCTAAATGGACTAAAATGATGCTATAAGTGGTGCCAAACCACTGAAACAAGCCAAACAATGCATGCTCAACACTCACACACTCGAGGCTAGCAAGCCAAAATGCAAGGTGGCTATACAAAACATGTCAAGCATGGCCAAAGCAATTAAAAATAGAGCTAAAGCATACTAAAACATGCATAAAAGCTTCACAAAGCTAGGCCAAAACAAGTGAGCATTGTAGACTAAATGCTAGGCACATGTTAAGGCGATTCATGGCATTACAAGACAAGTATGCAAGGCAAGCATGGTGTGTCTAAACCAAGTTAAAACAGTGCTATATCATGGCAAAATAAGAACAAATAACACTTAAGACATGGCCAACATGAACTTAAAAATGGTGCTCACACATGAGGCTAAAATGGCACTTTTTGGAGGAAACAAGGAGAGGGGGTGGCCCTCTCCTTCTTAGGACCTTAAGACACCATCCTCACCACTGAAATCCCTCAAGATCTCAGTGGTGAAGAGGCCCAAACAAGGTGGTCCCGGAGCTCACCAAAATAGCACAAAATGGGGGCCAAACAAGGCCTAAGAGGGGTCAAACAACCCCAAACACCAAAACAACCTTAAACAACTATTTTAAGCAAGTAAAAATAGAACTTTTATATGTCATATACTAATCTTAAAACAGCAAGCAAAGATGGCTAAAAGCTATGCAAGAATGGGAATAAAGGGCAAGGTTCTTACCCTTGAAGACTTTCTTCAAGAACAATGCTCCAGCAGCTTCCTCAAGCTTGAATCCACCCAAGAACTCCAAGAACAACCCTCTAATGCCTCAGCAACTAAAGGTATAGTGTAACACTAGGTGTTTGTGCACAAAAGTAAGGACAAACACACACTTATACACAAAGAGAGGAAGATATAGAGATAGAATAGATACACTATGCTAACCCTAAAACCAGACCTCTGGAGCTTTTTTTGTAACCCCTGGGGAGGGAGGAGAAGGCCTCCCTTTATAGAGGATCACTCTTGCAAAGCTTACAAAACAAGCTAAGCAAGAGTGAAATCCCTCCATACACGTGTATGGAGGGGGTGCAAAGTGCATGCCAGCTAGCACAGCTGGCATAAAAATATCTGCAAAAGTAGATGCACAGTGGTCGGCCAGCCAAAAATGACAAATTGGCCAAAACAAAGGTCGGCCGACCACAAAGAGTGCCGGCCGGCCAAACATTTGGCCGATGGCAACAAAACAATGGCCGGTGGCCTCAAGGCATGGCCGGTGAGGTGTGGGGATGGCCAACAAGCCATTCCCTGCCCCTCAAAAGCAAAACACAAGTGTTTGGTGCAAAACCAAACACAAAACAGTCGAGTCGAGAGATCCTGGGACAAGGCGCGTGGCCGAGACCTCCGGGAACTCAAGACGAACACAGACACGGATGATCACCGAGTGTTCAAATGGTGACGTCCAAGTGTTGAGGACGGTAAAAAATGGGGTGTTTACACTAGGGCTTTATTTGTATGAGCTAGTCTCACTTTTGTTGTAACCAAGCCAAGAATTGGAAAGGTGTTAGCCTATAGGGCATTTACTTTTGCTACACTCTTTTGTATCATTAACTCTATGTAATGAAAGAACAATATATTCCAATTCATGTTGTTATTTATATATATGTTTTTGGATTATATTTATTGTATTATTTTAGGGGCGTTACAACTAGGTATCAGAATCTACCGGGTTTGAATACTTTGGGTACGTGGGAAGTGGTTGTTACCACAATGGGTTTGTCTCGCTTAGTTGAGACGTTAGTATGTATTATCTGCTTATGTGATAACATGCGTATATGATTATATGGGTATGGGATTTAGTTCCTAAGATATTGAGTGGGTTTACAGGTTTTTGGAAGTCCTATTAGGAGAGCACTTGATCACTGCTGTTTCTAATTGGAACTCTAGTAATGCCGAGGGACGGTCATTATCTAGGAAGGAAATTTGTATGTGTTTACGTGATTATGTGTTTATGTGGAGTAAATTATTGTTGTCCAACGCACTAGGACGCGAGTGAGTTAGCTTCGACACATTTGTGAATGTGCTAATTTCTTGTGTTACCTTCATTAGGATGTCCGGATGTGGTGGTGGTAGGCGTGGTAGGCCTAGAAGGCACGAGGTGCTTATACCGGATGATATCCCGGCACAAGAAGAGGGAGTAGGTCAGGCCAATGTGTCCGAACCAGTTGGTTAGCAGGCCATGAGCGTGTTAGCCTGCGAAATGGCAGGAGCATTGCGGGAATCTATGGACATTCTCAAGGCTGAGAATCAAGTCCAGGCCCAAGTAGTTGAGGCAGGGCATTCTTTTCTGAAGAGAGAGTTTTTTTCGGTTTAATTCGGATGAGTTTTTGGGTGACCCAAAGGAGCCACTAAAGGCAGATGAGTGGCTAGGGCAGATAGTGAAGATGTTTGAGATGCTTGGCATCAAGGATGACCAGTTGAGGTGACCTTGGCATCTTTCCAGCTGAGCGCACATTGGGGTGACTTGGGAGGCTTTTGTTAGCGCCTTCCAGGACAAGTTTCTACCTCCCACAGCTAGAGAGAAGTTGAGGGACCAGTTTTCCAAGCTGGTGCAATTGAACACACCAGTTGGTGAGTTTGAGGCCACATTCACTAGTTTGTCTAGGTTTGCACCTGAGTTAGTGGCGACTGAGGAGCGCCGTTATTTGGAATTTGAGAAGAGGCTGAGGACCGGGCTCATGTTTAGAGTGGTCGGATCCATGATTAGAGACTATGGTCGTCTTCTCGCCGTGTGGAGGCGGCGACCCATCTTGAGACCATTATGTAGGCAGAGGAAGAAAAGATGAGGGGCTCCAGGAGGAATCAGGATAGTCAGGGGGTCAACAAGAGGCAGAGGGGTTCTAACCCCCAGTTGTCCTAGGGAACTCAGTCGAGATCCACATTTCCAGTACTGAGTTTAGGTTCTGGGAGAGGGGGTTAGGGAGATGTGACTTGTTTTAAATGTGGCCAGTTAGGTCACAAGTCTCCAGCTTGCCCGCAGAGAGGATGAGAGCAACGGTCTGCACCGTCTTCGGCTCGTTCTCAGGAATAGAGTCAAAGGAGAGAGCAACTGCCCACTTGTTATCAGTGTGGGTAGGCGGGGCACCTGAAGAGGTTTTGCCCATAATTGGGTGGCACATCTGGTGCGTTTGGTTCGAGACAGACACAGAGTCATCAGCTAGTACAGGCCTCGAGGGCTAATTAGGGAGCCTCTTCGGCTCAGTTAGTGCATCTGGCTTATGCCCTAAGGGGTGAGCAGGTTGAGCAGAGACTTGCGGGGCGTGTGTATCCTGTCATAGCGCTAGATCTTGTACTTGCTCCTTCTGTAGTGAGAAGTACCTTTTTATTTTGTAATTCAGTTGCTAATGTGTTGATTGATACGGGTGCATCCCATTCTTTTATCTCGTCTGCATTTGCATCGGTTTTGGGGTTGGAGTTGGCACAATTATCATCTCCTATTTGTGTAGAGTCACCTATTGGTGGTGAGGTTATCTTGAAGTAGGGATGTCGGGGTTGTGACATCGAGGTTGCCGATCGTCGATTACCTTTTGTATTTGTATTGCTCGACATATCTAGTTTTGATGTTATCTTGGGTATGGACTGGTTATCGTCATATCGGGTTGTTATAGATTGCTACCGTCAGAGGGTTACTGTATGTACCTTGAGCGGTGATTGCTTTTATTTCTTGGGGGATAGAGTCTTATCATCGGTTTATGATCCGCGTGGGTAGAGTGAGCTTAGTTATATTCTTGCTAGCTTCTTGAGTAGTGAGTGTGATGAAGTCTGGGTTGAGTTGCCAAGGGTGGTTTGTGAATACCCAGATGTCTTTCCTGAGGATCTTTCTAGTTTATCACCTCACTGAGAGATATAGTTCTCTGTTGATTTAGTGCTTGGTACAACATCGATTTCTATGGCTCCGTATAGGTTTGCACTTGCTGAGTTCAGTGAGTTGAAGGTTTAACTCCAGGAATTGTTAGATAATGGTTTCATCCGCCCTAGTACATCACCTTAGGGAACGCCGGTTCTCTTTGCTAAAAAGAAAGATGGAGCCTTGCGACTTTGTATCGATTACCGAAAGTTGAACCGGGTTACGGTTAAGAACAAGTATCTAATGCCTCGTATAGATGATCTGTTTGATCAGTTGAAAGGGTCTTATTGTTTCTCTAAGATAGACCTGAGGTCGGGTTATCATCAGTTGAGGGTTAGAGAGGAGGACATCCCGAAGACAGCATTCCGTATGCGGTATGGCCATTATGAGTTTATAGTGATGCCTTTTGGGCTAACCAATGCTCCAGCTGTGTTTATGGATTTGATGAACCGGGTTTTTCGCGAGTTCCTAGATCGTTTTGTGGTCGTCTTTGTGGACGACATCTTGATTTATTCACCCTCTGAGGAGGAACATGAGGAACACTTGCGAGTGGTGCTTGAATTGCTTAGAGCCCATAAGCTGTATGCTAAATTTGAGAAGTGTGAGTTTTGGCTGAAAGAGATTAAATTCCTAGGCCATGTAGTGTTCGAGGAAGGGGTGACTGTAGATTCATCCAAAATAGAGGCAGTACAAGGTTGGACACAGCCTAAGAATGCCTTTGAAATTTCTAGTTTCTTGAGGTTGGCTGGGTATTACCATCGGTTTGTGAAGGATTTCTCCAAACTAATCAAATTTGTGTGGAGTGAGACTTGTGAAAAGTTATTCTAAGAGCTTAAGATTAGACTCACCATTGCTCTAGTATTGATTATTCCGGAGGAGGGTTTGGGCTATTCGGGATATTATGATGCCTCACGGGAAGGTTTGGGTTCTGTATTGATGCAAGAGAGGAAGGTAGTAGCCTATGGCTCACGGTAGTTGAAAACACATTAGAGGAATTACCCTACCCATGACCTAGAGTTAGCAGCGGTGACTTTTGCCTTGAAGATTTGGAGACACTATCTGTATGGGGAGAAATTTGAGGTGTTTTATGATCACAAGAGTCTGAAGTATCTGTTTACACAGAAAGACTTGAATTTGAGGCAGAGAAGGTGGATGGAATTCATAGAGGATTACAATTTCGAGTTGCATTATCATCCAGGAAAGGCCAATGTTGTGGCTGATGCTTTGAGTAGGAAATCAATTAACAGTGTAGCTTGTATCGCCATCCGAGAATGGGAAATGTTGGGTACTCTTGGTGAGTTTGATTTGCATCTTGGTGAATCCGTTGAGTTTGCAGCCTTATTTTCAGTAGTTGCATAACCTACATCGGTGAACCGAGTGTTAAAAGCATAGAGGGGTGACCTTGAGGTAGAATCCCTCAGAGAGAAGATTTCTAGTGGGAAGGTAGAAATAGGCTTAACTGTGTATCCTGACTAGAGTGTGAGATACCATAACCGTTTGTTCGTGCTGGTGTCATGCCGAGAGGAAGTACTCTGAGAGTTCCACCATTCACGCCTTGCGGTGCATCCAGGAGGCACAAAGATGTACCATGACCTTAGTCGCCAGTTTTGGTGGAGAGGTATGAAGAAGGATGTAGTTGTGTTTGTATCGAAATGCCTTACTTGTCAGCAAGTGAAGGCCGAGCATCGGAGGCCAGTGGATTTGTTGCAACCCTTGGCTATAGCCAAGTGGAAGTGGGAGCATGTCACGATGGATTTAGTTGTGGGTCTTCCAAAGACTCAACGGGGTAATGATGCCATTTGGGTGGTAGTTGACCGATTGATCAAGTTGGCGCGAAGTCCCTGTGACGATATGGTAACCTTTACAATTGTTTCGGATAGAGACATAGTGAGGTTGCACGAAGTCCCTGTGACGATTGTTTCGGATAGAGATCCGTGTTTTACAGCTCGTTTGCGGCAGGGCTTGCAGAGTGCCTTGGGCACTAGATTGACCTTTAGCACCGCGTACCACCCTTAGACTGACGGGCAGTCCGAGCGTACCATCTAGATCCTTGAGGATATGCTTCGAGGGTGTGTCCTTGATTTTAAGGGTTCATGGGAGAGGCACTTGCCCTTAGTGGAGTTTGCCTATAATAATAGCTTCTAATCTTGTATTGGCATGGCACCGTTTAAGGCCTTGTATGGCCAACCGTGTAGATCTTCGGTGTGTTGGGCCGAGGTGAGTTATGCACCTTTGTTGGGCCTAGACTTGGTTCGAGAAACGACGGAGAAGGTGGCACTTATTCATAAGAGGTTGGCTACGGCTCAAAGTCGCTAGAAAAATTATGTCGACCGTAGGAGGAGACCATTGTCTTTTGAGGTGGGTGATCATGTCTTTTTAAAAATATCACCTAGGCGGGGTATGATGAGATTTGGGAAGAATGGGAAGTTATCCCCTCGATTTATTGGGCCTTTTGAAATCCTTGAGCAGATTTGGGAGGTTGCTTACCGTTTGACGTTGCCGCCACAACTTTCCGGAGTGCATGATGTGTTTCATATTAGTATGCTTCGGAAATATGAGTCGGATCCATCATACGTGTTGGATTGGATTGACTTGGAGGTAGATGAGGATGCGTCGTATAAGGGGAGACTAGTCAGAATCTTGGATACACGGGGCAAGTTTTACGAGGTAAAACGATTCCCTTGGTTAAAGTATTGTGGAAACATCATGGAGTTGAGGAAGCAACTTGGGAACGTGAATTGGAAGTCCGAAAGAAATATTCGGATTTATTTGTTGATGTTTGATTTTATATTGAGATTTTCATTAAGTTAATGAAATATAAAGGCATTGTATATGTTATGGATATTTTGGAAACATTGCATATGTTTTGGGAATATGGAATATCATGTATGTTGTATCACTTTTGAAAACATTGTATATGTTGTGTAAATTTTGAACATTGTAAATACTTTGAGAAATTGTAACTTGTACTTTCAAAATGGGACTTGTGTATCAAGTCAATGAGAATGGATGACCAGAGAATGGGCCATGATGATGAACTTGTAAGAATAACATGATTGTGAATGGTTTAATTATTATTTTGAGCTTGATTTGTAATTTCGGGGACGAAATTCCTTAAGGGGAGAGGTTATAGCGATTCCGGTTTTGACCTGTGACTTGTTGTATTCCGGACTCAAGTTTGTATGGTTTTGAATGGTGATTCATATCTTGTTTCCCTTGTCTCCCCTCTATTTTGGTTTTCGGGTTGTAATTGTGTGTTTAGAACATGTTGGTTGCTTGTTTTTCCAAACCTTTGTTGCCCAGATTTTGGCTCTTGCGCTCGAGCGGGCTTCACAAATTTTGTTTCTTCACTCGAGTGGGATTTGTCAACTCTCAGTATTTTTGCAAACCTGTAAATACTGGAAGAGTGTGTTCTACGTTCGAGCGGATGGACGCTCGAGCGTCCAGTCTTGCGCTCGAGCGGCCTTCTTCTGTAAAACTTCTAGAAATGTGTATTCCACGTTCAAGCGTCACTTTACACGCTCGAGCGGAACATTGGCCCCGTTTGGTGTAGCTGTTAAAACAAATTATAGATTATAGTTTAACAGATTATAGATTATGACTTTAATCAGAAGCTGTTAATCTATTTGGTGTAGCTATTGGATTATAAATTTAAGTTGCTAAATAGTGTTTGTTAAATAAGCTGTGAAGTAGCTTTTTCAATTAATTTTTATTTTTTGTTATTTACTACTTGTCTACATTCTCATAAATAATAATAATAATAATCTATAGTCCATTTGGGTTTTTTTTCTATTTAAAAAAAAAAAAAAAATCTAAGAGTATAACCGTAAATTAACATGTCCACAGCAAAAGCTGATAATCAACAGTATATGGTGAGCAGCTTCTCAGAATCAGCTTTTTTGAGTTAAAATAAGTTGTTAGAATCAGAAGCTGTTTGCAATAAGTTTAATCAAACAGTCCAAAATAGCTTTTCCAAAGCTAAAAGCTATAATTTGGCTAAAAAAAGCCCAAACAAACACCCCCATTGTGTCTGACGCTCGAGCGTCACTTTCCACACTCGAGTGGACTGCGTGTATAATAGTCCGTGAAGATGACATTTTAGATCATTTTTTCATCTTTTTCTCTCTCTAAAACTTTCCAAAAACCTAAATCTTGACTCTCTCTCTCTACAATTTGACCTAGATCCTTTGGGTTCTCTACCCTAGTGCCTTTGAGAAAAAGGTAGAGCGTCTCTAGATCTTCGTTGTGATCCGAACAAAGTTGGATTTGAGCATACCTGGAGTTCTATCTTTGCTTTTCTTGGTCTTCTAACTTGAGATAGGGATTTTTCTACACTCTTATATGGTTTTTAGCTTAGTTATTTGTCATTGTATAATAAAGGTGAGATTTGGAAGTAGTTTGAACAAACCTAGGGTTTGAGTGTGAAATGAAAAGAGGGGTTTTTGGTAAATGTGAAATAAATGAGTATGGGGTTTGAATATGAGGTCATGTTGTGTCAAAATAGCTAATTTTGATACTTAGGTTGATATTTGGAAAAAATAGGGATTTTGCCCTCATTGGATTCAACTGTTATTTTGTATAAATAATTGAAATTGGCATTGAAAATGTGAGATGGGATGATTGTGGATGTAAATAGTGGAAGTGGATATGTATTATCTCACACCTTTGGAAATTTTGAATAAACTATCTGTCTTGAGATTGAATATCTGTTTAGAAATAACTATATTGGGCTATCAGTGGATGATATCTATGATTGTTGTAGACATCGCATGAGGATTATGTGAATTAAAACTAATCCATTATTGGTTATCATTGAGTATGATCACGTTTTATATACATTGTATATGTATGTTTGTTTGGGAGGAGAAAATGGATGTACTCCATATATGATTATGTTTATGTTTATAAATATATTGTATATGTATAGTTGTTTGGGAGGAGAAAGGGAATGTACTTAATTGTTTGGGAGGAGAAAAGGGATGGACTCCATTAAAATCAAGTTGGACGGAGTGTCCTGGATGAAAGTCCCAAAATTATACAAGCGTGCCGATCCCGCGGACGAAATATCCGTAAAATGGCAGATTAAAATGTTTATGTAAAATTGTGTGATTGGGAAACTACTGAGTTGTAGTCTCAGTTGGGTTGTTGAAAGATTAATGAAATCGACTCATGCATTGAAATGAATTGAAGGAAAATGAAATAAGATTTGGATTTGGTATCTTGTGATTATACAAATTTGTGAATGTTTTATTACTGTGCATGCACATCATACTTATATCTTTTCTAAACTTCATTTATTGTGTTAGATTATTCTTACTGGGTTTTGGCTCACCCTATTTGGAAAAAATATTTTCAGGTATTGATGACATGCCTCCACCAAAGCAATAGCATTAGAGGGACTTTTGCGAACAAGAGTTTCTTTTGTTATACTCTTTTTGTATAGCTTAGGGCTTTATTTATTTATTTATTTTAAAAAAAAAAAAAAAAAACAACTGCATGATGTTCATATCAATCATCGTGTCCTTAAGATTGAGATGAAACCACAGCTAATTAGTTAATTAAAATCTTTGTATTGTATTTTTTAATTTTGATATAGATTGGATGACTTTATGATATTTTCAATTCGGCAAAAAATTTCATTCATTATTTATATTCAATTTCTACGATTAAGAATGTATAATTATATAATGTATTTTTTTTTTGGTTGTATCTATATTGAAACCATGGGACGGATCATACCAAGGAAAGAGCAATCGTACTGCAATAATAATTTAGTATAGACAATAATTTAAGAAATAAAAATGAAATTAATCATTCACTATATAATAGTGACAGAAACTCTTACATAAGAAGTTATAAATCTTTTAAGAATAGATCAATAATTAAAATTTCATTATCTATTTTCTCTTCATTGTCTAATGTCATTTAAGACCTAGACTCAATTATTACTGCAACTCCAAAGTTGTTCGGCAAAATGTTTGGTAAAAGTATATAGAAAAGTATTCTTTTATTTTATCTAACTAATTTAGTTGTAATCATATTCTTTATTTTAGTTAACTAATCAAATTAACTTCATTAATTTTTTAAAAGAAAAATACTATAAACATAAATATATATATATATATATATATATATATTTTACAACGTGTTCAAGTAATGCTGACGTGATTGTTGATGTGGTATTTATAAATATTTTTTCAAATATTATTAAATTATTTTTTAAAATAATATTTTTACATGATTATATTTTTAAACGATCATTTCATCTCCTCCCTTGGAGTTGCACTTACTTATGAGACAAAAAGATTAGTCACGACAAAGCCTGAACAACTCGTGAGGAAAAAAACCCATATAATATGAATTAATAAAAGTTATTCAAAAGAAAACAAAGAATTGCAATATATTTTGAATTAATCTAGGACACTTGGGCCAAATGTTAAATTTTTGAAAAATACTAATGGTCCCAAATTTTCTATTAAATTTCTACTAAATATTTATATAGGTGTGGGTCTCACATGAATGTGAGTCTCGCATCTATGTAAATGTTTGGTATAAAATTTTGTATTTCTTACATTACTCTAAATTTTTAGACTCCTTTGAGACAATAGTACATGCACTAGACTTTCACGTCAAAATGACACATTTCTATAGAGATTTTTTTATTTTTTTTATAACTGGATGTCCGAGCCAACTTATATGCATCTCTACTAAATCCTAAACCCTTTGAAAACTTTAAAATACAATAATTTGAGTTTTATAAATTCATTTTTAATATAAATGATATTCTGAATTAATTTTTTTCGAGATATTTCAAATAAAATTTATGTTGAATATGAAATTTAAAATATATTCTATTTGCGCAATTTTAAATTTAAAAACGAGACAAATATTTACATCTATGCACTAGGAACATATATACTTTTAAATTAAAAATAGAGACAAATATGTGCACTTTTGAATCCTTTTGTATAAAAATTGGGAATATATGTCTATTTGAGCATAAAAAAATTAGACAAATAGCTATATCTATCCCCTTTCAAATCACTTTTAAATAATAAAAAATTGGGACAGTGTCACAAATAGATATATCTATGTTTTTTTAAACATTTTTAGATTAAAAAATAGAGATAAATATATGGAAAAACTGCAAATAAGTGATATTTTTACAAAATATTTACTAATTCAAGGAAGAACTTATAAGTTTAATTATTAAAATTGATAATTTATTTTACCTATTTATAAATATTAGTTCAATTTCCCTAAATATATAATCATAAATTTAACCATAATACACCTAAAAATGAAAAGATGTCATAAATTTTCCTTGCCATAGCATGTGTTTCTCCTTATAACCAACAAAGCTCAGTTCTTGAACCTCCGCCTCAAAACAATCTACAATATGGATTTTTCACAAAAATTTCCATAATTTGCTGAAACCCTTCACATCCTATACAAATTTTTTTTTTTTAATTTTTTTAATTTTTTATGTGATATGATAAGTTTGATGGGTCCTACCCGAATTGTGATAATTCTCATTGCATATTTATAATAGAAAGATTTTATTTCATTATTCAATAATAAGTGTAATGATTTTTTAAATTTAAAACAATTATAAATTTTCATTCCTATTTCATAGTAATGTTTTCAAAACCGGACCGGTGAGCGAACCGGAAAAGGGACCAGGTGGACGGGTCACCGGTTCAACCGTCGGGTCAAAGCGGTCGAACCGTGACGTCACAATTAATATTATATAATTAAAAAATATAATTATAAATTATAAATAAATAAAAATATATATAAATAATCAAATAAAAATAAAAATTGTTGCATAGTATTTATTAATAATATTTAATAAAGTCATAATTGATAAAAAAAAAAGTCACTTATTTTAAAGAAATTAAAATTTTTAAACATTCTCTCCAAATAAATTGATTGAATGCTAGATTTAATTTTGGAGGGAAATGAAAATTTCAACTCTCCCTCCAATCAATATGTTTCAAATAATTTGATTGAATCTCACATAGAATTTTGTAGGTTCTCTTTGAAAAATCTTTTCCTATAAATAGGAATAGACTTTCATAATCTTCTCAAGCTTTCAATGAGACTCTTCCTTATGAGAGGAGACTCTTGAAATAAGAATTTTTAGTCAAAATTTTAAAATATATTTATATATATATATATATATATAAGAAAGAAAGAAGGAAAAGAAAGAAAGAAAATAAAAAAAAAAACTAAAACCGAAAAAAAAAAAACCGGTCTGACCCTCCCGACCTGGTCTGGATCACCAGTTTTGCCGGTTCGACCACTGGGTCACCGGTTTTCCCCGATTTTGGCCCCACTCCGGGTTTAGAGGGTTGACCGGACCGGAATAAGGCCCGGTTCCCGGTCCAACCGGTTCGACCGGCCGGTCCGGGTTTGAAAACATTGTTTCAGAGCCATTAAATATGTAATGAAAATCTTCTATTACATACATAAAATGAAGATGATCAAGTCCATCCTACTCATACAGATTAAATTAATAAACTACATATAAATACAATGTTATGATGAATACAATATTTCTATATATATATAAAACAGCATACTGATTATTTATTACAGTACATGGGAAATAATAAATAAGTGTCAACGTCGATAATAATAAAATAAAAACACCAAATGAGCACATATCACTCTCTATAAGATTGAGTTTATGTTATATTGATAACAAGTAGATTGATTGATTTATTTATTGAGGAGGATAAGGATGGGGAACTAAGGGCACTTGGGTTTGTGGCCGTGGGTTTTGAGGGAGGCATAACAGGGACAAGCATTCTTGTTGCCGTAGGTACCAGGTGGGACGCAATGACATCGCATGCAACACGTTTTGCATGCCCTGTTGCACACCTTCTTTCTCGACGCCTCTCTGCATCTCCTCGAGCATGCATAATTGCAATCTGTTTCATTCAATCATCATCATCATCATCATCATTCATTCAAATCCACGTCCAAGTTTCAATTTTTACAATCAAACAGCAAATGTGAACAAACTACTAGTAATAATTATCTCAGAATATTTGTGTAGATTGTAGAGCAGAGAATAAGGGACTGATATTGGTGACTGGCAAGAGTGGCGATAGGATAAAGGGGAAAAGGGAGATAAGTGTGGGATGCAATTCGGAGATGACTATGGGTCATGGCATTTTGTTTCTGGGAAACTCAATGCTTTAAATAGTATATATCGCATTTTCTACATAAAAGTGGGCGTTTAGGAATTGACTATTTTAGAGGCTTTTTGATTTTTTGACTATTTTAATAGGCTATTTTAGCTTTTGTATTTGGGAAGATATGATGGATTTTTATTTGAATTGTTGTATTAAAAAATGTGTTTAAAATGATACTTGAGGTTGAAATGACAAATTTGTCCATAACTTCACTTTTTCCAAAATTGGTCTATAGGGGCAAAAGTGTCATTTCAGCCCGTGAGACTAGGCTGGCCCTACCCTTTGCTTACCCTCTGCCCATTGCCGGCTGCTTTGGTTTTTTTTTTTTTTTTTTTTTTTTTGAGGCTATTTTAACTTCAACTTTGGGTTCCCAAACACCTCCAAAATGGTCCCTCTAATATATCTTATTCTCTTTTTGTTTTGTATAAAAAAACCTTCGGGAGATTGATCAATAACTTTCACATTTTGAATTTGTGATTCATATAATCTTATATTTTTTTTTGTAATTTATTTAGTTATTTTAGATGTGTAATAACTCATTTACCCACCACATTAGAGTATCACATTTGAAAAAAGTATATTAAAGAGTTTTTTAATGTCACATCATACCTGCCACGTTAGAGTATCATATTTGGAAAAAGTATATTAAAGAGTTTTTAATTTTTTTAGAGTATTATAGCATACTCGCTATGTTAGAGTGTCACATGTCACGTTTGGGAAAAGTATATTAATGAATTTTTAATTTTTTTTGAAGTGTCATATCATAATCGCTACGTTGTCACATTTGGAAAAGGTACACCGAGGAGGCTTCTTTTTTTGAGTAAGTTTTTGAGTATCACTTCATAGCCATCACGTTGTTATATTTAGGAAAAGTCCACTAAGGAGTTTTATTATACCCGCCACGTTGGAGTGTCATATGTCACATTTGGAAAAAAATATACTAAGGAGTTTTTAGTTTTTTTAGAGTGTCACATCATAGTCGTCACGTTGTCACGTTTGAGAAAAATATACTAAGAATTTTTTTTTAAGTGTCATATCATACTCGACATGTTGTTACATTTGGGAAAAGTACACTACGGAGTTTTTATTTTTTTTGGAGTAAAAATTTTAGAATGTCACATTATACTCGCCACATTGTCATATTTAGGAAAAGTACACTAAGGAGTTTCTAATTTTTTTTGGAGTGTCACATCGTTGAAATGTCACATTAATACCTGCTACATTAGAGTATCACATCATACCTATCACATTAATAAAATGGTATAGTTGTCCATCAAAGCACTACTAAAATAAAAAATAAGACCACATGGAAAAAAACTTTGTACTAATAGGATTTAACAAATCAATAGAAAAAATTTGAGACTAATTAGAGTACTTGTTTGTGAGATGAGATTTATTGGTAAATATTCCAAAAACTTCATCAAATTAGAAATTTTTTTCATGGTGTTCATTTTCCCCCCTATATAACTTGCACATATATCATAGTGTATATACATATATACTTGTATATATGGTGAGAAAGTTTTATTCAAATTTTGATTTTTTCTAATGACGAAATTTTAATTCCGAACAAGTGAGAGGAAGATGGCAATGGTAATGGTAATGGGCGGTACGTGGGGAGTGGAAGGGTGTGGCTATTTAGGATTAAAAGGGTTTGCATATTTTTTAGAATTTGTATGGGGTACTTAGAAAGTGGGTGTGGCTAGAAAGTGTATGTGTGCTATTAGAGATTCCCCCATTTTTCACATCATTCTAGCATACCAAACATAAGTATTGGTGTGAGAATCTCATTCTTGGATTGATTATTATTGCGTATCAATAGAATGAGAATTGTTATTTCTGCCCCATTTTATTTCAATCCATTTCAATTTCAATTTCAATTAATTCTGTTCAAAATCACTAAAACTCTCTTAAAATTTTATTTAAAATTTTTGTGACAAATATTTATATGACATAGAAGTAAATAGATAAACAGGCCGTGGTGATTTGCGGTGGTGGCCATAGCGATGTGCTCCGTAAGGTGGCTGTGGACAGGTGCTTTTCTGTGAGGTTTGGTGGTGAAGGATAGTCTCTGTGAGAGGTTCGAACTTCCTTGTTGTCTAACAGAGTGTAATGACTCAAAAAAAAAATAAAAATAAAAAAAATAATAATAATAATAATAATAAATAAATAAATAAATAAATAAATAAGTAAGATAATAATATGGAGATCAAGATCAAACGTGTGGGGCAGTGGAATCTGCTCTTTTGAGGGAAGTCCATCATCAATTAACTCATAACATTAATGAACCTCAAATAACTTTACAAAATTATTTTATCCTGAATGAATACTTTAATATCTAGAGCACAATATAGTTTTAACTTTTAGTCAGTGCAATATATATGCATAGATGTCAATTCTTTTTGCTAGAAGATGGACTAATGTCTACATAGCCTTCAGATTGGCATGAGAGAGAGAAAGAGTGTACTATAATATATTTCTTTTCTTATCTGCTTTTTGGTCAAGCAATTACACTGCAATTACTATCATAATACTTTCGGTGAAAGGTGGTTATTAAATAAACAAAGAGAGAAGTGGGCGGTGGAGTGGGGCAAAGGTGTAAGGAATATTTGAGAGAGAGAGAGAGGGGCTCTTCTGAGCAAACTGATACAACTCCACGGCTCAGCACATGCTTCTCATCTCCTCCTCCTTCTCTCTCTAGCCATTCAACATTACTCTCTATATATATATATCGACACAAATACTTATACGCATATATACATACATATAGATACCAGCGGAGATTTTAGCAAATAGCAATGGAATCGCCAGATACTCGCTATGCTTTGTCTCCGGAGGCCTTGCCGAAGCAATCTTCGACTCGCAACTCTCCGACTCGAGGTCTGTCACAATTGTCATTTTCAGAAAATACAGAGAAGAACGCATACATTAGGTTCCTTGTATCTAATGCTGAAGCTGGTTCAGTTATTGGGAAGGGTGGCTCAACAATTAATGATTTTTAGTTCCAGTCTGGAGCACGGATTCAGTTGTCACGCAATCATGAAATTTTTCCAGGAACAACTGATAGGATCATTATGGTATCTGGATCACATAATGAGATACTCAATGCAATGGATCTTATTCTTGCTAAATTTTTAAATGAGTTTTATGTTGATGATGGTGAGGATGTTGATCCAAGATCAAAACTTAAACTAATAGTACCAAATAGCTCTTGCAGTGGAATAATTGGGAAGGGTGGCTCCACCATAAAATCGTTTATTGAGGGCTCTCAAGCTGAAATTAAGATATCCCCTCAGGATAGCAATTACCTTGGGTTGAATGATAGGCTAGTAACACTAACTGGTACTGTAGAGGAACAGATGAGTGCTATTGATTTGATTTTATCGAAATTGGCAGAGGATCCTCATTATGCACAGTCCTTTAGTGTCCTATTTCCATATGCAGAACAGAGTGGTCTTCTTGGCTTGAGGTAGGGATTTCCTACTCCATTTATACGTTTTAATCCTAAGTAGTGGTATTTTGGTATGTGGGGGGTAGTTTGGTAATTTTGGGAGAAACCTTAGGGTTTGTCATAGATTAATTTATGTAATTAATTTAAGGGAAGATTGTGATATTGGGTTTAATTCATGAGATTGGGGAACTTAGTGGTTTAATGATGTATTTGATTAGTTTAAATACTTATCCTTGAAAATGTTGAAACTACATTTGTTGTTATATTTATTTCCTGTTTAGAAATAATTGTTTTGGGCTATCGGTGGAGGATAGCCATGATTGTTGTAGACATTGCATGTGGATTAGGCAAAATTGAAATTTTTTATTTGGTTGAGTTGTTGAGTATAAAAGTTGGATTAATACATTAAATTCATGTATTGATTTATTATGTATATGACTTTATGTTTATATGCATTGCTTGTGTATGGGAGGAGATAAGGGGATGTACTCCACGGTTTAGGGGAAGATGGGGGGTGTACTCTAAACCGGTTAATGATTATGGGAAGATAGGGGATGAACCCAGGGTTGCTGCTTTTATGCGCGCCTATAGCAGAGATATAGCATATGCTTATCTATTTGTTTGGAAGTATGGAAGTGTATTTGATTGAGATTGTTATAACATCAGTACATGTGTTTATTTTGTTATAAGAAAAGTTTAACCTGATTTGTTATCCTTGTTGAGTTATTTGGCCAGGTTCTGAGCCATAGTTGGAAGGTGAGTTATGCCATAGACAAAGTGTCATAGGCAATGTAGACATTTGTGTCATGAAATTGTAAAATGGATTATTTTGTGTTAACCATGTATCAGATGCTACTGCTTTAGTTAATTCTTATGCTTGGTTTAGTATTTCTCTACTGGGCTGTGGCTCACCCTATATGGGAACATCATTTTCAGGTTCAGGTGATTCATTACCTCCAAAGACTTAGCTTGTGAGGATTTGGATTTGAAGACTTGCTTTATATGTTTTATTTGTTTTATTTGAATTATGTAACCCTTCAAGCCTAGGGCTTTATTTGTTTTGAGTTAGAACTCATGTAATTGTGTCCAAGTGTTGGCTTGGCAAGATGTAAGCCAGTAGGGCATTATTTGGTTATTACATGTAATGTTTTATTTAAGGATACTCTGATGAAGAAATGCATATTATTATCTTATATGTATGGGTTTAATTTTGAGGGCGTTACAACTTGGTATCAGAGCTTACCGGGTTCGAATACTTTGGGTACGTGGGAAGTGATTAGGATCACAATGGGTTTGTCTCGCTTGATTGAGACGTTAGCATGTATTGTATGCTTATGTGATAACATGCTTATGTGCTTATATGGGTATGGGGTTTGATTTCTGAGATGTTGATTGGGTCTGTGAGTTCTTGGAAGTCCAGTTGGAAGAGCATTTGATCACCGCTATTTCTTATTAGAACTCTAGCAACATCATGGGACAATCATTATCTAGAAAGAAAATCTGTATGTGATTATGTGACTATGTGCTTATATTATAATTCTAAAGTAAGTGCTCTAGGGTAATTAATATGGTGGTAATTTGAGTATTTAGCAGGAATGGTACCTGTATGTTGGTTCATGTTTTGGGCTTTGCTAGTTAGTGAGTCCGTGGTGACCCCATCGGTTGTATAGGGGTAGTGTTCGTATTGTGGTTGGTTATCAATTGTGGGGTATGGTTTGTGAGTGTTTGTGTTCTAGAATAACGAGAATAGCGTTGGTTAAAATTGTCCTTCGTGATTGGATTATTGTGATTGAGGTTGACCATGTCGGTCTTCGGTCGAGGAGATGAGCAGGCTTGCTATGTAGCCATGGGAAGGGAAATAGTGATTCCCTTAGACGCATTGTTGATGCGGTTTAATTTGAGGAGATTCAGTGCGGTTCCAAAATTTGGGGTTTGTGTAGGGAACTCCGTATCTGGGGTTAATGGTTTGAGTGGCACATCAGTGTGTGAACTACTGTGTGTGGAGGTTATTGAATTGATTAGTTAGCTCGTTGGTATCGGGTTTTGGGTTAAATTTGGTGTGTATCATGATGGTGTGATTCATGTAATGGAAATGGAGATTGTTTAGTATCCGTGGATTAAGAGTGGTGGATCTCTTTAGAGTTCAAGATTTAATCATTCTCAAATTTAGTCGAACGAAATTGTTTTCGAGCTCAAAGTATTATGCCAGTTATGTCATAGATGTGTAAAGCAAAAAGGGCAAAGCAAGACTAATTTTATTAAAGTCAGGGGATGACATCCCTGATTATAGAAGCAACAACAACAGCAGCAAAAAAAAAAAAAGGGAAAAAGGATTTTGTTTTGGATGATAGCCACATGCTGATTTCACTTAGTCGACTCTGCCGACGAGCCCTTCCTTTTTTTGTCGCTTCGGGAGACTTTTGAAGGCTCTGCCTCAGTACGTGTAGGACCGCCGGGGGATTTGACTCCCTGCTGGTTGACCTTTGGAGGCTCTGCCTCAGTATGTGCAGGACCGACGAGGGATATGACTCCCTGCTGGTTGTCAAAGGTGAAGTACGGAGTTGCTCCGAGTCGGGTCATGACGGTGGTCTTTCGCTTCAACTCTTTGTTCTCCGCCTTTAGGGCGCAAATCTCTGCTCGTGCATCTTTGTACATGCTCTGGAGCAGAGAAAGTTGGGAGTTTAGCTTTTGTACTTCAATGGTTCTATTCTGTAACCGGTGAGATAATTTGGTAACCGCAGTCACGGTTTCCATGCAAGAACTTAGTGTGAAGTGGTTGGCCTCAATATCAGATTGAGCAGCCATGATTTGCTCAACTGATATCATAGGAAAGCTAGGGGGAATGAGAACAGGGGCACTCGGTCCAGGAAGGTTAGGAAGAATGGGAACAGGGGCACTCGATCCGGGAAGGTTAGGAAGGATAGGAGCAGGGACACTTGGTCCAGAGGAGCTCGGATCATGGAGGTCCGGAAAGAGAGTGAGGGGACGAGATGAGGCCATGTGTGGTGAGAGATGTAAAGAGCAACAAAGGTGAGTCGGAAAAATAACAGAGAACAGACTGAGTTTTGAAACAACTCTTCTCCTCCGTTCAGTCTCTCGTTTCTCTCGATGAAGAAGAGGAAACAGAAGAGAGTGATGAAGAGGGAGATGGAAGAGAGTGATGAGGAAGAAAGGGAAATGAGGAAATAAGTAGAAGAAGGAAAATTCCGATTCGGAATAATACAGATGGAAGAAGACAAGATGGAGAGAAGGTCGAGGGGAGCGGTAATCGATGAAGTTTGCTTTTGTCGGCTAATTGACGTAAAGGCAAAGCGCGTGTTAGACGCAATTTTCGAAGGAAAAGAAAGAAAAGCGGGAAAGTTGTATACATATAAGTTGTATATATATTGTATATTTATGTGTTATATATGTTTATTTGACTAATCATGTCACAAGAGTGACTTGGTTGAGTGGTTTGGTTCAGCGTCTAAGGATGGAGAGGTTGAGCATGAGGTTAAGGGTTCGAAACCCTCAACGAGTTTTTTCTTCTATTTTGTTTTATTTTGATGTATATGTGTCTTATACATTTATATATTTGTTGGAATATCTGATCACAAGAGTAGCTTGGCTCAGTGGTTTAACTTAGTGGTTTGGGCTGTGGCCTGAGCTGGAAGTCAGGGGTTCGAAACCCCATATCTATGTATTCATAGTTTATTTTCTTTTTGTGTGTTTTGCTTACGCGCGATGACGTCAGCTAACGGAATATTCTGTCGTGGTAACGGCATATGCTTAATTTGTGTTTGACCTCGTGGGTTATCATAATATGAGTGTGATGTAGAATAGTGTTGGTAAGGCAGTGTCTGTTCTGTGACGGTTGATGGCCACTATTTGAGTTGGTGGTTAGGGCTTTTGAAGAGTTGTCATTTCAGTTTGTTAAGATTTTGGGGTAGGGATGATTATTTTGGCCTTGGTGTGCATTGGCATTAGGCGATGGATATAGTTCGTTGAAGTTGGGTTATTACCAATAAGGTATGGTGTCTTGGTATTCTTGCTATGTTGGAGGGATTAGATCCTATTTTGTTGCTGTGGGTTATTGACGTGGATAGAAGGATCACTTAATGGTTTATACTAGTACAGATTTTATAATCAATAGTGGTACAAAAGTAATGGTTTGATTCGTTACCGGTATGATTCGTTGAGACTCATGTAGTAGTCGAAGAATTTTTGTTGGTTCATTGGTAAGTGCTTGAGTGAGTTTGTGGGTGACGGTAGAATGTATTACATCACCTGAGTTAATTTCGAGGACGAAATTTTTTTAAGGAGGGTAGGTTGTAATGACTCAAAAAAAAAAAATAAAAAAAAAAAAATAATAATAATAATAATAATAATAATAATAATAAATAAATAAGTAAGATAATAATATGGAGATCAAGATCAAACGTGTGGGGCAGTGGAATCTGCTCTTTTGAGGGAAGTCCATCATCAATTAACTCATAACATTAATGAACCTCAAATAACTTTACAAAATTATTTTATCCTGAATGAATACTTTAATATCTAGAGCACAATATAGTTTTAACTTTTAGTCAGTGCAATATATATGCATAGATGTCAATTCTTTTTGCTAGAAGATGGACTAATGTCTACATAGCCTTCAGATTGGCATGAGAGAGAGAAAGAGTGTACTATAATATATTTCTTTTCTTATCTGCTTTTTGGTCAAGCAATTACACTGCAATTACTATCATAATACTTTCGGTGAAAGGTGGTTATTAAATAAACAAAGAGAGAAGTGGGCGGTGGAGTGGGGCAAAGGTGTAAGGAATATTTGAGAGAGAGAGAGAGGGGCTCTTCTGAGCAAACTGATACAACTCCACGGCTCAGCACATGCTTCTCATCTCCTCCTCCTTCTCTCTCTAGCCATTCAACATTACTCTCTATATATATATATCGACACAAATACTTATACGCATATATACATACATATAGATACCAGCGGAGATTTTAGCAAATAGCAATGGAATCGCCAGATACTCGCTATGCTTTGTCTCCGGAGGCCTTGCCGAAGCAATCTTCGACTCGCAACTCTCCGACTCGAGGTCTGTCACAATTGTCATTTTCAGAAAATACAGAGAAGAACGCATACATTAGGTTCCTTGTATCTAATGCTGAAGCTGGTTCAGTTATTGGGAAGGGTGGCTCAACAATTAATGATTTTTAGTTCCAGTCTGGAGCACGGATTCAGTTGTCACGCAATCATGAAATTTTTCCAGGAACAACTGATAGGATCATTATGGTATCTGGATCACATAATGAGATACTCAATGCAATGGATCTTATTCTTGCTAAATTTTTAAATGAGTTTTATGTTGATGATGGTGAGGATGTTGATCCAAGATCAAAACTTAAACTAATAGTACCAAATAGCTCTTGCAGTGGAATAATTGGGAAGGGTGGCTCCACCATAAAATCGTTTATTGAGGGCTCTCAAGCTGAAATTAAGATATCCCCTCAGGATAGCAATTACCTTGGGTTGAATGATAGGCTAGTAACACTAACTGGTACTGTAGAGGAACAGATGAGTGCTATTGATTTGATTTTATCGAAATTGGCAGAGGATCCTCATTATGCACAGTCCTTTAGTGTCCTATTTCCATATGCAGAACAGAGTGGTCTTCTTGGCTTGAGGTAGGGATTTCCTACTCCATTTATACGTTTTAATCCTAAGTAGTGGTATTTTGGTATGTGGGGGGTAGTTTGGTAATTTTGGGAGAAACCTTAGGGTTTGTCATAGATTAATTTATGTAATTAATTTAAGGGAAGATTGTGATATTGGGTTTAATTCATGAGATTGGGGAACTTAGTGGTTTAATGATGTATTTGATTAGTTTAAATACTTATCCTTGAAAATGTTGAAACTACATTTGTTGTTATATTTATTTCCTGTTTAGAAATAATTGTTTTGGGCTATCGGTGGAGGATAGCCATGATTGTTGTAGACATTGCATGTGGATTAGGCAAAATTGAAATTTTTTATTTGGTTGAGTTGTTGAGTATAAAAGTTGGATTAATACATTAAATTCATGTATTGATTTATTATGTATATGACTTTATGTTTATATGCATTGCTTGTGTATGGGAGGAGATAAGGGGATGTACTCCACGGTTTAGGGGAAGATGGGGGGTGTACCTCTAACCGGTTAATGATTATGGGAAGATAGGGGATGAACCCAGGGTTGCTGCTTTTATGCGCGCCTATAGCAGAGATATAGCATATGCTTATCTATTTGTTTGGAAGTATGGAAGTGTATTTGATTGAGATTGTTATAACATCAGTACATGTGTTTATTTTGTTATAAGAAAAGTTTAACCTGATTTGTTATCCTTGTTGAGTTATTTGGCCAGGTTCTGAGCCATAGTTGGAAGGTGAGTTATGCCATAGACAAAGTGTCATAGGCAATGTAGACATTTGTGTCATGAATTGTAAAATGGATTATTTTGTGTTAACCATGTATCAGATGCTACTGCTTTAGTTAATTCTTATGCTTGGTTTAGTATTTCTCTACTGGGCTGTGGCTCACCCTATATGGGAACATCATTTTCAGGTTCAGGTGATTCATTACCTCCAAAGACTTAGCTTGTGAGGATTTGGATTTGAAGACTTGCTTTATATGTTTTATTTGTTTTATTTGAATTATGTAACCCTTCAAGCCTAGGGCTTTATTTGTTTTGAGTTAGAACTCATGTAATTGTGTCCAAGTGTTGGCTTGGCAAGATGTAAGCCAGTAGGGCATTATTTGGTTATTACATGTAATGTTTTATTTAAGGATACTCTGATGAAGAAATGCATATTATTATCTTATATGTATGGGTTTAATTTTGAGGGCGTTACACAGAGAAAGGGGCGGGAGCCAATAAATGAATTTCCTCTTTTTTTTTTTTAAATACCTTTGGCGACTAAATTTAGTTTTTGTCGGAAAATGCATATCTATGATGACTATTAAGTTTTGCAGCCAAATCTAAATCAACGGCGACTAAAATATTTGTCCCAAAAGTTTTAATTTGGCAACTAATAAATATTTTGGTCGGAAAAAGTAATATGATCACGATTAATTTTATTTTGTCACCAAAACTTAATATTTGATGACTAATTTGTTTGGTCGCCAAAGAGATATCATAATAATACGCCTGTTTTTTGCGGCTAATTTTTTTTGTTGGGAAAATGTATTATATGACGACCAAAAACAGATTTAGTAGCCTAAAATGTACACAAATGGCAACTAATAAACTTTTTAGTCACTAAAAGTTAAATTTTTGGTGACTAAATTTTTTTTAGTCACCAATAAGTAATATATGTCAACTAAAACATTTTAGTAGCTATACCCTAAACCAACGCTGACTAAAAAAGTTTTTTGTTGCAACAGGTGGCATTTTTGGCTACTAAATTCCTTCTAGTCGCCAAAAGTGTAAATTGTTGTTGTGATACAAAACTTATAAGCAAAACCAAAGTGATAACTTACTGATCTTCTTGGGATGATATTTTTTGTAAACAGCTACTCCAACACTGTTTTCATCTTTCTGTATTCAAAAGGAAATAAGAAAAGAGAATTACAAGTGGAAAGCATAAATAATAATTATAATTGAAGGATTTGATGAGAAATTTGTAGACAGAAAGGGAAAAACAAGAGAAAATGAATTACAAAATTTTAATCTCTAAAGACAGTCTTGGGAACCAAACCAACTTGATAAATAAATCTAATACCATGAATTCCAGCATTATTGAATGATACTCACACTAGCAAGGGAATCCACAGCATTGTTGAATGCTAAAACTTCAGCAAAAGCCTGATAAAAATATAAAATAAAATAAAATTATGCATCAATAGAATTGAAATCTGGTCAAAGAAATACTTACTGTATGTATGTTTGGATAGCTAGAAAATTCGTTGTTTGGGTGCAAAACAAGCTAGAAAATGTTTAATGCAAGTAGTACCTGGAAGAGTAGGATGGTGATGATGAAAATGGAGAAAAGCTTCTGCATATTTTGTGTTTGTGAAAATGGCTGAATTATATGAATGAGGAGAAGAATTGGGAGGACTTCTGATGGAAAATGGTTGCTGGGTTGATGGAGAAGGGAAGCCTTTTATTTATAGTTTTTTGATTGCGTTGTAGTGTGTGAATATTTTCAGACTCACATGCAAACAAATATAGTCACAGGCTTTGAGTTGAGTGCACTGGAAAATATTTTGAGGAAAAAGACTACGAGTCTTTTTTGGAAGCTACTTTCACTTTAGTTTTTATTGCTTTTGCAGTGGTGTGTGTGTCACAGAGTGAGTGTGCACAGCTGTTGATTCTTTGGTTGGTGGTTGAGTATGGAGAAAGAAAGAAATGGTCCCCTTACCAGCTGGTTGTGATGTCTCATGCGTACCTTCATTAGAGTTTGTGAATATGTGAGACAAAGAGTAGGGATGGCAATTTGAACCCGGCCCGATGGGGATCCGACCCCCCGACCCCGATCAAAATGGTTTTTCCCTGAAAAATACTCCCGTGGGGACGGGGATGGTATTTAAAATTAAATCCCCGAAGTATTTCGGGCCGGGGACGGGGATAACCTTCACAGCCCCGGATCCGGCCCGGCCCCGGCCCCGTATCTTCCCCGAAGTGATATTACTGTCATACCCTTTATATATCCATGTATAAACCAAACCCAAAAAACAAACTCAATTCACTCACACAGCTTCTCTCTCACTCACTGACTCTCTCTCTCTCTTTCTTCTCTACGCACGCAGATGGCAGTCTCTCACTCTCTTTTTTCTCTACGCACGCAGTCGGCGATGGCGTCGTCGCTCCTGCTCACCGCCTCCTCCTCCTCCTCCGTCGCTTCTCACCGCCTCCTTCTCCCCCTCCTCCATCGCTTCCTCCTCCTCTAGGCCATCGTCGAACCGTCGCCTCTCGCCTCCTCCTCCCTCCGCCATGGCAGATCTAAACAGATCCTCCCTCCACCACTCAGATCTGAGCAGATCCTCTCTCCACGACTCAGATCCTCCCTCTGGCCTCCTCCTCCCTCCGCCACCGTCTGTCTCTATTTTTATTTTTATTTTTATTTTATTTTTTGTTTTATGATGTTGCCGTTGATGATGTTCTTGCTGAAAATGATGTTGTTGTTGTTGATTCCATATACATATACAGATTATTATTATTATTTTTTTGGTTGAACAGATCTATGTTTTAGTTGTGAACAGGTCTGTGTGTGTGTGTTTGTGAACAGGTCTGTCAGGGATTTATCGGGGTCGGGGAAACCCGATCCCCGTTAGGGGGCGGGGGTGGGGGAGATGATGCCTTCCCCGTCGGGAATCGGGGCCGGGGACGGGGACTTTTTAATCTTCGGGGATCAGGGACGGGGAGGGTCATCCCCGGCCTCGCCCCGCCCCGTTGCCATTCCTAACAAAGAGACTGATGCACGTTGTTTTGTCATAGAGTTCTTGAAATTTATGAATAAGTAGGGTAAATGCAAAAGACACTAGTAGCCACAAGATGGCACACGTTTGGAATGTTAAAATTTAATCGAGACATGAAAAACATCATAATGATGATCAAGACCCATTGTTTTGCCATGGTCTGTGATGGATTTTGGGTGAATTCCAACATTTAGGCCGTCAATTTCACGATTTTGCCATTTTTACAAATATTTGATTCACCTGTACTTAGTTTAGATAATCAAATTTTGTTTAATTTGTTCCAGTACGCTTATTTCTTATTATAGGATCTGATTTTGAGCCTAACTCAAATATTTTCATTTTCAGGAAATTCTTATTTTATTTGATTTCAGCTTGATTAACAAGTAATTAGTCTAGGATTTGGTATTCCTTTTTGCTTTAGGTTTCTCAAGTATAAATTAACATGTACATCTTAAGACAAACCAGTTAATTTTAAAGAATTAATAATATTATGAGAGAGAAGAGGAGAATGATAGTTTAGTCATGGATCGGGGGGGCTGGAACCCAGTGATACACAGGAGAAAAGTGGGAAGCCAACGTGGAGAGTCGAAGGAGGGAGTCTTGATCACAATTTTCGTGGATAACATCCCTGAATCAATGGATCCTAAAGGCTTGTTTAATCTTTTTCGAAAGTTTGGTCTAGTCAAAGATGTGTTTATCCCTGGTAAGAGGAGGAAAGCTTCAAAATCTAGATTTGGGTTTGTTAGATACGATCGTGAGGTGGCTGCACGGGTGGTGATAAAGAAGGCAGATGGCTTGTGGTGTGGGATCAAGGCACTGAGGGTTAAGTGTGCTGAGTTCCAAAAGCCTCAGTCAGTGGGGCAACAGAAGCCTAGGGGGCTGAGCAGAGGAGATGAAGGTCGAGTGGAGAATTAGTGGGTGCAATCAAAGCAGTGGAAAGGTAAGGGAGTCTAGATATCCTATGCAGAGGCACTACTAAGTGATGAAGTCAGGGACAAGGATAGGGTGGTGTTAAAAGCTTTTGAGGAAGGGAATGGGTGGGGGAGTGAAAGTTTAGTAGTTCAGCTGAGCAGTTTCTTATCCTTCGAGGCATTCAGAGAGGAAATGAGAAGTAGAGGCATGAAGGATGTAGTGGCAAGATAGGGGGGAGGCAAATTAGTTCTTTTAACTTTTCCCACTGCTTAGCACATGCAGGAAGGCAAGAGAGAGTTGTAGGGGTGGGGAAAGTAGTGGTGTGAATCCATTATTGAGTGGGATAAAGGCCAGTTTTTAGAGCAAGAAAGGTGCGTCTGGCTGAACTGTTTTGGAATTCCATTGATTTATGAAGCATCATGACAGTTCGCAGCATAGGTAGTTATTAGGGGTTGGTTGTTCAATATGAAGAGGATATCAACAATCCAACAACTTTTCAACAGACTAAGGTGAGAGTGATTACGAGATGTTTGGAGTGGATCAATTCAAAAAAATTTCTGCAACACAAAGGTTGTCAAATCCTTATTAGAGTCTGTGAAGAGTTGCCCAAATGTTTATTTCCAAGTCCTTCTGAGAGTAGACGAAAAGATCAAGGTCGATTGCATTCCAACGACAAAGAAGAGGTAGACCAGTTGTCTGGCAATGGTGGAAGAAGCAAGAGTGTAGAGGTAGCGTCTGTGGGAAGGGAGGGGTTGGTGAGTGAAGGACTGGAGGAGGCTAGTAGGGTTATGGAGACTATGATGGGCAGATCAGAGGTGTAGGGTAGGGATAATGATGGGAAGCTTGCAAATGCAGTGGTTGACATAGGGTGGAGCGTGGGGACTGGCTATGAAGGTGCATGTTCCAAGGTGAGAGGGGCAGAGCAGGATGTCAACCCCTGCCAGATAATCATGAGTGGAGTTCAAATTCGAGATGAGGCTAAGTGTAGCACGGGTTTCTTAAGAGAGTTGAGTGGGCCAGCAGAAGCAAGGCCTAGTATAAATTTGGAAGTTTTAATTGAGGGAGTGCATAAGGGGGCTGAGCCCAGTGGACTGCTTCAGGAACTGGGGTCGGATCTGAGTGAAAATATGGCCCAGAATCCAATTAGGCCAGATGTGGCCCAAACAACTCACATAAACATGGTCAAACGGATTGCAGTTGGGAGTAATTTAAAGAAAGGCGCAGTACAGAAAAGGGAAAAGTCAAGGAAAAAAGGCATAGATCGAAGAAAAGGTGTGTTTGGCAGACTGGGCTTTCAACAGGGAGCTATCCTCAGAGCTTCTGTTGATGCAACAGCTTCTCTAATGACTTCTTCTCAGTGTCAAGCAGCGAACAGAAAGAGGCAGTTGATTGAGGAGGCTATGTCAACTGTGAGAGTGGGCACCGTGTTGGGAATGGACTTCCAAGGCAAAGAGGAAGAGGTAGTGAGCATAATTGTAGAGCTGGAAGAGAAGGATTTGAGCAGAATTGAAGGAGGAGAAAGGGCAACCAGAGCTTAGCTGGCAGTATGGAGGGGATTGGGTGTTAGTAGTGTATTTAAATGAAGATTTTATCTTGGAATGTTAAAGGGCTGGGCAGGCCAGAAAAAAGGGAAAAGATAAAGAGATTGGTGAGGGAGAGAGGTGTTGATGTGCTCTTTCTTCAGGAGACTAAAAGAAGCTCTATGGAAGATCATTTTGTGAAATCTATTTGGCCTTATGAAGAAATGGAATTTATGGTGGTAGATTCAGAGGGAAGTGCTGGAGGCCTTTTGTGTATATGGAGGCCACAAATCTTCGAGCTCAAGGGCTGCTGCAGTAGTAAAAATTTTATCATTTTATCAGGTATCTCTAGTACTTTTTTTCAGTGCACTCTTGTGAATATCTATGCTCCTAACGAGGTTCTTGGGAGGAGACAGTTATGGGAATCTCTAGTGAGTCTCCATCAACATTTTCCAAACCCGTGGTGTGTGGGCGGGGATTTCAATGAGATCAGATATATGGGTGAGAGGAAGGGATGCTTATCTAGAGATAGGGGGATGAAGGATTTCAATGAGTTTGTGGAAAAATTGGAATTAACTGATATGCCTTTGCTAGGTAGGCAGTATACTTGGTGTAATGCTTTGGATGTGAATAGATGGAGTAGGATTGATAGATTTTTGTTAGATTTGAAGTGGATGAAAAAGTTTTCCTTTAAGCAATGGGGTCTACCTAGGTCAATCTCAGATCATTGCCCTATTCTGATAAAGGAAGATGACAGGGATTGGGGTCCAAAGCCTTTTAAATTTATTAATGCCTGGTTATCTCATCCATCCTTCATGTCAGAAGTGAAAAAGAGGTGGGAGGCAGCTCAAGTTCAAGAGTGGGCAGGGTTTAGAGTAATGAGAAAATTGAACATGCTTAGGAGTCACTTAAGGGTGTGGAATAAGGATGTGTTTGGAAACATTGACACTCAGTTAAAGATAGCAGAGGAGAAGCTTCATGAATGGGATTTGAAGGCAGAGTCTAGATCCCTTGATGAACTGGAACTGAAAAGAAGAAGAGAAGTAAGGAGCCAAGTGTGGCAGCTTAGTAGGAGCAAGGAAAGGTTATGGCATCAAAAATCTAGGCAAATGTGGGCTCATTCTGGTGATAAAAATACGAGGTACTTTCACATTATGGCTAGCAGAAGGCAGATAAAGAATTTGCTTGACTCTGTTGTTGTGGAGGGTAGGAGTGTGGAGGATCTAGATCAGGTGAAACAAGAAGTGGTTAGGCATTTCAGTCAGTTGTTCTCTGAGAACTGGAAGCTTAGGCCAAAAATTTTAGGCCCTTTGCTGTTATTAACTCTGTGGATGTTGGTAAACTGGAAGCTGCTTTCTCTGAAGATGAGGTATGGGAAGCAGTGTAGGACTGTGATGGGAACAAAGCCCCAGGCCCAGACGGTTTTAACCTTACCTGCATTCAAAGGTGTTGGTCTATATTGAAAAGGGAGATCCTTAGTATGGTGAATGAATTTCACCAAAATGGTAAGCTATCTAGAGGGGTTAGCAACTCTTTCATAGTTCTTATTCCTAAGAAGGAAAATCCTATAAGCTTGGGGATTATAGACCTATCAGCTTGGTGAACTCTGTCTATAAAATTTTAGCGAAAGTGCTTTCCAGGAGGCTTAAGAGAGTGTTACCATCTGTGATTAGCGAGGTACGGTCTGCTTTTGTGAGTGGCAGGCACATTTTAGATGGTGTGCTAATAGCAAATGAAGTTGTAGATGCATGGAAAAGATCAAAAAAGAGAGGCATCATTCTAAAATTGGATTTTGAAAAAGCTTATGACTCAATGAATTGGGAATTTCTGTGGTCGATGATGAATAATTTGGGTTTTGGAGAGAAATGGTTAGATTGGATGAGGACTTGCATTTCTACAGCCAGGGTTTCTGTGTTGGTTAATGGCTCACCCACAGAAGAATTTCAACCACAGAAGGGGCTAAGGCAGGGTGATCCCCTTTCACCTTTTCTGTTTATAATTGCAGCTAAAGCTCTCAATCTTTTATTAACAAGGGCAGTAGAGAAGGGCTTGTTTAGAGGAGCCTCAGTTGGAGGTAATGATTTGCGTATTTCACATCTCCAATTTGCAGATGACACAATAGTGTTTTGTGAAGGAGATCAGGAGGAGGTGCTAAACATTAAAAGGGTGTTGAGGTCTTTTGAAGTGATGTCTGGTTTAAAAATAAATTATCATAAGAGTGCTGTATGCGGAGTGGGTTTCCAAGAAGATGAAACTATGGTTTAGCTCAAAGATTGAACTCCCTGCCGAAGAAATTACCTTTTAACTTTTTAGGACTACCTCTAGGGGCTAATCCTAAGAGGAAGAGCACTTGGAGCCCAATAGTAGATAAGGTGAGCAAGAGGTTGTCTTCTTGGAAGAGAAAGCTTCTGTCTTTTGCTGGGCGTTTGACTTTAATTAAATCAGTCCTATCTAATTTGCCTATCTACTCTCTCTCTATTTTCAAAATGCCCAAGGGGGTTGTTAAGGCTTTAGTTAAAATTCAATCTAATTTCTTGTGGGGTGGATCTGAGGCTAAGAGGAGTGTTCACTTGGTTAATTGGGATGAGGTTACTAAAAGTAAAAATCAAGGGGGTTTGGGTGTGAGAGATTTGGGTGAGGTGAATGATTGTATGTTGCTAAAATAGTGGTGGAGATGTGGTGCAGAGGACAAAGCCTTGTGGAAATCAGTGGTATGCTCAAGGTATGGTCGTTTCGGAGGGGGTTGGGTACCATCTTCGTTCAACACAGATGGGGTGTCCACTGTGTGGAAGGATATAGTGCAGCTCAATTCAATTAACCAGCCTTTGGGTGAGTTTTATACCCAAAATCTAAAGCTATCAGTGGGAAATGGGAGGAGGATTCAGTTTTGGACTGATGCTTGGCTCAATGATAGAGGTATGAATGAGGAGTTTCCCAGATTATATAGTCTATCCACTAAGAAGGAAGAATCCTTACAGCAAATTAGTGCTAAGAAGAGCCTTGGAGTGTGGCAGCTCCAATTCAGAAGAAGTCTGCTGGCTTGGGAGGAAGAGGAGCTGCAGAGGTTGTCTGACTTTCTGGAATCATCCCCTGAACTTAGGGTGGAAACTGAAGATTCTTGTTCTTGGCTTGCATCTAAGTCTGGGAAGTTCTCTGTATCATCAGTGTGGAGTTGGTGGGCTGTAGATAAAGGTCCTGGTATGAGGGTGCCAGCTGGGGTGTGGGCAAGTCTGGCACCTCCAAAGATGCAGTTTTTCTGCTAGCTTGCTTGGAGAGGACGAATAAAGACATCTTCCTTCCTCCATAGGATCGGGGTTTTACCTCCTAATGCAGAGGTCCAGTGCGTGTTCTGTCAATCCGAGGAGGAGACTTTGGAGCATGTGTAACTGTTTTGTCCTCTGGTTTGGAAGTGTTGGGCATACATGACCAGCTGGTGGGATCAGTCTTAGGTAATCCCTGGCTCTGTTAAGGGTCTGCTCCAGTGGTGGTCTGGGGGTAATGTGAAGTCTTGGGTCTATAGAGCTTGGCAGGTAGTTCCAGCACTTGTGATGTGGTCAGTTTGGAAGTTAAGAAACGAATGTCTGTTTAAGGGGGTTGCTCCAGATTTTGCAGGATTATGTGAGAGGATGAAATTGCAGATTGCACTGTGGGTGAAATGGTCCTTCAAGGTTGATTATTTAGTCCATGATCTTGTCTCAAACCTATACCAGATTAGGCTGCTTGTTTGAAGTCCTCTCAGCAATCGGCTCTGGCAATAGAGGGGTGTGGCTTAGTGTAGCTTTGTTGGCTGATCTGAGGAGCGTTGTTCTCTGTCTAAAAGTTTGATCAGTTGGTTCGAGTCTGCTTCTTATTATGCTTCTGGAGCAGTATGAAAGGGTTAATTGGTGTTGTCTGCTGATCGTTTTGTACTGGGATCAGTTTTGGTGATGAAAGGTGATTAACTGCTGCTACCATTTTTCGTGTTGATGCTTTGGTGCTGGTTTTCTGTTTTCTTGGTTGTTCTGTTTTGTTCTTTGTCTGCGTGTTGGTTTCTCACCAACGAGGAGGTTGGAGCTTCGTCTAGCTCCAAACTCCTCTTTATTGATGTTTTTTGGTTGTGTTCATCAATAAAGGTTCTCTTTGCCGATCAAAAAAAAAATAAAAAAATTATGAGAGAGAAACTTTTTATCAAATTCGTGCTTATTTTTTTGGGTTCAAGTGTTCATCCCATTCCCCTTCCATGCATGAGAGAGAGAGAGAGAGAGAGAGAGAGAGAGAGAGAGAGAGAGAGAGACATTACCAGCTGGTTGATTTCTGATGACCTCATTTTGAGCTTGTGCATGAGGGAACAGATCGAAAATGAAAAGGGAAACAAGCCATAAGCGTCCCATATCTACCAAAGCAGAACACGAAGTAGTGCATTATTGCATTGCATTGCATAGACCATCTTTGCTGTTAGTTCTGGCCAGGTTGTCCCTCATTCATCAATTTCTTTTTTTTTTTTTGGGGGTATGATTCCGTTTATCTCTAGTCCACTTACTATGTGGTTTGAACCGGTTTAGTTCTAGCACGTAAATTCACCACGAGTTCTATTTTAATAATTTGATTTGTTGATTTTTAAATCACAATATTTAAATTATTAACACACAAAAATCAGATTGATTTTGATAATTGTAACTCATGATTTAATCATGTGTTTAAAAAGATGAATGATAACTATAGTTTTGAAATTAAAATATTCAATTTTTTAAAAATGAATGTGATAAAAATAAGTGGTTGCAATTGTCTGAGAACTTTATTTTTTTAATGAACAATCTATAAAGAAATTAATGAATCGATAATTATCAAAATGAGCTCATAGTGGACCATAAGTCCAAATTGAACCGTCCAACCCTTTTAGAGTAGACAAAAGCCAAATTCTTTTTATATTTTCTCTCGTTCTCGTAGAAATGAAGAATTTAGAGTAATTGATATGCCCCTTGGTGGTGCCGATTTCGAGTTCACCTTCGTGATCCAAATAATTTATCTTATAGAGTCGAATAAGAACACCATTAATATAAAAAAATTCAGTTGGCCAGCTACTAATAATCACATGATTTATATTATATTTATCTTAAAAAAGTAAATGTCTTTTTCTAAAGTCGCTAATTCTGAACCCTGTTTCGATTAATCGAATCGTTCATTTTGTTGAGCATTTTGTGTATTTTATTCATAAAAAAAAATTTGGTCAATTCAATAACTACTACTTGTTCAATTTATTGTTTTTGTCATAAAAAAAATGTATGGCTCATTTTTTTAAAACACAATAGTCCATTTTTTTAGTGAAAAACATGATAAATTGAACAAGTTACAGTTATCGAATCGATAACAAAATTTATAGTTTGGATTATTGAAACAGAATCCATGATGAGCCTCACAACGCCCAAACAACCCCCTCTAGTCCAGATTTTGGACTGGAGAGAATCCTTCTCCTATATATATATATATATATATATGGGTTTAGATTTTTTTAAGTTTTTTTATAATCAGACATTTGAACTAACTTATGCGCACCTTGACTTATCTTGGGACTCACACAAAGCATCCTCTCCACATGGATTCTCTCAAATTGGCCATCCAACCAACTTGAGAGAACAGTTTACATTTGATGGGCTCATTTTAGGACCGACTTAGATAATTTGAATTATTCATTTTTTAAGATTTGTTGAGGAGAATATTTATGTAAAACATCAAGATGATCAAACATACGTAATTATATGTTCAAATCATATTTCTATTTAAAAAATAAATGATTTTTCTTGAAATTATATTTGTCATTCATTTTTTATGATAAATATAATTCAAATATATAACTATCAATATTCGATTTTCAAACAACGACTAATTGATTATCTTGAATTTTTTATATCAATATTATATACTTAAAGGAGTCATAAAAAATGAACCATTTGACTCGCAGAGATTGACCTCAAACGAGCCCACTAAACCCAACTGTTTTTTCAAGTTGGATAGCCGAAAATCCAACCCTATATATATGAATCCGGATTTGCTACATCTCAACTTCATGGTAAAGTTAACCTATTACTAGACTAATTTGAACTTATTTCGATAATCTAAATTGTTCATCTTATATAACTAATTAAGAAAATTATCTATATAAAAAATTAAATTGATTTTATATCGATTATCATACTATTAAATCATATATATTTTTCTTAATTTATCATATAAAATAAACAATTTAAAATATGAGTAGAAATTAGTCACACAATACATCAATTTTAGTGGAGATATTTAACTTTAACCAACCTCAACTCTATGTATATATGTGCCCCTTATCTACTCTACTATTATATAAGAGGGAGTTTGAGTTGCTACAGTACTTTTATGGCCCTCTTTTTCTTTTGTCATTTGTGTCCTTTTTGCATTTTTACTGGAGCACTATATCGTGTTGGACTTACTAGTAAATTGCTATTACATCTTGGACTCTTTCATAAATTGACACCCACAGTGAATACATTGTCGGTTTGTTATTTATTTATTTACTTACTTGTACTGTCTATTCACTTCAGTTGTGGAGGAGTTTCGCAGGTCTTCGATTTGTCTTTGTTCACCGACAAAGGGACTGTTTGTTACTGTTATTTTAATGTGAGGGTTTGTGTTAAATTATTTGATATAATTACTAGTTATAATTTATTAGGTAGAAATAATTTTTAAAAAATTAATTATTTGAAAATTAGGATATGAGTGCTTTTAATTTCTATTTTCTGATTATCAATTTTAAACTTCAAAAAACACTACCAAACAGGGCCAAAGAGATGGTGCTCTGAATTGAGAGTCCAGATCCCCTAATTGACTTCTCTCCTTCATTTCCTACGTGCAACGGCTCTGATGCCCCAACCTAGATCCAACGGTCCAAATCTTGAAGGGGAAAAAAAAAAATAAAAATTAAAACAAATTGGAACTGAAATTTTCCCGTCCAAAGCTATACAGGTTATACACATTTTGTTTTGGAACTCACTCTCACCCAGCCTCACACTCACCCCTTCTCCTCCACCAAACCCACTCTCACTGGCAACCCACTCTCAATGGTGATCCACTCCTAAAACCCAACCAGAGCCCTCATGCTCTTCTCCTCCACCTCATCGAACCCGTCTCACCGGCGACCCTCTCGATGGTGACCCACTCCCCAAACCTAACCCATTGCTTTGCCCTCATTCTCTCTACACTCACTTCGCGAACTAGAGTTCTCTTGTGAGCAAACCAGTCTCTGTAGCTTCAAACACCCGAAGTTTGAGTCCGACGTCAACCATCCACTGGTTAGTCTTCATTGTCTATGTAATTGATTATTTCAGCTTCATGTTTAAGGATGGAATTGTTTTGTTTTGTTTTTTTGTTTTGATTTTCAGCAACAGATTTGGTGAATGATGGATTTTTTAAGTTTTTTATGTCAAATTAAAAATCTGCTACTGTGTGTTTAAGCTTTTCTTACAATGATTAAGGATGGAATTGTTTTTTGTTTTTTTGTTTTTTATATTTTCAGCAGCAAATTTGGTGAATGATGGATTATTTAAGTTTTTGATTTCAGCTTAAAAATCTAGTACTGTGTGTTTAAGCTTTTCTTACAATGATTAAGGATGAAATTGTTTTGTTGTTTTTTTTTTTTTAGCAGCCGATTTGATGCTGTGTGTTTTTAAGGATGGATTATTTTTAGTTTTTGATTTGAGCTTCACAATCTGCTGCTATGTGTTTAAGCTTCTCTCACATGATTAAGGATAGAATTGTTTTGTTTTGTTTTGTTTTTATTTTAATTCTTTTTTTTCTTTAGCATATATAACATTTTTCTTTCTGTAGTAGATATAACTTATATGACTTATCTGTAGCTAAGATTTGATTTATATGGCTTTTCAATTTCATTTTGAAATGGATATGGAACTTGAGAATAATTGTGCTTCGAAGCCAAAACAAGGAATGATATTTGATTCAGAATAAGGTGTGTATGATTTTTATAATGCATATGGAGGAAGAATGTGATTTAGCATAAGAAGGGATTATTCTAGGACAAACAAGTTCACTAACCAACTTATTGCTAGACTTTTGGTTTACAACAATGAGGGATTTCAGAAGGTTGACAAGCGAGACCCATTGACAAAAAACCCTAGAGCTAAAACTAGGACTGGTTGTGAGGCTCGACTTTATGTTAAATTAGATGAGAGTACTGGGAAATTTGTTGTAATTGATTTCAAAGAAAAATACAACCATGAACTTATATCACCTGAGTGTGCTCAAATGTTGCTGTCACAAAGAAAGATATTGAGTACCCAAGCAATTGAGTTAGATTTGGCCACACAATCTGGTCTTCGTTTAGGCCAATCTTTTAAACTCATGAGTAGGGAAGCCGATGGGAGTCAATGTCTTGGGTTTACCAAATTAGACCAAAAAAATTATTTGAGAACCAAAAGACAACAAAGTTTAGCATATGGGGAAGTAGGCAACGTGTTGCAATACTTTAAAGAAAAATCTTTACAGAATCCTTCTTTTTTATTTTTTATTTTTATACTTTCCAGTTAGATAATGAGGAGCAAATAACGAATATGTTTTGGGCCAATGTACAAATGATCATAGATTATGCCAATTTGGTGATGTAGTTACATTTGACACGACTTACAAGTTAAACAAAGAACATAGACTCTTTGTATCTTTCATGGGATTCAACTATCATAGGGAAACAATTATATTTGGTACAGCCTTGTTGTATGATGAGACTACCGAATCATTTATTGGTTGTTTGAAACTTTTTTAGAGGCTATGTCAAGAAAGGCACCGAAAACTTTGTTCACCGATGTAGACTGCCAGAAACTCCGCTCCGCGTGCGAGGGCGCGAATTGTAGTTCTAGCTACTACAGTTCGGACTCATGTCACGGTTCTGAATCTAATCTCACAAAGTACAATGTGAGACTGATAAATCACCAAAGAGTCCAAATCTGACAAATCGTTTTGGAAAATCGATTTTAATCAAAAAGCGCCAAACATGGACTGCTTTGCCAGATTTCAGAGTCGCCACCTAAATATTTTGTTTTGGGAAATTTGGGAAACCCTGACTCGTGCTTAAGGCCACGTGTCCGTTATCACCAAAGTTGCCTCGGCTCGGGAACTTAGGTACGAGAGGGGAAGGTCATGCAATGAGCACCCCCGCTCGCCCGATCAAAGGATCGGCCTTTACTAACATGATATGTTGTTTTTTAAAACACATGTGTTCTTATTCTGATTATTAATCTGGAATTACTATGTAATGCGCACAGCATACAAATATAGACTAAATCACTCAACTTGGAACAAAACATCTCATGTTTGTTTGTTTGAAAAATGGTTTGAAGGTACTACTCGCAAGTAGGCTAAGTCGTGGATTTGCCACCCTCAAGTGGGTTTTAAAACATAATTTTGCCACTCCACAAAGTGGGCTTAAAATTCGCATTTTGATGAATTGTTCCAATTCAAGCAATGAAGCCTTCACCCACAGGCATTCATGCAGTTTATCAATTAAGCAAATAGCCTCATGGCAAGCATGCTATCATGGCAGTCACTTACACACATGCAAGGATGCTAAAGCATAAACACTCACAGTGTACTCCGAGCCAAAAAAGAAGCTAGTTAGAAATCATGCATGATCCTAGCTATGTTAAGAATGCCTAATGCAATACATGCAAAATACAACTAAGATAGGCTCGGCTATTCTAAGATGTCATGTGAATGCAATTTGATAACATGTATTAATTTGGTATTGAAATACAATGCAGTTTGTATAATGCGCCGAGCCCGGTGCATGCAAGACAAAATGAATGATGCACGCATGCATAGCATAAGGATGCTAATTGAAATATGCCCTAAAACTAACCATCAAAAGCTGGTAAATAAAAGGGAGAAAGACGTGGGTTGGAAGACATGCACACACGCACGCACTCTTATTACAAAATTCGCGCTCTCGATGGAGGGTCCGAATAATAAGCTAACTAGCTATTCTAAGCTAATTAAACTAATTATTACAAAACAAAACTAATTAACTAATCCTAGTTAACTAATTAGTTATTACAACACAAATTGATTATCATTAACTAATTAAGTACAAAACTAAAGCATTAGCTAGCTAAGCAAAGAAGCTAAGTAAAGTAGTAAAAGAGGAGCCTCGGGGCGAGAAGTGTATGCATGTTCGATCGCCTTGCTCAGAAATCCATCGTTATGCTCCAACTTGCCTCTGTTTGCATTTGATGTCAGAACACTGCACAAAGCTCCAGATAGCTTCTACTCCAAAATGGGGATCCCCAGGAGGGTTGCCGACCAGTTGATGGTGGTGTAGACCACCTGTAGACCACTTACACATGCTATAGACTAGAAAATTCTGCATAACTCTATTTTGCTGCAACAGAGAACAAGAAAGGGCACGGCAGTGTATTTGTAAGGTATGTGTACACAACCACCCTCCCTATAATTTCTTAGGCTCAAGGGAGTGTAGTTCTCGACTCTTGGGCCACCAACCATGCATCGCAATGCACGATGACCGAGAAGCCAAGTTTGCACAAATCAATGTCAATGAATGCACAAATAACGCAGAAGGGCCTTAACCTCTATCATGCATGATCAAGAGGGTCAGCGAACGAGAAATGAGGCACGTTTCATCACTTCAAGTATGAAACGCCCCTCATTCCTCGTGTTTGGATTGACGTCCAATCCAAACACATGCAATGCAACTCAAGCATGCCAACATAATGCAATGCAACAAGCATGCAAACATAATGCAATGTAACAAGCATGCAAACACAATGCGAACAACAACATTCAAACAACATTCTCAATGGACTTAAACCGAATATGGACGGACCTCAATCATGCCCAAAACAGTGGCCAAAATGCTGAAATGATGGCATGAAATGCAAGAAAATGCATGCACATGCAATGGCTCATCAACTAAGCATAAGAGCACAACCCTCAAACATGATTAAGAAGTGACAAATATGGAAGTGTGACAACACTATATGCACTGAAATCATGTATGAAATGATGCCAAACCATTCAAACAACACAATTATAGCATGCAAAAGGACCTAAGGCACAAGGCCACCAAGAGGGACTACACAAGAGGCATGTAATACATGGCACAAATGACTGAATTAGCCATGGACAGAGCTCAATTAGGTCAAAACGAAGACCAAAACATGCTGAGATGGGAGCTCAAAAGCCCAGGCATGCATGCATACAAGTTAGGCCACAAACAAGGCAATAATGCATAACCCTTAAAAGCATTCAAAGAATGAAAGAAGTGAGAATATGGCCATGCTATATGCTCTGAAATAACATATTAAATGATGCCAAATCATGCACATGTCACAAATGAAGCATGCAAATACCTCAAAACTCAAGGCTAAGAAGGCCAATTGCACTACAGCTATGCAATACATGAAGCTTATGGCCAAGAAAACCCAAAACAGTCTTAGAGCATTCCAAAATGTTGCTAAAATATGCATGGACTAGAGCTAACATATGCATAGCATGAAGGGCATGAAGCATGGAGTATGCAAGGCCAATAAAGAGGATTACACTACACCTTCCAAAACCAAGCATGAGATGACTTTGCCAATAAAAATTAGAGTTATGGCATGTCAAAATAACACCAAAAATGCACTGATATGTCAGCCCAAAAGCTTAAGCAAGATGGCATACATGTAGGCTTATATTTAAAGTATAAAGCACCAATCCTCCAAAGTATTGAAAGAGTGAAAGATGTGAGGGCATGACTACACTACATGCACTGAAATCACATATCAAATGATGCTAAATCATGCAAATAGCCCAAGCAATGCATGCATGACCAAAACAACATAAAACAGAGCTTAAGCATGGTAAAACATGAGTAAAAGCTTGCTGGAGTTGAGCCAAAATCATGCTAGAATGATGGTCTAAAGCATGATGCATGTTAGGCTAGTATGGAGGATTGCACTACAAGTGCAAGGAGCATACAAGAGGTAATCAAACCAACCCTAGATAGAGGTATATCATGCTAAAATAAGGCTTGAGACATGCTAAGATGGAGCCAAAACATGCTTAACAAACATGCTACTTTGATAAGCTACAAAGAGGATTACACTACACATACAAGAAGCATGCAAGGGGTGACCAAGACAACCAAAAACATAGTCATGGTAGGTCTAAAAGGTCACAAAAAAGTGATCAAACAAAGCTTCAAGAAGACAGAACTACATGCTCTTGTGATTAGCCATCAACACAAGCATACAAGAGAAGAGGAGGGGGGACAACCCCCACCCATTTAGGGCCTCAAAACCAAGTTTCCACCACTGAAATTCCTCTAGAATTTAGTGGTAGAAAGGCCAAATAAAGGCTAAAACAAAAGCCTAAAGTGATGGCTCAAAAGCCTAGCAAATAGGGCATGCAAGGGAGTAGATCACCCCCAACACCAAGGAAGCCTCAAACAAACATCTTAAACACTTAAAATTAGAGCTTTTTGCAGTTTAAAGTTAGGCCTAAATCAGCATGCAAATAGGGCCAAAGACTTAAACAAAAACAAAGCTTTAAGGGGTTAGAAACTCACCCTTGTAGAACAACTTCAAGGAAGCAATTCTAGTAACCTTTTGGGATCAAAAGCAGTCCAAAAACACCAAAACTAGCTTCAAGGTGCCTCAGCAACAAGAGTGTGGTGTTTCACTAGGTGTTTGTGTGCAAAAGTGTGAAGAATACGCACTTTCAAGCACAAATATGAAGAGGAGGAGCAATATAGAGATAGATGATATATGTATAGTTCCAATACAAAATTCTGAACCTAAGGCAAGAGGGAGGAGGCTCTCTTATATAGAAAAACATGTAATAAGCTTGTTGAACAAGCTTTAGGCTCCAAGCAATCCCTCCATACACGTGTATGGAGGATGCCTTCTGTGCCCAACAGCTGGCACAGTTGGCAAGAAAATATCTGCAAAAAACTGCAGGAAAGCTACCGACCAGTTGAAGTGGTCGGCCAGCTACATGCACTGGTCGGCCGACCACCAAAAGTGGTCTGCAAGAAGACCAAGTGGTCGGCAAGAGGGGGGGCAGTGGTCTGCACAAAGAAAGCAAAGTGGTGACATGGCTGCCGACCACTTTTGGTGGTCCAAAGACTACCAAGACCAGTTGGCCGACCAGGCAGGCAGGAAAAGTGGTTTTCAGGGAGAGAAACTGGTCTACAACCCTTATTCCAACCTCTAAACAAGGAAAACAAGGTTTGTGCCAAAAACAAACCAAAACGGATGCAAAACAAGAGTCCGTGGGTCAAGGCACGTAGCCGAAAATCTCGAAAACTAGTCTACGGGCACCAAAAGTGGTCTACGGGAGGGAAAAGTAGTCTACAAGACCTCAGTGTCCCTCTAGACCAAGGCAACAAGGCATGGTCCGAAAACCAAGCCAAGAGGAGAACAATAAGAGGTCCCGAGACAAGGCGCGCGACCAAAGGCTCCGGAAACCGAAAACTAGCCTACATGAGAGAAAAGTGGTCTACAGACCCCTCTCTCCCTCCAGGCAAGGTCAACAAGGCTTGGTCCACAAATCGAGCCAAAACACAAAGAGTTCAGAGGCTCGGAGGGAAGGCACTCAGCCGAAAACTCCAGAAACTCGAAATGAGCACAAACATGCGCGATCACTGAGCGCTCAATGATGACGTCTGAGTCTTAAGGTCAGTAAAAAATGGGGTGTCTACAACCGATCAAGATGCTGTAATGGCTAAAGCCATACCCATTGTTATACCTGACAAGAGTCACCGATTGTGTACTTTGCATTTGATGCAAAATGCATTAAAACATGTTAATTGTCTCTTCTAAGATAGGGGGGGGAGGGGGTAAAGGGTGTACTAAACAAATTCATGTTTCACATTGAAGATGAAAATGAATGGAAGTTAGAGTGGGTTGAAATGCTTGATAAATATGATGTTCATGATAACCATTGGTTGAAATTGACTTTTGCAGTGAAAGAAAAATAGGGCTGGCCATATGTTAGATCGACATGGACTGCGGGAATGTGTACCACACAAATTAGTGAATTTTTTAATGCTTTTTTGAAGGATTACATTCATTCTGATTTTAATTTAAATGAATTCTTCATGCATTTTGAAATGATACTTTATGAGAAGCGATACAAGGAGTTAGAAGCAGGATATGCTTTGTGCCAAAGGTTGCCAAAGGTGAAAGTGACAATAATAATGTTAATTCAAATGGGTAATATGTACACAAAAAAGATTTTTGAGGAGTTCCAAATTGAGTATTTTCATTCCATTGAATCGGACATAAAAGCAATTGAATATGGCGAGGCTTGTACCATATACACAATTGTTGATGTTACTAGGAAACATGCAAGGAAAGTGAAGATGGAGAGGGATGGCTCTTTGGGTTGTAATTGTATAAAGTTTGAAAGGGAAGGAATTTTGTGTTGTCACTCTTTGAAGGTTATTAGAGACATATTGAAGATAAAAGAGGTTCTTTCACAATACATTCTAAAGAGGTGGACCAAACAAGCAAGAGCCGAAACTGTGAAGGACATTAAGAGGAATGACATTTAAGTAGATGTGAAATTCCAACAAGTCTCGCGGTATAAGACATTGATGACTGCATTTAGAGTAATAGCAAGTAAAGTTGTTGAAACTGAAGAAACTTATGATTTTTCAATTGCACAACTCGCTATATTAGGTGCAATTGTTAAAAGCAAGTGCTCATTTTGTTGTTGACAATGAAGTAAGTAATCATGATGAAACCCAAAGCTTTGAAGTGGATTGCGAAGATGAGAATTATGTTGTGCAACCAAAAGGATTGAAAAAAAAGGTGGCAACTAGTAAGGGCAAAAGGAGGGTGAAAGGTGGATTCGAAACGGTGTTGGTAGCGAACTGTAAAAAAAAATCCCGTGCTAACAGCTTGACTTTTTCAAAATCTATTGCAAGTCTAACAGTTAGACCTTCTCCATTACCTGTTGAAGGAGATATCTATGTTCATCAACATGTTCCTCCTTTTCAACATCTTCCTCCTTTTCATTCTCTTCCTCTATCTTTTGCCATGGGTGGTAATTAAATTCCTCATCCATTGATGTATCCCACATATCATGTGAGTGTTAGTTTAAAATTGTATATATATATATAAATTTTATTTTTTTTTTGTGTGTGTGGGTATAATATGTCACTCAAACCATGATTGCGAAGCCTAATATACAACATTGTTGTAGGCAAACAATTTGAGGGAGATGTATATAGTGCCAAATTTTGTGCCATTTCAACCCCTCAGCACCATTCTACTCAACTGACATTCTAGTCACTACTTCAAGATTCATGTAGATATGACATTGGGTTTCGATATTCTAAAGAATCAAATAGTCCAATGTGTAGTCAGGTTCTTCCTTTAACTTTGACAATTGTTATTACATTTTATGTTTATTCAGTTTGCCTACTTGTTGTGTCCATTGTGTGTTTTTTTTATAATTTTTTTCTTTTTGGAAAATTCAGTTTACCTCATTGCTTTAGTTACTGAATTTGCTGCTGTGTTTTTTTAATTTTTTTTTCCCGTTTTAGGCTATCGACAAGCATAAAGAGGTGGAACGCACTGGAAATTTCAGTCATAGCAGCTAATAAATGAAAGTTTCTTCCTTAATGTTGCTGAAAAAGTTTCTAAAAAATTTGTTGAAACTATTGCTCAAACTGTTGTTGTTCATGTTGCTGAAATTGTTCATGTTGTCATGGCTTGTATTTAAAACTGGTGCTGATGTTGATGTTGTTGATGTTGTTAATGTTGTTGATGTTGATGTTGTGTTGGATCATTGTTGTTCATTGAAAACTTGATGTTGCATCATTGCTTGAGAACCAAACCAATCTGCACAGACTTATCTATTTTTGGTGATGGCACAAATTACTACTACTAATACAACCCCATTTCGTATAGAGGATTTCTACATTCAACTTGAAATACAGTAGTGTTAAGTTCCTTAGGACAGGATATGAAGGTATGGACTTAACATAAATGAAGATATGGACTTAACATGAATTGTGCAGAAAGTGAAGCCTTGGAGGCAGAAGTTGCTTAGAATGGGATAGTGGCTTGCTGTTTGTTGTTCCTCTGGTGATGGGTAAACCTGATGCATCATAAAGTTAGAACAGCGGATGTAGACAGCAGCCCATACCATTATTTTATAGAGTCGGTTGGCAATTTGATATTCCAAAAATTGGTAAAATGGTGTGTAATGTATAATAAATTTAACTGTATTCATGAATGTGTGTACAAAATACAAAATGATATTATAAAATGGTGTGTAATGTATAAAAAGTACAAAATGATATTCCAAAAATTGGTAAAATGGTGTGTAATGTATAACATTCATCAAATTTTCCTGAAGCCAACCAATCAATAAGTTACATCATAAAGTACAAAATGATTGAAAATACAATAACATACACCATCGCCTTCAAATGATTTTCAATCCTTTCAAGCCTTCGACCATAGTCATCATTTTCATTTTCCATCATTTCAAGTCTTCAACCATATTCATCATTTTCATTTTCTATCTCATGAAGCCTCGTCCTTAGATTGGTAAAGTCTTCTACTGTTATAGCATTAGAAGCTCTAGTGTTGGAATGGATTGTGGACGTAACGTCTTCATCATCTTCATCCACGAACTCGAAGTAATTGCAATGGGTAGTGTTACTCTACAATGCATGACAATCAATTAGTTGAATAAGACAAATTAATTTGTAACTACTAAAGGATTAATTTTTTCAATACATACTTACATATTTTGATGGGTATACAAGGAACAAACTCCCTTGATTTCCATGCTCATTGGTTCTTACAATATATATGGCAGTTGTTCTTCCATAATTGCACAATTTCGGTTTTAATCTTATGTTGCTATTGTTAGTAGAAGAAAAAGTCATTTTTTAATCTGCATACACAATACAAACAATATCACAACTAAGGATCACAACCCCATTTTTCGAAAATTGATAAAGACATCTATAGCATATCACACACATCCTCACATTATAGCATATGATTCTTTTTACCTTTTGTAGGTCATTTATAGGTGCTGTAAGCTTTCTTGTTTACTGTTTAGTATTTAGTTTCTTTCCAAAGATTGTCATGTAGTTGATTTGATGTGCCTTTTGCACTATGGAAGTGTCCAATGCATCCCAAAAAGATGTCTTGTACTATTTAAAGAGTTCTCAGAAGTAGGCAATGGGATTCCTTCTCCTGATATTTTCTTGCAAATTATACTGGAATGATATGTATATGTCATCTTATCATACTCTCTTACTACATATAATACAAGTATTATAAATTCTTTGTCCAGAAAAGGAATTAAAAATAATGCCAAGACTATGAGAATATATGAAGCACTGGCACTTTAAAAAGGGTGTTGTGTCCGTGTTGCTTGTGAAAGTTTTAAGTTTTTTGTTGTGTCCATGTCAATGCTCTTCTTAGATGAAAGTGAATTGTAGATTTGAAAGTTAAGTTGCTTCTGAAACTTGTAAGTTTTTGTTATGAATTAGGAACTGTGCTATAGAATTTATCATATTTAGCATTTTATTCTCTTCCTCTCTGTATTGAAGGTTTAATGATGTAATTGAACTATTATGTTAGATTACTAATAGAAAAATTAAAAAAAATAGAACTATCATGTTAAATTGTTGGATTTACCTAGTAATCTTGTTGTATGTAGACTTAGTAAATGTCCTTCCCTTCTTTCCCTATGCAGAATCACCTTTGTTCTTAATGTTAACAAAATTTGATGAGTAATGGTGTGAAAAATATTTTAAGAGTGAAACCCATGACTATTATATATCTCTTGGCCTCAACAGTTCATAACTGTTATCTGCTATATATTTCTGTTCTAATATAGCACTACAAATATCACTACAAAATTATAGTCAAAATCAAGTCAAGAAATTTCAAAATTTTATAGCACTACAAATATTAAGTCAAGAAAACCCAAATCAAAGCCCTAATTTTGAAATTTCAAATCTATTTTCTCAATCACAACCCTAACTTTTTAATCTGGATTTAACATTAGATTTCAGAGTTTCAAGGAAGAACTAGGTTCATCTATGGCCTAAGAACCCACGTTCTCCTCAACAAATTTCTTCGCTCCAGTCGATGGTGGTCGCGGTGGATAACACCTTTTGTCTGTCTTGGAGTCTACTTCCTACTTTGTCGATTGTATATTTGGTGATATGGGTTCAGTGAGGTGGATGAGAAGATGAGGTAAGGTGGAGGAGAAGATGAGGTGAGGTGGACGGTGGGCTATGGTTGCGAAGCGGACAAAATGAGGGCTGGACTGGTGGAGGAGGACTGGTGGAGGAGAAGGGGTCGGAGCGGTGTATTTGGTGAAATGGGTTCAGAGTCGGTCGCCATCGGGCGTGGGTCACTAGTGAGGGTGGGTTCAGTGGAGAAGAAGGGGTGAGTGTGAGGCTGAGTGAGAGTGAGTTCCAAAACAAAATGTGTATAACCTATATAGCTTTGGGTAGGAAAATTTCAGTTCCAATTTGCTTTAATTTTTTTTTTCTTTTTCAAGATCTGGACCGTTGAATTTGGGTTAGGGCATCAGAGTCGTTGCACGTAGAAAGTGAAGGAGAGAAGTCAAGGAGGGGATCTGGACTCCTGAACTGAACCTTGGGACTTGCTGCTAGATTATAAATCTTGCACATATCTTTTATCACTTTATCGTTTGGTTGTTTGTCATCTTGGTTGCTCTTTCGATTTTCTCGTTTTCTAGGTTTCTTTGTCAGCTTCATGTTTTTTCAGGTTTGTTTTTGTGCTCTTTTGTTGCTATCTTTTATTGATTTCAGGTACGAATGACCTATTTTGTGTGTCGTCTCCATTCTTCTTCAATTAGGCATGAGGAATACATTTTTTCATTAATTTTGTGCATATTTAAGTTTGGATTTGTTATTTGTTCTGCAACTTTATCTAAAAATCAGCCTAAATTAAATTTTTTTTCCCAATATATGTTTCTTTTTCTTCTGCTGTTCCTGTTGCCGTTGTTTAATTTTTCCACTAATTGGGTGTTTTTGCTTTGTTCATTCGATCAAATGTTGTTGTATATATGAAATGGGTGTGCCGCTATGGAAAAATTTGTAACTTTTCTTTTTAGTAAAATGAAGCAAGATTTGGTGAAACTGTTTAAGTTAGTGAGTCTATTATTGTGTGTGTATCTATATGCAACTACTTATATATGTACGCATGCATGCATATAAATTGATTGTTCTGTTGACATTTTGGAATTTTTGAAACATGTTAAATTAATTTTCTTTCATAAAGACCTCTACTCTTTTTTCTTTTTTCTTTTTTTTTTCTACTATTTTACTTTTGTGTAATAAATTATGTGGTTATTTGAATGGATATCAATAATTTTTTTTCCTTTAACAAAATTATTTCAAATAACCTTACAAATCAAACATGGAGTGTTAATCTAAATGTATTTGAATATTTGTAAATGAATAGAACAAATTACAAAAGAAAATTATTTGGTGCCAAATTAATTCGGTGCATAAATTTTGATTTCCATAAACCTTTATTTTCTTTTAAATTTTTTAAATTATATTTTAGGTTGTCAATCCTTACCATAGTTAATTAGTTTTGTAATTCAATAACAATTAGTTTTGTAATCCAATATTTTAGGCTGGCAATGCTTAATGAATTTTTTTTAATCCAATAACAATAAGTTTTGTAATTCATAATTCTGGCTCCTCTCGTCTCATTATTTTCATTAATTTGTAAAAACTGTTGATAGTTTTACAATAATTTCAATTTGTCTTTTTATGTTAGATTCAGTTTATTTGTCTTTCTAATCCAACTTGGTCTTGGTTCAATGATGTTAACCTGAACTGGTTCAGAAGAGTTGATGCTCGGCTCTGCGATGAACCCTACTTCGATTCTTCGTTTGACTTCTGAGTTAATGGTGGAGGCTAGGCAAGCAAGGGCATTCGCATGCGTGTTCTGATCCCGGGTTATCTGATTCAATTCGTGGTGGTCGAATTTCGTGAGCAAGGAATTCGCCGTTTTTATGTAGACTGCCATGCGGTCATTTTTAGCTGCATACTCCCCTTTCAACTAGTTGATGAATAATTTCGAGTCACAGAAAACAAGCAACCGCCGTGCACCAAGGTGAAGTGTGTTACGAAGGTCGGTTAGCAATGCTTCATATTCGACCTCGTTATTTGATGCATCAAAGCCCAGTTTGATCTCCTGCTCGATTATTTCCCTTTCGAGGGTCATGATTACTATGCCTGCCCCGCTGTCACGTTGGTTGGATGATCCGTCACAGTACATCTGCCAAATATCTCTAACATATATTCGCCAGTCGGGTTTAGGTTGCACTTGATCGGACTTGAAGTCGGCATGGCATCCCGTGAACTCGGCTACAAAGTCGGCAAGTACTTGCCCCTTGATGGCAGTTCTAGGAAAAAACTAGATATCATATTGGCTGAGTTCCAAAGCCCATTTCGAGACTCGTCCTGATGCTTCCGCACTGCGGAGCGCTGATGGAAAAGGATAGTCCGTTAATACCCCTATGGTGTGAGCCTGAAAATAGTGCATCAATTTTCTTGCAGCCACCACGAGAGCAAGGATGAGCTTTTCCAGCGGTAGACATCGCATTTCGGTGTCGACCATGGCCTTGCTTACATAGTAAATTGGTTGCTGTTTCCCAAGTTCTTCCTTTAGTAGCACGGTACTAACCGCTCGGTTAGATATCGCCAAATACAAGATGAGCGGATCGCCTGCCAATGGAGTTGCCAAGAGTGGTATTGATCGGAGATAAGTTTTTAAGCCGTCCAGTGCAGCCTGGCACTCGGGAGTCCATTCAAATGCTTTGCTCTGCCGAAGTGTGTGAAAAAATTGTCGGCAGCGATTTGAGGAACGACTGATAAACCTATTTAGGGCGGTGGCCATCTCCATCAACTTTTGAACTTCTTTGATCGACCGAGGGGAGCCGAGTTCTAGAATTACTGTGATCTGCCTCGGGTTGGCCTCTATTCTATGATGGTTGACAATATAGCGGAGAAACTTGCCGGATCCGATGCTGAATGCACATTTCGAGGCATTCAGTTTCATCTTGTACTTTCGGAGAATGCCGAAGGTCTCTGCTAAATCAGCTAGATGATCATGCTTTTCCTTAGACTTCACCACCATGTCATCGATGTATACTTCCATGGTGCGGCGAGTTGTTCCTTGAACATAGTGGTAACCAGTCTCTAGTAAGTTGCCCTCGCATTTTTCTGTCCGAAGGGCATGGCCTTGTAGCAATAGGTTCCCTTTGGAGTGAGGAATGCGGTCTTTTCTTGTTCCTCTGGATGCATGTCAATTTGGTGATAACCCCTATAGGCATCCAAGAAGCTCATGCGCTGATGATGTGCCGTTGCATCCACAAGTTGGTCGATTCTGGGAAGAACAAAACAATCCTTTGGACAAGCCTTGTTCAAATCCATGAAATCGATGCAAATGCGCCAAGATCCATTTTTCTTCTCTACAATCACGGTATTGGATAGCCATGTGGGATAAGTGACTTCACGAATTGCCCCGGCATCAAGCAATTTGTTGACTTCATCAACAACGGCCGATACATGCTTCGTGGCTGACCGCCGACTTTTCTGAATGATTGGTTTGACTTTTGGATCAACGTTTAAACGATGCTGGGCCACGACTGGATCCACCCCCGGCATCTCGTACGGTGTCCACGCAAACACGTCAAGGTTGCCGAGTAAGAAAGATTCTAGCTCGCGTCTATCAACTTCGCTCAAAGAGGTGCCGATCATGAAGAATTTGTCAGCACTCGCATTGATTTCAATCCAATCAAGGTCTTTAGTTACCTTTTCGCTGGGGATTTTCCCAATGTCCTCGAGGCTCTCTTGATCCGGTACTTCAATCAAGTTTACTTCTAGTTCCTTTAGCCTCTTTGTCGTAGTAATAAGCAGCATGCGTGCCGATTTCTGAGAACCCCAAATTTGGTCGATGCCATATTCAGTTGGAAAATGGAGTAGTTGATGGTAGCTTCTCGGCACAGACTGCATGGTATGCAACCAAGTCCTTCCCATGATGAGATTGTATGGTGATAGGAGTTTGACGACCAGAAATTCTACTTCTATTGATCTAATACCGCCCATACTAGTAGTGTGATCTTACCCAAGGGATACTCAAGGTTGGCGTTGAAGCCGAACAATGGGTAATTGGCCGACAACAAATCTGAATCAGTGAAGCAAGTTTAACAAACATCTTGTAATACATTATTTTCGAGGTACTTCCCTGATCGATAAGAACACGCTCAATTGTGAATCTGTTCACGCGTAGCTCAACGACAAGGGGATCGACATAGGGGAGAGTTACTTCATCTAGGTCGGTGTCATCGAAGCTAATCCTCCCAGTTTCATGGGGCCGTTTGGTTAATGTGATCGGCTTGGGTAGGCTGGGTTGTAATTGAATTGTATATACCTCGGCTGACGACGGTAGGCCTTATATCATATGAATTACGCTAAGTGGAGGCGAATCCAGCCGTAGGGCTACCGTGTTTAATGGATTGTTCTTTTGGACGCATTGTGCCAGCCGGCCATCTAGGTGGTCCTTCAGTGCATAACAGCTATCAGTATCATGGCCATGGTCCTTGCGATATTCACACCGCTTATCCCTTCTCCTTGTATCAGGAAGCCCCATCATTTTGGACGGCCATTTACAGAACGGAAGATGTTGGACTTTGGATAAGATCTTACTGATCAGCTCTGCCAATTCCGTATATTTCTTGTTCGAACGTCTTGTGCACCTGCTATCCACTTGATATTGTTCATTTGATCGGTGCGAACACTGATCGCTTGAACGGTGTCAATCACGTCTTTTGTCTCGTTTAGGCCGAGTCCGAGGTTCGGGACTCCTTGATGGCACGAAACTTATCGGTTGAATGAGACCAGATGGAGTTGACTTAACAACTTTTTGTTCGGCCTGGACCCGCAGGGCATCGTCTTCCATCTTACAATACTCTTCAACTTTCTTCATTAGCGCCCAAACTATTTTGGGGGGCTGTCTGGTCAATGAACTGCGGAGAGGACTATTAGGATGTAATTCCATCTTAAAGGCGATAATGACCATGGAATCATTGCAGACATCATCCACCAGGTTGAAACATTCCCAATAGTGTGCCGAATACTCACGGAGGGTCTCTTCTGGTTTAATTTGCATTACCTACAGAGAGTCGGCTTGCTTTGGCTGAACTTTGTTGGTAATAAATCTTGCCCTAAAGGATTTTTGGAGTTAATGAAAAAATTTTATTGACGCCGACTCCAGTTTATAGTACCATCTGACGACCAACGGTCCCAGACTACTTGGAAACATTCGACACATGAGGGCTTCATCATCTGTATGCAACGTCATCGCTTGTTTATAATGACGAATATAGCTAGTGGGATCTGATTTTCCATCATATAGGGTGAACGTCGATGCTTTGAACTTTTTAGGAAACACAGCCCTTGCGATGCGTCGTACAAAAGGGTTATGCCTGTCTTCTTCATCCGAATCATCACTTTCTTTCCCTCGCCTGTGCAATACGTACAGACTTCTTTCGGATGAGCTGGATACATCGACTCGTCCCTTTGTTCTGGGTTCCTGGGATGGTGAGTCAGAATCACTGCCATTATCATGTTTCTGAAGTCGACGTCATCGATCATCCTTCTTTCCTGGGGATCGACACCGATCATAGCATGCAGCCTGTTAGGATTTGGCTAGCTCCAAGGCCAATTCTTGGCGCAAACGCTTGTTCTCAGCCATCATATCTTCTAGACGTTGTTTATTTCGCTTTGCTTGATCCATGATTTTTTGTATAGTCTCTTGTACAGAAGTTGAGGGTGAGGTCTGAGCTACTGGGTCAAAGTTCAGGGCCGTCGAGCGATGATATTCTCCAGTCCAAGCATGTTTCTTGGAGTGATGTCATCTCTTGGCGTAACATCGTCAGCAACTACCAAATGATCATCTGTTATGCCCGCCATGGATGCACTTGAGTATTCCCACAGACAGTGCCAATTGTGGTGAAGTGGTTTGGAAATACTCTAGAATCCAATTAGACGTCCTTGATCCTTTGATTGCTACCTGAAAAGGAGATGAACACTCTAATCGGGGGTGCCGGAATTAGCACTTCGACGGACAAGTCAATATTCTCTCTAATTTCTTCTATCTTAAGTTATCTTTTATATTCGCATGTATCTCTCTTTGGCTGATCTTCTCTTTTTTATATTGCTCTCCTAGGGCCCACCCTTTCATTATCATATATGGGACCCCCATGTACGTTAGAAATTATTCGGCATATTCGGCCCATGGGCTAGATTTTACTCGGCCTTGTTCTTGTTCAACAGGTTTGATCAGCGCCAAATTATCCTTACCATCATTCTCAGCGCTCTGTTTGAACCTCTTGAGCACGTAATTATTCGGCTCCCACAGTTACATTTTTAAAAATTTATAATTTAAATCATAAGTAAGGTTTAAAATAATGTCAGAAGGTTTGTTCATATATGCAATTGAAATAATTGTTTTCACTCAATTTTAAAATATGCATTTTTTTTTAAGTGTTAAAAATTACTATTAAATTCACAAAGTGGGTCATTTATTTTTTTTTGGGTCCTTTCCATTTTTGGCCAAAGTAACCTCATTTGAGCCATTACAACATGCAACCAAATTATGTTCAATTTTTTATTTAAAAATAAAAAAAAAAAACAAAAAGTTGATGCTGCGTCTTACTTCCTTGCAAACGCCACATCAGCAAGCTGAATTCATAGGTTGGAACGTGACATCCAACATGTAGGGGCAGTTTTGTCATTTCACTCCAAAACATCATTTCAAACACTTTTCTCAATACAACCAATCAAAAAAAATTCAATCCATCTTCCCAAACACACAAACTAAAGTAGCTTACTAAAATAGCCAAATAGCCAAAAAACCTAAAAAATAGCCACTTCCCAAATGAGGCCATTATAATATATATGTGTTGGTAAAAATCTAATTTAAGCCCAATCGACAATGATTTGATTGACAGACTCAAATAAATTTTAAGTAAACACAAATAAAAATCAGAGTTGAGTTCTTTGCCTTAAATTGATTAAGGACTTCCCTTGAGGTAATTATATGAAGAGGAAATGGAACAAAATAGAATAGGTAATAATTCAAATAAATTGTCACTTGTCACGAGTTACAATAACTTAAACAAGAACAAAAAATTGAAGAAATATAGCAATCGACAGAAAGTAGAGAAGTGGGGCTTAGAAAAAGCTACTAGTTTAATCTACTCCTAAAATGATAATTTATAACTACTCCTAAATAACTCTGCATGAGTGTGTTTGACGGTTGATTGATTCCTTTTTTCATTCTTCATGTCCTCCTTTTATACTTGCTTGGCCACGTCATATTGTAACTATCAATTCATGATCTTCCTTGATCTTTGCTCCACTCAACCATATCCAATATCTTTATATGAACTACTTGCAGATTTTGTTCTTTGATTTGATATTGATCCCCCCGATTTTAGCATATGGTTTCTAACTGATTTCGACAAATATCTTTATTGGCTTTATTTAATCTTTTCAAGCCACATAGTCATCTCTTCCATGCCATGTTACTGGTATACTTGTCATACCATGTCAGCATACTTGTCGACAGAAATAATAAAAACAAATGTGGTCAAGGTTATTTTTTGAAAATAGTTTATCATTTCAATTGACAGGCCATAATCGAACTTGGCCATAACTAATAGGTCACAATCGAGAGAAAAATAAAATGTGGTGCAAATAATGCCCCCCTCATTTAAATGGATTGGAGAATGAAATCCAATTAAATGATTTATAAGATGATATATCACAATTGACAGAAAATATTTTTTATGGTGCAAACAATGCCCTCGCCTGATTTACATCACTAGTATTTTCTAAGGCTTTACACTACCTATAAATGGTGTAGTTTGAGCTCTTTTGTATTTACTGAAAAAGGCATATGCTTATACTTCTAACATTTATCCCTATTTCAAATTTTGAAACAAAAATTATAAACAAAAATAATTAACTGGCCTTCTGTCAATGCAAAGTATAACCAATTGGCCATTTGCAATGAAATTGTCATGTGTCGACACTAAACAATTAGCCATTTAAATTGGCCTTCATGCAAAGTATAACCATTTGGCCGTTGGCCATTACTGGTTTGGCCAAGATCATGGAACTTAGTCCAATAGTACTCAATAAATACATATTCTTTCTCTAATATATCCTCTATCCTATCCAATTGAGGCTTGTTCAGTTGTTGCGCCCTTATTCGGTGAAAGGGTTGTTCGACCTTCATTTCAAACTCTGTTTGCTTCAGAGCAATCTCCATCTCATCCATCCCCTCCATACAAACATAATCCCAGTATGCTAAGTCACTATTCTTGAAATCAATATATTTTTCAAGGAGATTCTCTGCTTCGTATTGGGTCTGAACACGAGTGGCAGAAATCTCATCCAAAGCTTCACAGGTGGCCATGTTACTCTTATGCCAGTTAAGAAGAAGAGGGAGTTGGTCCAAGAAGGTATGAAGTTCAATCTAGGCAATTGGATTGAGGATGTAGCAACGAGAGACTATGTCATAAGCCCATCAAAGGTTCTTATGGGGGACGTCATCCTGAAGTACTTCAAAGCACAGGTGGGAGAAGGTAGCAAGAAAAGTCTGAGCCTTATACTGTTGGTAAGCAGTAGGGGGAATTAGGGCTTGGTATAGAGGGAAGTGTTGGCCCTCGAAGAGGGTAAGTTTTAGTTCCTCAATCCAATTAGGATTTTGCGGAAGGGGAGGTGCACTTGGGTCCGGTCTGAAAAAGGAGGGAATTAAGGCTCATTCACACACTCTAGCCAGTTAGAAGAGCAAAGTTTTGCCTTCTTGGCCAAAAGCGAAGGGCTGAGTCCCAAAGCCTCAATTGGATTGGGGGTCTTCTGCACTATTCTCATTGGCAGAGTGGAGGTGTACCATGCTAAAAGTAGGTTGTCTTCCAGGCAACGAAGACGATCAAACGGTACGTAAGGATATACCACTGAGCTGTGAGAGGAAGAAGGAACCAAGGTGGGGTCATCGAATTCCACAAGTCTATGGTGAATTCGTTCCCTTGTTTGAGGTTGAGGCAGTTCTGGCCAAGTATTCTAGCCAGTAGCAGAAGAGGCAATGACAGTCTCATCCCAAGTAGAAACCTTTGAAAAAGATGAAGAGCCTTCAAGGTCCATATGAGCAAGTTTTTGTTCGAGGTCCATATGAGCAAATTGTTGTTTTAAGGGATTGTACTCTGCGAAAGCCTCCATAACTTGTATAAATGGAGGAAAGTAAGTATGGTTAATTAATGCATGGGAATTCTTTCAAGAGTGGCAATCCACGTCCACCTCCTCTTCATATGCTTAATCAATGAAGAAGAGGGATCGGTTAGCCATGAAAAAAAGCATTAGACTTTTCATTTGCTCAGTTAGTCTACACGTCCTAGATCATGGGTCAATAAGCGACAAAAAGAGTTCTTCATTCATCAAAAGCACTTTACAACAAGTACGGATATACAGACTACAAAAAAAAAAAAAACAAAAACAAAAAAAACATGGATTCCTAACAAAATCACTACAAGCTATCCAATTCAGGAGGAATTGGAATTTCGGGGTTCGGCAGAGGGACTTGAGAGTACAACTCTGATGACTCAACAACTCCCATCTACTTCATTGCTACCATCCAACCTTCTCGAGGCAAGAAATTCTCTAGTTTGTTCATTTGATCCATATAGGTCGTGTTTGCTTCGTTCCAGGTGGCCTCTGTATTCGCTTTAATCTCAACCTCTCGTTGACCTTTCATGGTCTCCATGGTAGTCCTTAAGGCCTCGTAGTCTGACCTTAACTTGTCAAGCTGCCGAGTTGCCGGTTTAAAATTTTCCTCGCCCAACATCTAGCCTAACTTGTCCATTGTAATTCTGCTATCGGCTTATGCTAATTCCTCTTTACAATGTTCCCTCTTTGCTAATATTTTCTGTCTTTCATTGGCAATCAGTCTCCTCTTTCGATCTTGGGTCTCTCTTTATCATACTGATCTTTCTCTTGGGTCAGCCAAACCCCTGCCTCTATGGATTGATTGACAACCTACATTGTTATGTGTACTCATTAGGAACATAATAACAATAGTTGAAGGCCAAATCATGACTGTCTTACCATTACTAAGTTTTGAATGCCATGGCCCAAAATTTGTTGGTTAGATTGTCTCTCCAGACGTCGAATGTCTTCGGGAATACGCATGGCTTGCACCATAGCACGAGCAACCCCAGCATCGGCGAATACAGAATCACGTGTATTCAAGGACTGATTTCCTATCATTGGTTGCAAAATGTACTCTATAGGTCCTTCCATGGCATTTCCCATGTGCTCTTCGCTCGCTTGAATACGTTGGCGACTTATTGATGGTTCTATTCCACCAGGTAGATAGTCTGCCAATCTATGTAAGCCACGCCCACTGGCCTCCTGACTCGCTCTCTGAATAGCTTCAGACTATCTGGTCAATTGGCGTTGCGTAGACATATCAGGCGCTGAAGACTCTGATGACTCAGTTGGCATAAGAATTGCCCCTAGCTAACGAACTTCTCTTTGATTTACTTCTCATAATAACAAGGGTAATAATGGCCCTACCTCTCAAGCTTTTTCAGGAGCCTCGGTAGCAGTATTAGGGGTAGGAAGTGGTGGCACAGCTACTCATGAAAGAAATTGATCTATTAACACTTTGGTCGATCGGGAGGTAACGACAGTACATCTCCAAACTATTTGCAAAGCTTGCAAGTTCACACCCCAAGACTTGTTATGCCGATCTGTATTTATGGAGCAATGATCTGCAAACACAAGGAATAAGAGCTTTATGATCAGTATAGCGCATATAAAGGATACAGTTACAAAATCATGAAAATCTTCAAGGCTCACCAACACCCAATACTCGGGGCACAGTTGCAACACCCTCGGCAAAGAGACAGGACGCGAACTCCCAACTTCCTAAAACCATGACTACGTTTTCCGATTCTATATCAAAACTCTCAAGAAGTAACCGAACAAGTGATATGTCCTGATCACGGTGTTTAGACAGAAGAAAGAATGCCCAAGAGAGAGCTTGGTACAGACTGTAGCAATATTGCAACTCTCTCAGACCTAAATCTAAGTTTAGCATATTGTTAAAAGCAAGCATTGCATTTATGATTTTAAAAAAGTTTGTGGTTAACAGGAAAGGAGGGACTCCGTAATGTGATAGGATCTCACGAAGACAGGGGTGAGGGGGAAACCTAACCCCGCCATCCACTATGGAGGAAACTAGCCAAGTGATTCAATCATCACTAGGGAATAAGAAATTATCATTCGGATGAGGGGATTCTATATTCACACTAGTAGGTGTAGACACCCCATTTTTGACCGTCCTCAAGACTTGGTTGTGCTTGTAGGTACACCCAACAACTGGTTCAATTGCTCGCCCAGCGCTCGACTGTCGCGGCGGAACGTCATCGGTTCGAGTTTCCCGGACCTTGTATCCTTTCTGCCTCATTTTTGGACCCTTATTTGGTCCTTTCAGAGTGGCCCTCCTGGTGCACTGCCGGCCATGGCTTTGTTCCTGCCGGCCACTGATGAAGCCCTGCCGGCCATCAGTGTGCCACTGCCGGCCATTATTGATGGCCGACACCCCCCTATCTCAGCTGGTTTTCCTCCAGATCTTTTGAGCCTGCTGGATTTTTGTTTGCTCCCCTCCATACACGTGTATGGAGGGATGAAGGCCTTGCAAAGCTTCTTGAAGAAGCTTTGGCTTTTCATTCCTCTATATAAGGAAGAGGCTTCTTCCTTAGACAGGGGCGGAGTTTTTGAAGAGCAAAAACTCTCTTTCTCTCTATATTGCTTGTGTTTTGTGCCTTGAAGTTGGATTTCCTTGCACTTTTACACTACAACACATAGATATACACCACCACCATTGGACTAAGCTTCTTGGAGGAATTCTTAAGCTCTGAAAACTGGTCTCCACCCCCTAAAGTTGCTGGTTTCAAAGAGGGTCTTCAAGGGTGAGCATTTTCCCCATTTTTGCACTTTCTTGCACCTTGCTTTAGCCCTCTTTGCATATTGTTTTAGGATTTTCTTATAACTGAAAAAAGTCTTGTTTTTAAGTTCTTTTTAAGTTTGGTTAAGGTCATTTTACTGTTTGGGGTGTGTAGCCCCCTTGCATGCTTTGTTTGGCTTTGTTTTAAGCCATATTTGGAGGCCTCCAAGCTAGCCTTGGTTTGGCCTTCCCACCACTGAAATCCAGTGGGATTTCAGTGGTAGAGGTGTGGTTTTGAGGTCCTAAATCAGAGGGAGTAGTCCCCTCTTTTTGTGTTCCTTTTTACTTGCATTTTCGGCCTTCCAAAGGACCATCCCTCTATGCATTTTTGAGGCTTGGTCCAGGCCTTTTTTTGTGACTTCTAGGACCTTCCTTGGCCCTGTCCAAGGCTGGTTTAGTCATGTCTTGCTTGCATCTAGCATATGTAGTGTAACTCCATTTATAGCTCATCAAAGTAGCATGTGTGCATAGTCTTCGTTGAGTCCATATCAGTCCATTTTTGGTGATGTTTTACCATGCCATGAATCTGTTTTGGGTTGGTTTTGTCACTCCATACTTGCATGATGCACTTGTAATGTAAATCCCCTAAACTAGCTTCATTTGCTCCATGCCATGCCATGTCATTTTAGCTTGTTTGGTTTACATTCCAGCATGTATTTGGTCATCATTTGGCATGTTATGACCCTATCCATGGTTGGTTTGAACATCCTTTGCATGCTCCATATAGGTGTAGAACAAATCTTGTTTACTAGCCTTTTGTGCATGATGTTTTGGCTCATCATACTAGCATATTTTGGCTTTGCTCAAACTTGATTTTATGCTTATTTTGAAGTGTTCTAGGACTATTTTGGGCTGCCATGACCATATCACTCATGCTTTGTATAGGTATAGTGTAAATGCTTAGGCTAGTCTTGGGTTTTGAGGCCTCTATCATGTCATATATGTGATGTTTGCATGCCTTGCCCTCATTCCACATGCTATTTCAGTCCATGAAATGTTGTCATACACTTGCATTGACATGCCTTGAATGCTGTGTATAGCTTGTGCTTTATGCCTCAAGAGTGGACTTTTGTGCATGCCACTTAGCCTAAGCCTTTGGCTCATCATTTCAGTGCATTTTGGGTCCTAATATACCATGATGTAACTCTGTTTTTGGTTGTCCAAGTCATGCCATGATTGGTTCTCATAGGTGTAGTGCATTGCCTCTTTTGTAGCCTTACATGTTCTATGTTTTAGCATTGTATGCTAGCTTGCTTTGGCTTACTTCCATGCATGTTTTAGTCTCATATCAGTACGTACAAGGACTGTTCTGGGTTGCCCTTGCCATATCCTTCATGCTTCGTATAGCTGTGGTGTAATTGGCCTTGCAAGCTTCGTGTTTTGGTGATTCACGCATGCTATCTTTGAGCTATTTAAATGATTTGGCATCATTTATCATCTCATTTCAGTGCATATAGTGTTGTTACACTTGCACATTTGTCACTTCTTAGGCACTTTTGAGAGTTGCCCTTTTTAGGCCCCTTTGTTGAACTTTTCGCATTTTGCATACTTGAGTATGTTGTGTGGCTTAATTCATCGCTTTGGCTACTAATTTGGACCTAGTTGAGAGCCGTCCATCTTTGGTGTAAGCCCATCTTACCATGTTGTCGCATGCTTGTTTCATTTCGTATGTTGTCGCATACTTGTTTAGCTTCGCATACCTTGCATGCTCACATGTTCACATTGCATTTTGTCATGTTGTCCAAGGTTGTTGCCTCACATCATGCTTATACGCTTGTTGCATGCTTGGGTTAGTTGCATGTTTGCACACTTAGGTCATGTTACATGTTTGCTATGCTTATATGTTGCATTGCTTGGATTAAGTATTAATCCGAGCATGAGGAACGAGGGGCGTTTCATACTTCAAGTGATAGAACGCGTCTCAATTCTCGGTTGCCGAAGCTCTTGATGATTCATGATAGAGTTCTAGGCTTTACTTGCTTTATTTGTACATTCATTTTCGTATTGATTTGCACAAGTTGGATCTTTGGCCATCATGCATCGAGATGCGTGATTGATGGTCGTGGATCCGACTTGGCCTCTCCCTTGATGTTTTGAGGTGATTTGGAGTGCCATGGTGCGTACATGTCCTTGGGAAACCCTCCATTTTCTCTATTTTGTGCTTCGTTGTAGTTTGGTGTCACAACACACCAGTGGCCGGCAGCCTGCCACTGATGGCCGGCAGTGTGCCACCCTTGGCCGGCAATGGACCATCATTGGCCGGCAGATCTCCCTCCATGGCTAGCAGGCCACTAGTGACTTCCCCTGCAGTGTTTTTGTAGCACTTGTGCCTTTTAAAGCTTTTGGTAAATGTATTTGGACCCTTCATTCTATTTTGGGAACCTTTGGTGTGTTTGTTGGAAGTCCCACATCGTTTTGGGAACCTTTGGTGTGTTTGTTGGAAGTCCCACATCGGTTACAAGACACATTTTTAGGTGGACAAACTTCTATATATAGGTGCAAGTGCATAGGGTTAGCTTATCAACTTCTATGGTTCTTTCTTGGTTTAATGAACCATTACGAACCGAGCTTGAGTTATAAATTTTAGTTGTGCCGAGCTGGATTTTGGCCGTAGTTCCATTGGGATTTTGGCCATAGTTCTTTCGCCAAAGTTGTGTTATTTCTCGAGGGCTTTGTGGTGTGTGGTGGAGATCGAGTTTCAACTCTTTTCATCTTCTCCGTTTGAGCTTCAAATTTGAGGTAGGGATAACCTACTCCTTTTATGAGCTTTGTCTTTAAATTTTAGCATTTTGATATGTTGGGGGTTGTTGTGTAATTTTGGAAAAGTTTGGGGCTTTTTGCAATTTTACAAAAGTTGGGGTTTTATTTATAATAAACCTATATGCATGTTTAGCATAGAGAAATGTTGGAATTGGGAATATATGGGGTTAAAGGGTGTAGTTGGATTATTTATCGCTCACCTAATTGAAATGTTGATGTATTATCCTTTTTGTGCATTTATTTTCTGTTTAGAGATAACTACTTTGGGCTATCGGTGGAGGATAGTCTTGATTGTTGTAGATAATGCATGATGATTAGGCAAACTAAAACTAATCAATTGAATGTGTCATTGAGTATGACGGTTGAAAGAATACATTAACTTTATGTATTGATTGATGTGTATAATAATTGTTTATATGCATTGTGTTGTGTTGGAGGAGATAGGGGATGTACTCCGCGGTTTAGGGGAAGATAGGAGATGGACCTCTAAACCGGATATTGTTTGGGAGGAGATAGGGGATGGACTCCGTAGATACAGCTCATATGCTTATCTTTGAGAAGTGTAGATACAGCTCATATGCTTATCTTTGGTGGTGTGATATAGTTCTTATACTTATCTGTTGATGTGTTGATATAGCTTATATGCTTATCTGTTGATATGTTGATATAGCTAGTATGCTTATCTATTGTGAAATGGGAAATGTTTAGTATGAATTACTGTCTCATATCGGTTATTTGGTCAGGTTCTGAACCATGGTTATGAATTGAGAATTGTAAAGGAATGGAAAATGAAACTGTAATGTGTTATGAAAGAATGTAAAAGTGTTAACCATCTATCAAACTGTTAATCTTTTAGTCATTGTTCATAGCTGGTTTAGTGTATTTCTACTGGGCTGTTAGCTCACCCTATACGGGAATATCATTTTCAGGTACAGGTAGCATGCCACCTCCAAGGATATAGCTTGGGAGGCTTAAGGCGGGCAGACTTTATTGTCTTTCTTTCTTTTGATGTATTACATGTGGATTCAAGCCAAGGGCTTAATGTGTAATTGAGTTAGTACTCTCTTTTTGTAACCAAGTGTTAACTTGGAAAGTTGTAAGCCCGTAGGGCATTTGTTTGTTGTTAACATGTAATACATTTTGTAATGGAATACTCTAATGAATAGAAGAATGAGGGTCTTTTATATATCAATGCATGTTAACTGATGGGTTTTATGTATTATTTTGAGGGCGTTACAACTTGGTATCAGAGCGTACCGGGTTCGAATACTTTGGGTACGTGGGAAGTGATTAGGATCACAATGGGTTTGTCTCGCTTGATAGAGACTTCTGTGTAGTGTCATATGCTATGTGTTTAATTGATAACATGCTTATGTGATTATGTGGGTATGGGATTTAATTTCTAAGATGTTGATTGGATCCTTGGGTTTCTGTGAGTCTTGTTAGAAAAGCACTTGATCAATGCTGTTTCTAACCGGAACTCTAGTAACGCCTCGGGACTATCATTATCCGGAAAGGAAATTCGTAAGTGCTTATGTGTTTATATGCTTACATGGAGTGAATTAAAGTTGTCCATGCATTAGGACGTGAGTGTTTAGTTTCGACACGTTTATGAATATGCTAATATTCTTCGTTTCCTTTATTAGGATGTCAGGATGGGGATGAGGACGTGGTAGGCGTGGTAGGCCTGGGAGGCAGGGGGTGCCTATACCGGATGAGATTCCGGCAGTACAGGAGGGAGTTGGCCAGGCCAATGTGGCCGAGCCAGCGGGTCAGCAGGCTATGGGTGCCTTGGCCAGAGAGATAGCAGGAGCTTTGGGTATTTTCAGAGCTGAAAATCAGGTTGCAGAGGCAGGACCTTCTTTCTTAAAGAGGGAGTTCTTCTGGTCTAATCCGGATGAGTTTATTGGGGACCCAAGGGAGCCACTTAAGGCAGATAGTGGTTGGAACAAATGAGTAAGACGTTCGAGATGCTTGGCATTGAGGACGGAGCACTGAAGGTGACCTTGGCATCCTTCCAGCTGAAGGGAGATGCGGGTCAATGGTGGAAGTACGAGAAGGTCCGTGTTGGTGGTGCATGGGAGGCTTTTGTAGGGGCTTTCCAGGAGAGATTCTTATCTTCAGCTGCTAGGGAGAAGCTGAGGGATCAGTTTAGCCGGCTTAAACAGCAGGGTATGTCTGTGGCCGAGTTTGAGGCTACCTTTACTGACTTGTCCAGGTTTGCACCTGAACTCGTGGCGTCCGAGGAACGCCGTTGTTCTGAGTTTGAGAAGAGATTGAGGCGTGGCCTCAAGTTGAGGATTGGGGGACCTTTTTATCGAGAGTATAGACGTTTAGTGGATGCTGCTGCTCATATGGAGGAAATTATGATGCAGGAGGAGGATGATGAGAAGCATCAAGGTTCCAAGAGGAGCCAAGATGGACAGAGTGATGGTAGGAGACAGAAGGGTTTTAACCCACAGCAGTCTCAGAGTAGCTTTACTAGATCGACCTTTCCAGTGCCGAGTGCAGGCTCGGGGAAAGGCAATCAGGGGGAATTCACCTGCTACAAGTGTGGCCAGCTGGGTCACAAGGCTTCGGTTTGCCCACAGAAGGGCGGAGGACAGAGAGCAGCGTCATCTTCGGCTCGATCTCAGAGCCAGAGTCAGGGTAGAGACCAGCAGTTCTCGTGTTATCAGTGTGGTCAGGCAGGGCACATGAAGAGGTTTTGCCCACAGTTGAGTGGCACATCTGGTGTATCTGGTTTGAGGCAGACTCAGAGTCATCAGCTAGCTCAGTCAGTTCAGGCCTCGAGGGCCAATCATGGGGCTTCATCGTCCCAGTCTGTGCAGCAGTCTTATGCTCCTAGAGGTGAGCAAGTGGATCAGGGGACTGCAGGGCGCGTGTATGCTGTTACCGCGCAGGATCTAGTACCGGCTCCGTCAGTTGTGAGAGGTACCTTTCTATTTTGCAATTCGGTTGCTAGTAGTGGTTGATTGATACGGGTGCATCTCATTCTTTTGTATCTGCTGCATTTGCATCTGTGTTGGAGTTGGAGTTAGCACTATTAGCATCTCCTATTTGTGTTGTGTCACCTATCGGGGGTGAGTTGATTTTGAAACACGGATGTAGAGGTTGTGATATAGAGGTCGCCGATCATAGGCTTCCGTTTTCTTTTGTGGTTATGCCCATGAAGGGCTTTGATGTTATTTTAGGTATGGACTGGTTATCGTCATACCGGGCAGTTATTGATTGTTACCGCCAGAGGGTCACTTGTTGTACCGTGAGCGGGGAGTGTTTCCATTTCTTGGGGGACCGGGTTGGTAGTGTTTTGCCACCGGGGTATGATCCGCGAGGGCGGAGTGAGCTTAGTGGTCTACTTGCTGGGTTTGAGAGTGGCGAGTGTGATGAGACCCAGATTGTATTGCCGAGGGTAGTTTGTGAGTACTCGGACGTCTTTCCCGAGGATCCTGTTAGTTTGCCACCTCATCGAGAGATTGAGTTCTCTATTGATCTAGTGCCCGGCACGGCGCCGATTTCTATGGCACCTTACCGTTTTGCTCCAGCAGAGTTGGTTGAGTTGAAAGTTCAGCTCCAGGAAATGTTAGATAAGGGCTTCATTCGCCCTAGTGTTTCGCCATGGGGAGCACCGGCCCTCTTTGCTAAAAAGAAAGATGGTGCCTTGAGATTGTGTATCGACTACCGAAGTTGAATCGGGCTACGGTTAAGAATAAGTATCCTATGCCCCGTATAGATGATTTGTTTGATCAGTTGAAGGGTTCCCGTTGTTTCTCTAAATATAGACTTGAGATCGGGTTACCACCAGTTGAGGGTCAGGGAGGAGGATATTCCGAAGACGGCATTCCGTACGTGGTATGGGCATTATGAGTTTCTGGTGATGCCATTTGGACTTACCAATGCACCGGCAGTCTTTATGGACTTGATGAACCGGATCTTCTGGGAATTCTTAGACCGTTTTGTGGTCGTTTTCGTGGACGACATTCTGATCTATTCACTTTCAGAGGAAGAGCACGAGGAACATTTGAGAGTGGTGCTTAAGTTACTTAGAGCCCATAGGCTGTATGCCAAGTTTGGGAAGTGTGAGTTCTGGCTTGGGGAAGTCAAGTTCTTAGGCCATGTGGTATCCGGGAAAGGGGTGTCTGTTGATACATCCAAGACTGAGGCAGTGCAGGATTGGGCACAGCCTAAGAGTGTGTTTGAGATCCGCAGTTTTCTGGGATTAGCTGGGTATGACCGCCGGTTTGTGAAGGATTTCTCCAGATTAGCTTCACCGTTGACTAGACTGACTCAGAAGGGAGTCCAATTTGTATGGAGTGAGACTTGTGAAAAGTTGTTCCAAGAGTTGAAGGTTAGATTGACCACCGCTTCGATTTTGATTATTCCGGAGAGAGGGTTGAGTTATGCAGTTTATTGTGATGCCTCACGAGAGGGTTTGGGTTGTGTGTTGATGCAGGAAGGGAAAGTAGTAGCTTATGGCTCACGTCAGTTGAAAATACACGAGAAGAATTACCCTACACATGACCTAGAGTTAGCAGCAGTGATCTTCGCCTTGAAAATCTGGAGGCACTACCTTTATGGTGAGAGATTCGAGGTGTTCTCGGATCATAAGAGTCTGAAATATCTGTTTACACAGAAAGACTTGAACTTGAGGCAGAGGAGGTGGATGGAGTTTATTGGGGACTATGATTTCGAGTTGCACTATCATCCGGGAAAGGCCAACGTTGTGGCCGATGCCCTTAGCAGAAAATCCATTAGTGATGTAGCTTGTGTAGCCATCCGGGAGTGGGAGATGTTGGGGGCACTTGGCGAGTTTGATTTGCATCTGGGCGAATCTATTGAGGCTGCGGCCTTGTTTTCTGTTGTTGCGCAGCCTACACTTGTGACTCGAGTGTTGGAGGCACAGAGAGGTGACCTTGAGGTAGAATTCCTCCGAGAGAAGATCTCCAGTGGGAAAGTTGAGAAGGGTTTGACGGTGTATCCCGACTGAGTGTGAGATACCGAGACCGTCTGTTTGTGCCGGAGTCTTGCCGAGAGGAGGTATCCGAGAGTTTCACCATTCACGCCTTGCGGTGCATCCGGGAGGCACCAAGATGTATCGGGATTTGGGTCGCCAGTTTTGGTGGCGGGGTATGAAAGAGATATATGGCAGTTTTCGTGTCTAAGTGTCTTACTTGTTAGCAAGTGAAGGCCGAGCATCAGAGGCCAGCGGGTTTGTTGCAACCCTTGCCTATTGCCGAGTGGAAGTGGGAGCATGTCACTATGGACTTCGTTGTAGGTCTTCCGAGAACTCAGCGGGGTAGTGATGCTATTTGGGTGGTTGTAGACCGGTTGACTAAGTCGGCGCACTTCATTCCTATGCGCGTAAGAGATTCGGTAGATCATCTTGCTGACTTGTATATTCGGGACATAGTGAGGTTGCACGGAGTCCCAGTGACGATCGTCTCAGATAGAGACCCTCGTTTTACTGCTAGGTTGTGGCAGAGTTTGCAGAGTGCCTTGGGCACTAAGTTGACCTTTAGTACAGCTTACCATCCTCAGTGTCACCCCCCAAACCCGCCCCTAAAAGTTTGGGCATGACCTTTTTAAAAACAGACAAGTAACCTAATATGCATAGCATATGGGGCCTTGACGGAAGCACCAAAATTTAAACATAAATTACAAACTCCATTGAGCTACCTCTAATATGCCAGGATCACATGCATCACATACATTATATCAACCAGTCACAAGCCAAAATTATATCTTGAGCATCAGTCATATATATATATATATACATATATAGCCCCAGCCCAATGATCGGGCATAAACAAAAATCATGTACATACAACTCACATCAAACTACAAGACAACATTTTAACAAAGTTGCTCCAAATAGGTAATCCCGCCTAGTACTTGAATTCATAAAGGTTGACAAAAGGAAACAGACGTCCTAGGTTAGGACTGACCTCCTGGTTGGTTACCTACAGAAACAGACATACAGAGGGTGAGCCAAGCTCAGTGAATAGTAATACTTAAATGAAACAATGCATAACTTGTATCATAGTAAACGAAAACATATAGAGTCGTAGCTTGTTAACACTTATTGAACTTCAAAACATATACTTATCAAACTTTAAAACACATATACTTATCAAACGTTAAAACACATATACTTATCAACTTGAACATCTTGAACATATGAGCTTAAACATCTTGAAACATATCAACTTGAACATCTCGAAACATATTAGCTTGAACATAACATTTTGGCTTAAAGCCCTTGAAAGTTGGCATAAAGCCCTTGCATACTTGAAGGTTGGCATAAAGCCCTTGAAAGTTGGCATAAAGCCCTTGTAAATGGCACGAGGCCCTTGAAAATGGCATAAAGCCCTTGTAAATGGCACGAGGCCCTTGAAAATGGCATAAAGCCTCATAACTTGTAATGGCATAAAGCCCTTGTAAACATGTTAGCATTAAAGCCCTTGAAAATGGCATGAAGCCCTTGTAAACATGTTGGCATTAAAGCCCTTGAAAATGGCATGAAGCCCTTGTAAACATGTTGGCATTAAAGCCCTTGAAAATGTATCTAACTTTGTAGCATACTTAGACTTGTAACATATTTAAAATATACCTGAAACATACTTGAGCTCGTAACTTACTTGAAGCATACCTGTAACATACTTGAACTTATAATATACTGGGAACCATACTTGAAACATGTTTGAACTATACTTGAAACCATACTTGAACTATCCTTGAAATATACTTGAAACCATACTTGAACTTGCAACATGCGTGACTTAGAGCATACATGAACTTGTATCATACATAAACTTGTAACATACTTGAATTTCTAACATACGTGAACTTGTAACATACATGGGCTTGTAACATACGTAAAACTCGTAACATACTTTAACTTGTATATACTTGAACTTGTAAATTTACTTAAACTTGTATGTACTTGAATTTGCCACGTAAATAAACTTGTAACGTTCTTGAGCTTATAACATATGTAAACTTGTAACGGACTTAACTTATAAACTTGTAACACAACAAAATAACTTCCAATTCACATGGAGTCACATAACTTTCCAATTTTCATAATATTCGTAGAACACTCACAAAGAACAGAGCATTAATGACAATAATTATCAACGATAAATAACATGTACATTTTTGTACTACTACTCACAGTGTTTAGATGCTAGGTCCGTCCCTGCAGATAACCCTACACAATTCAATTCAACAACATTTAACACAATTCGACATAATCGACATAATCCCACATAATTATCACTATCCAATATCATCCACACTATTTAACATTATTTAACTCAATACTACCAAATATAATTCAATATAATTCAAATTAAATTGCTAAGACTGAATTCAAGATTCCGTAGCCAAGTTTACATCATTCACATCGTCAACAAACCCTCCCCCCCCAATCTCCTTTCCCATTAAGACATGATTCACAGTTCATAACAAAGTTCATTCGCAAATTCTAAACATAATTTCCAAGTATCACCAAATTCCAATTAAACTTGTATATACATAATTCAATACCTCAATTTCATTATTTTACTTCCAATTTGGGTTAAATCTTTGGTTATCATCTTTAATCAACCTAGGGTTTCAAAAACATATGGAGATTTCAAGAATAATCAAACTTATTAACCCAACACTTTTTATTTCAACTTTTCCACTAATTATACACCTAGGACTCATAATTCACCATTTTAACCCATTAATTAACTCCCAACATCTTCAAACCATAAAACCCCCAATGTTCAAACCCAAAATTCCCAAAATCTCATAATTTCTTCTATATACATAACATGAATGAAAATCGTACCATTATACAATGAAAATACCTCAAATCTATCTATGGATGTAAATATTGAAGAGTATTAAAATCCTTACCTCAATAATCTAGCAAAAGGGTGAGCTTGAGAAGAAGCCTTCACAAATCCAAGTTCTAATCGAGTAAAAACATTGATCCTCCCTTGTTCTCCATCCTTGATGCCAAAAACCATGGTGGATCGTGAGCAAAGTAAAGGAATTCAAGGATTTGGGGCTAGGGTTTCGGACTTAGGCGAAGAGGAAGGAAGAGGGAAGAAGAAAAATATGAGAAATGATCTAAAATCCCGTTTTTAAAGCTGCTGTCCCGTAATTCCCACTCGAGCGGAGGAATTCCCGCTCGAGCGTACCTATTTTCAGCACAGACTTCGAAACTTTGAACAGGCATAACTCTCCCATCCAGACTCCGTTTTAGGTCGTTCTTGTGTCCAAATTGAAGCCCCGGAAATAAGCTTTCCAATGGTTCTAACCCCACATTCAAACTCAAACTGTGGACAAAGAGATGGGCAAAAGAGTGACGGCTGATCATAAAATAACTATCCGAATTACATCCTTTGGTCCAATCTTACTTTATCATCATATTACCACCTCAAGCAACATCCCAAAATAAAATGAGGAGGTTCTAAACATACCAATAAAAATATCAAAACGAGCCCACGAGCCCCAGAAATTCAACTCAACCTGGTGACCCGCTCGAGCGTCTAACTTTGCACTCGAGCGCGCAGACCAACAAAGCCTTCCGCTCGAGCGTCGAATCCCCCGCTCGAGCGGAGAAACACAACTCCCAGAATCTCAGGCCGTCTGCAAAATTGCTGGGAGCCCCAAAAGTCCGCTCGAGCGCCGACTCCCCCGCTCGAGCGGAGGGAAAAATTTCAGATCGATACAGTAAACGTCATTAATTCATAACTCAACAGATAGTTCTTCAATTCCAATAGATATAATTGAATTAAACCACATTAACCCCATTATGAAATAAGAATGACTTCCTCTATGCATCTTGGGGTCATTACACTCAGACTGACGGGCAGTCCGAGCGTACTATTCAGATCTTTGAGGATATGCTTCGGGGTTGTGTCCTTGACTTTAGTGGGACGTGGGAGAGGCACTTGCCACTGGTGGAGTTTGCCTACAATAACAGTTTCCAGTCTAGCATCGGTATGGCACCGTTTGAGGCCTTGTATGGCCGACCGTGTAGGTCTCCAGTTTGTTGGGCTGAGGTGGGTGATGCACCTTTGTTGGGTTCAGAGTTGGTGAGGGAAACAACGGAGAAGATTGAGCTTATCCGTAGGAGGCTTGTTACAGCCCAGAGTCGTCAGAAGTCATATGATGACCGTAGGAGAAGACCTTTGGTATTTGAGATGGGTGATCATGTCTTTCTAAAGATATCACCTAGGCGGGGATTGATGAGGTTTGGGAAGAGTGGGAAGTTGTCCCCTCGGTTTATTGGCCCTTTTGAGATCCTTGAAAGGATTGGTGAGGTTGCCTATCGTTTGGCTTTGCCGCCGCAGTTGTCCGGAGTTCATGACGTGTTTCATGTGAGTATGCTTCGGAAGTATGAGCCGGATCCATCACATGTATTGGATTGGACCGACTTAAAGGTAGATGAGGATGCCTCGTATGAGGAGAGACCAGTTCGGGTCTTGGATAGGCGGGATCAAGTCCTGCGTGGCAAGACCATTCCTTTGGTAAAGGTTTTGTGGAAACATCACGGAGTGGAGGAGGCCACTTGGGAACGTGAGTTGGAGGTCCGAGAGAAATATCCGGACCTATTTGTGGATGTTTGAACGTATGTTATATATGTATTGTTATATTGTTGGACTTTAAGATCATTAAGTATGTCTTAAGTTGTAAAACATTGTAAATGTTTTGGTTTATGGAAATATTGTAGAACTGCCTTGATATGGGAGTTGATTGTAATATTGCATATGTTGGCCATATTATAGAACTGGAGATGTATCATGAAAATTGTTTATGATATGAAATTGTGAACCATGTATGTTGAAAATGGTTGAGAAAGAAAGGAAATGCATGATGAAATGTATTTGTTATGTCTCTTGACAAGAGATGGAATGACCGTAATGGGTCGAGTTATTAAATGTTGAAATTTAACATTGTTTAAAAGCGGAGAAAAACTTATTTTTCAAAAACTTGTCCTTAATTTCGGGGACGAAATTTCCTAAGGTGGGGAGGTTGTAGCACTTGTGCCTTTTAAAGCTTTTGGTAAATGTATTTGGACCCTTCATTCTATTTTGGGAACCTTTGGTGTGTTTGTTGGAAGTCCCACATCGGTTTTGGGAACCTTTGGTGTGTTTGTTGGAAGTCCCACATCGGTTACAAGACACATTTTTAGGTGGACAAACTTCTATATATAGGTGCAAGTGCATAGGGTTAGCTTATCAACTTCTATGGTTCTTTCTTGGTTTAATGAACCATTACGAACCGAGCTTGAGTTATAAATTTTAGTTGTGCCGAGCTGGATTTTGGCCGTAGTTCCATTGGGATTTTGGCCATAGTTCTTTCGCCAAAGTTGTGTTATTTCTCGAGGGCTTTGTGGTGTGTGGTGGAGATCGAGTTTCAACTCTTTTCATCTTCTCCGTTTGAGCTTCGAATTTGAGGTAGGGATAACCTACTCCTTTTTATGAGCTTTGTCTTTAAATTTTAGCATTTTGATATGTTGGGGGTTGTTGTGTAATTTTGGAAAAGTTTGGGGCTTTTGTGCAATTTTACAAAAGTTGGGGTTTTATTTATAATAAACCTATATGCATGTTTAGCATAGAGAAATGTTGGAATTGGGAATATATGGGGTTAAAGGGTGTAGTTGGATTATTTATCGCTCACCTAATTGAAATGTTGATGTATTATCCTTTTTGTGCATTTATTTTCTGTTTAGAGATAACTACTTTGGGCTATCGGTGGAGGATAGTCTTGATTGTTGTAGATAATGCATGATGATTAGGCAAACTAAAACTAATCAATGGAATGTGTCATTGAGTATGACGGTTGAAAGAATACATTAACTTTATGTATTGATTGATGTGTATAATAATTGTTTATATGCATTGTGTTGTGTTGGAGGAGATAGGGGATGTACTCCGCGGTTTAGGGGAAGATAGGAGATGGACCTCTAAACCGGATATTGTTTGGGAGGAGATAGGGGATGGACTCCGTAGATACAGCTCATATGCTTATCTTTGAGAAGTGTAGATACAGCTCATATGCTTATCTTTGGTGGTGTGATATAGTTCTTATACTTATCTGTTGATGTGTTGATATAACTTATATGCTTATCTGTTGATATGTTGATATAGCTAGTATGCTTATCTATTGTGAAATGGGAAAATGTTTAGTATGAATTACTGTCTCATATCGGTTATTTGGTCAGGTTCTGAACCATGGTTATGAATTGAGAATTGTAAAGGAATGGAAAATGAAACTGTAATGTGTTATGAAAGAATATAAAAGTGTTAACCATCTATCAAACTGTTAATCTTTTAGTCATTGTTCATAGCTGGTTTAGTGTATTTCTACTGGGCTGTTAGCTCACCCTATACGGGAATATCATTTTCAGGTACAGGTAGCATGCCACCTCCAAGGATATAGCTTGGGAGGCTTAAGGCGGGCAGACTTTATTGTCTTTCTTTCTTTTGATGTATTACATGTGAATTCAAGCCAAGGGCTTAATGTGTAATTGAGTTAGTACTCTCTTTTTGTAACCAAGTGTTAACTTGGAAAGTTGTAAGCCCGTAGGACATTTGTTTGTTGTTAACATGTAATACATTTTGTAATGGAATACTCTGATGAATAGAAGAATGAGGGTCTTTTATATATCAATGCATGTTAAAAGTGATGGGTTTTATGTATTATTTTGAGGGCGTTACAGTTTTGGTAAGTTTCAGCAACAAGCACTGAAAGACACCCTGCAAACAGAGCCTCTAAAGAGCAACCGGAAGGCGTTTCGAGGCGAAGAACCGAAGCGAGCATGCATGCTCCCTTCTTCAAACAGAGCTGGAATAGCACCGTTTACTGCTTTCCCTACTTGCTTGTTGTCATTCATTAATCAGTTAATTAATTAAGTTGTGTAATAATTAGTTGTAGCTAGTTATTCGTTTGGTTCTGTAATAATTAATTAGCTTGTGAGTTAGTTAATTAGGTGGCCTGTATTATTCTTTCGGACCCTCCGAGCGAGGGCACAATTGTAATAAGTGTGCGTGCGTGTGTGCATGTCTTGGGAGCATCTATTTGAACACACCAATTCCACTTTTTACACATCATTCTCAGTTCACACACCCTTAAAAAAAAAAAAAAAAATTACTCATTACACACACTCTTATTCCAATTATATCCTCATACACACAACTTTCCAACACTTCCGATCCACACACCTCCACACCAGCGACCAGCTCGCCGGCGGCGACGCAACACCACCGTTCCCTTTCATTTCCAGTCGCCATCCTCACCCCTTCCTCCACCCACCGGCGACACTACCGCGACTCCCACCTCATCCCCTCGATCTCTCTCTCTCAGTCGCGAAAATGGGGTTTCGGAGGTTGATAGTCGAATCAATATGTTTTGTTCGGATGTTGATGGTCGAACCAAATTCATTGGTTCGATGGTTGATTTCCGAATGGAGGCCATTTTTTCGATAGTTGATTTTCCGAATGAGTTTTTTTTCAGATTTAGGTTCTCTTCTCTCTCTCTCTCTCTCTCTGTGGGTGTGCAGAATTGAGGGTCACGAAGGGGTGGGAGCTGCAGCGGCGGTGGTGTTGTGTTCCGAAGTGAGGGGTTATGGAGTTGGTGAGAAGGGTGAGTGAGCGACGAACGATGGGGTGGGGTGGGGTGGAGCTTCAATTTGAGAAGAGGGAGGCGACGAAGGGAGGGACGATGTTGAGGAAAGAGATGACCGGAGATGAGGGACTGTGTTGGGTATTAGGGTTAGGGTTAGGGTTTTGGTTGAAGAAGAAAGGGATACTTTGGTAATTTTATTTTAGGATGGAAATGTAATAAAAAAAATATCATTAAGTGTGTGAGGAGAGGGGAAGTGGTGTGTGTAAATAGAAGCTCCCACATGTCTTCCAACCCCATTTTCTTTCTCCCTTTTATTTAACTGCTTATAATGGTTAGATTTAAGGCATATTTCAATTAGCATACCTTATGCTATGCATGCGTGCATTCATTCATCTGTCTTGCATGCACCGGGCTCGGCGCATCATGTTAACTACATAAGTATTCCAAATCTAACTTGAATACGTGTTATTTGTCACATTCCACATACCATCCTAGGATTAGCCGAGCCTATTCTAGATTGCATTTTGTATGCGATGCATTAGGCACTTAACATGGACTTGGATCATGCATGATTGCTAACAAGTTTTCTGTTTTGGCTTGGAATATAATGTAAGTATTTATGCTTTAGCATCTCACATGAGTGTGAATGTTAACATGACATCATGCTTACCATGTGGCTATATGCTTATGTGATAAACTATCTGAATGCCTGTGGGTGAAGGTTGGATTACTTGAATTGGGATAATTCATTGAAATCCGTATTTTAGCCTACTTGCGAGTAGCAAATTTCAAAACATTTCCAAACAAACGGATATGCAATGCTTTGTTCCAAATTAGGTGATCTAGTATATACTTGTTTTGCTGTGCGCATCACATAGTAATTCTAGCTAATTAATCGGAATAAGAGCACATAATGTTTTCAAAACTAGATATCATGGTTAGTAGAGGCCGATCTTTGATCGGGCGAGCGGGGGTGCTCATGAAGTGACCTTCCCCAATCGTACCCAAGTTCCCGAGCCGAGGCAACTTTGGTGATGACGGACATGTGGCCTTAGGCAACGAGTCAGGGTTTCCTAAATTTCCCAAAATAAAATATTTAGGTGGCAACTCTGTATCTGGCAAAGTAGTCCATGTTTGGCACTTCTTTCAAAAAATCTGTTTTCAAAAACGATTTGCCGGATTTGGACTCTTTGACGATTCATCGGTCTTGCATTGCACTCTGCGAGATTAGATACAGGACCGTGACATTGAGTCCTGAACTGTAGTGAGCCCAAACGAACAAAACGGGATTTCCCTCCCGGGGCGTTCGGGGACGTCTACAGCAGGAATATTGCAAGTAGTTCAAAAATAGGATATGCCCTCTAGACTACTAAGTAAATACGCATACTTCCCCTTTTCAACACAAATCTTTGGCAAAACTAGCGCATTAAGAGGAAGATACAAGAACACTTATGATTTGAAGAAGAATGTGATTTGAACGATAGAAGGAGGGACATGTGTCAACACCAAACGAACCTTCGGTTGAAATGGTTGTAGAGGCAAAAATCTTGAATATCAATGCTAATGATTTGTGCAAAGGGAGAGTAAACGACGCTTCCTTCTGACGCGCATGTCACTTCATTTGAATAGGCGTGCCCTCACATTTAATACCTAATACTGACAAACGTTTCAAACTATTGACACATGTTCGAGTGTAGGAATGGTATGTCGGCAAGATATTGTGTTGATCTCTTGCTTTGAGCAAGGAATGGATCCATGAGGATCCTCACATGAAACCTATCCCAGGGATAGGACATCGACAAGATGTTGTGCCAATCTCTTGCTTTGAACAAGGAACGGATCCATGAGGATCTTCACAGGAAACCTATCCTAGGGATAGTACATCGGCAAGATGTTATCTCGATCTCTTGCTTTGAGCAAGGAACGGATCCATGAGGATCCTCCATTGAAACCTATCCCAGGGATAGTACCTCAGCTAGATGTTGTGCCGATCTCTGGCTTTGAGCAAGAAACGGGTCCGTGAGGACCCTCATATGAAACCTATCCCAAAAATAGTACATCGGCTAAACGTAGTACCGATCTCTTGCTTCAGGCAAGGAACGGATCCATTAGGATCCTCATCTGAAGCTTATTCTAGGAATAGTACATCAGAAAAATGGTGGGATACTACATCGGCTTAGAAAGAAGCTGATCTCTTATACTGATCCCTGCAGGCTATTCCAAAGATAATACATCAGCAATTGATATTGCTGATCTATTTCATGTGAGGATCCTCATGGATCCGTTCCTTGTTCAAACTGAGAGATTGGCACATCTTACCGACATACTATTCCTAGGATAGGTTTCATGTGAGGATCCTCATGGATCCGTTCCTTGCTTAAAGCAAGAGATCGACACAACATTTTGCCGACGTACCATTCTTAAGGTTAGTGTTTTTTTTTTTTTTTTTTTAACATGCTGATGTCACCCGGACATGTGTCGACATTTGAAACATCCATCAGTATTAGGTATTAAATGCAAGGGCACGCCTATTTAGATGAAGCGACATGCGCATTGTAGATACCCCATTTTTGACTGCCCTTAAGACTTAGGCGTCTCATGGTGAACACTCAATGATGAATTAGTACGCTGTACAACCATTCAATTTCTTCAGCAAAGAGCTTCGATTTTGAGTTTCAGAGCCTAAAACCTTGCACCTCCTTTGGACCAAAACCTAATTTTTTTCTAGCCTAACCACTTAGAGGCATGCTGGCCAACAGGTGGCTGGCAGGCCAATTTTATTGGCCGGCCGTCCCTTTCTTGGTCAGGTGGCCATGTTTCCCAGCAAGCAGATATTTACTGCCAGCTATCCCCCCATGCGCATGCCTTGCACCAGCTAGCTCCATACAGATATTTCTGACTAAGGAACTTGTTTTTCTATAAATAGGTGACCACTCCTCTTGATTTTAGGTTAGAAAAATTTGTTAAGAGCCAAAAACTTGTAAAACACTCTCCCTCTCTATCTTGCAATATACATACACTTCCTAAACCAAAAATTTGAGGCTCCTTGCTGAGATTATTGAGCTAAATTTTCAGCTCTTGAGGGTGATCACTTGGTGGTTTGTGAACCAAAGAGCAACTCCTCTTCAAGAGGTATAACTTTTGCCATCTTTACACTACTTCTTCCTTCTCTTTTCTTGCTATTTTTACACTGTCTTTGGACTGTTTTTGTGGGCTGAAACTTGTTATTTAAAAGCTACCAAAGATGGAGAGGTTAACTACCCTTCCTTGAACCTTATTCTATAGCTTCTATCCTTGTGTTTCCCACTTGTTTCTCAACTTTTAGCTACTATTTTTCAGAGTCTTCAGAGGCTAAATCATGTAATTTTAAGGTCCAAAAAGTGGAGGGGTTAGTTACCCTTCCTTAGGCTTGCTTACTAGCTTTGTTCTCCTCTTCTTTTACTTGCTTTTTCTAGCCTTTCAAACTAATTTTCAGCACTGTTTTTGTTAGTTTTGGGGCTTTCTTAGTTGTTTATTTACTTTATGCTTTGAATATTATGCATGTGTTGTTGTACGTCCTCATAGATTTGGTGGTTTAGGCCTTAGACACCAATCTATTTGAGTTGATAGCTTTTTTTATTCCATAGTTTTCATACATATACTCACACTTGTAATAATCATCTATGGAACCTCTCTCTTTTCTTGGTTTTCTTTTTTTTAAGAGTTGTTTTAAACAATTGATTGTTGTTTAAGGCATGGGAAAGAGACCTTCATGCTTAATGGTTTAATCTCTTCGGAGGTTCATTACCAGGGCATTACATCTCTCTAATGCTAAGTACAACTTCTTGTTTGACACTTCTTTTCATTAATGGACGTAATTATCACTGTTGGACAAAAAAGAATAAAGAATGGCAAAGTAATATAAAAGAGGTTAAAATTAGACTAAAAGTGGTTAACAAGAGTAATAAAATTGGTTTGGGTTCAATTGGACGTTATATTGAACCCATTGAGTCTTGAAATCATTACATACTCTTTTTGATGTTAATGATTCAAGAATCAATATCTACCACTTCCCTTGAGGTAACTCCATGATAGGGAGATGGTTTTGTTGGTCTTTAATTTCTGAGTCTTTGTTCCATCAATTCATAGATCATTATGCAACAACTTTGCGAATATTAATGATTTGCGAACCGAATCTATTTCTCCCTTGATCAGTTTCATGATAGGCAGAGGCAGAGAGGACAAACATCTCCTGGAAACACTTTGTTTTTGCTCTGTTTCATTTCTGTGGCAGTAGGGCAATTCCAAAAAACAGTGACCAGCCGGCCACCCTTCCATCCGGCCGACCACTTTCCAAGGCTAGTCGACCAATCGATTTTAAGCAGGTAGTGTCATTTTCATGACAGAACAGAGCAAAAGCTGGGGCAAAAACAGATTAATTTTTTAATTGCAAACAAAATAGTTTTTGGTAGCGAACAGAGAGGTTTTCGGAAAGACATTCTCATTTGTGCGTATGTGACGCTTCATTTCCCGTGGTCCTTTAATTTAATGCTTTGATAGTAATATGTTTAAATTAAGTAGATTCATTCAAAATTGTAATAGCTGGTTAAATTTAGTTATTTGTAATAGATAGTTTAATTAGTTAATTTGGTGTTATAATAATTAGTTTAAATTTGGGCATTCGGACCCTCTTGAATGAGGGCACACTTGTAATATTTGTGTATGTCTTCCAACCTCAATTTCTTTCTCCCTTTTATTTATATGCTTATAATGGTAGCATCACGTTTTACATTTTCATATCATTGCCATGCCTTGTATCCATTTTTGCATACATTGGGTTCAGTTCATCATTCTAAACTTGTTATTATTTCCTACTTAATTGAATATGTGCGCTATCGCATGTTGTGAGTTGGGCAATATGTCATGTTAATAAACCGAGCCTATTAGTTGTATTTTGTATGTGCTGCATTAGTCATTTGCATATTATAGCATACATTTTTCTACCTATCTCTTCCATTTTGGTTTGCCTCGGTTGAGTACTAGGTGAGCATTTCTTGCTTTAGCATATTGCATTTATGTTTATGTTGTCATATCAAGCATATTTACCATGAGGCTAAGTGCTTATTTGACATACCTCTTGAATGCGGTGGATGAAGGCTAGTTTTCTTAAATTGGGATGATTTGATTAATGTACACGTGACCTTTCCTTTTCTAATAGCGCATATTCAAAATTCTTTTCAAACAACAAATGAAATCAAAGCATTCCAAAGTGAGTGACTTAGTCTATACTTGTGTGCCTCACATAGAGCATTAATAATCAGAACAAGAATATATAATGTACATAAAAATCACATCATGATTAGTAGAGGCCGATCTTTGATCGGGTGAGTGAGGTGCTCAATTCATGACCTTCCCCTCTCATACCCACTATAACAAAACAGAGTTTTTCCAGCTCCACATTAATGACATACGATAAATACAAGCCGTGGTTTCTCACTTTTGCGACTTATTTTTTTTGCATGTCGTAAATAATTTCCCAACCACGACGTGTCTATTGCGTAAGTCATGAATGCTAATAATGATGTCTTTTTACGGCTTGCAATGTTAGCCATAAATAATAAAACTTTTTATGATGTGCATATGGCATGCCGTTAATACATCAACTATACACGATACGCGGACACCAGTCGTTAAAAATATTAAACATTTCACGGCACACAAAAAGCCAACCGTTAAAAATATTGCGCTTTTTATGGCACAAAAATGTCAGCAATTAAAAAGTAAACTTTCCACGACGCACATATGCTAGCCGTTAAAAATATTTTACTTTTCACGACACACAATTTCTGTCGTAAATAATATGACCAAAATAAAAATAGATACCAAAATGAATTACTCTCGTGTCAAATGCTAAAATGAAACACTCTTCGAATTGGGCATAGCTCTCTCTCTCTCTCTCTCTCTCTCTCTCTTCTCTCTCTCTCTCCAAATGCTTAAAAACTCCTCAACTTAACAGTGATTTGCAGAAGTTACTACTATCTACTCCTCCCCCAGTCTTCCATTTCAAACCCTAAATGATATTCTCACCAATTTCACTCTCTCTTACACACACTCTCTCTCCCTTCTCTAATTTCTCTCTCTACAACCCACAACGGCCATGGCTCTTCTCTCACTAAATTCATCGATCCAGAGCTGCCATGGAGACTAGCAAAAGGTAAGAGCGAGTTTTCAGAGACCTCCATTACCTTTTACCCGTTCCGAACTCGCTTAACACTCACCACGGTTACCCCTCTTCCTATTTCCTTCTTCAGATCTAATTTCTGTGTACCCTTTTGTTGTTTTCTTGTTGGGTTTTTGATTTTTTGCAGAAAAAATTATGTTTTTGATTTTGGGTTTTTTGTGTTTAGATGGATCGGTATTAGATGGTAGAGAAACCGAGGCCAAAGACGCCGATTAACGAGAATGAGATTCGTATAACCACTCAGGGGAGGATAAGAAACTACATTACTTATGCTACCACTCTGCTTCAGGTCTCTCTCTGTCTCTGTCTCTCTCTCTCTCTCTCTCTCTCTCTCTCTCTCTCTCTCTCTCTCTTTATGTATACAAATTTAGAGAGCTCACTGTACTGGTGTTGAATTTTACTGTTGAAATCTAAGCATTGTGCGATTGTTTTACATGGTCTGTTTAGAAGTACGTTTGAAACTACTTGTTTTTCTCTTTTGAGCACTGAAAAACAAGAATGATTGGTCGAAGGCTAGTCTGTCTCTTCCACTGTTCATTTGGCCATGGCTGTATTGCTCTCTGCCCTTTTTTGGCTATCCCATTTTCTTTAATACGGAGATCAAAAGGATCTAGATTTGGATTCTTAAGTTGGAGGTAGGTTTTTATTTTTTTTGGTATCAACATTGTCTAATTGCACAGATCTGTCGTAGATGGTTTAATGGGTTTTGAATATTTTTACTGATTTTAGGTGGTTCTGCTGTTGAATTTGTATGTGAATGAGACAATATTGTTTAAATGTGGTCTTTTTATTGGGGAAAGTGAGTTTGGAGGTAGTGTCTTTTCTTTTTGAATTAGTAAATTTTGTGAATTTGATAGATTATTGAATCTCCCTTCGTTGCCAATGGAATACTGTTCTACTTAAAACTACATGAGGTGCAAGCACTAATTCTAATGGAGGCTTCCTATAAAATATTTTCCCATCTTGCTCATTTATGTCTGCCATTTCCTCCTTCAAAATATGGCCAAACGATCCTGCTCCTCCATCATGTCTGCATTTTCTTGTGAATTAGAATCTTGTCCTGTTTATGTTATAACAAAAAAGTTGTTTCCAAGTTTATTCAATTTTATAAGCGAGTTCTTCTTTCCATTTGTTTTATTTTTATTAGCTATGGCGATTCTCTTGTTTGAACTTGTATATTGCCTGCACTCCCACCATGAGGGGTTGAGTGCATTTTACTTCCACATTTGCTTTACTTGTGTATTGTACTTGTTAAAAAGGATATATTTGAGATTTTACTTCTTATGCCTTGTATCTTGTTTGTGAAAGACACTATAAGAGGAGTAGATCGTAAGCAGAGTATACTATTTGAAAATACATGTGCCCTACAGTCTGAATAAACATTTTTCGTACACATTATATGAATACATTGTTGAAATCTGCACATCTACTAGCTTCTAGGATGTTGTTGATCTGTCCCTTGTAATTTGTCACTATTCTTGTGGTCTGAACTCCTCAGTGTGTGACTATGTGCCTACATAATAATTACTTCTCAAGCTATACATATCAATATTTATCTTTTAAATGATATCTGTGAAACTAATGATTTTACATTTTCCTTTACTTCTCCTGAATAACACAGTCTAATGGATTAATATTTGATGTTTGGGGAAGTTATTTGATATGTAGACGTTTGAATTTGTGTATGAGCTGCTTTCTTATTCGTTGATTTCACTAAGTTTGAGGATTGTCTTAAACTAAGCTCATTTCCTTGCAGCTTTTGGCAGAGGATCCATCATTGAAGTAGTTCAAATCACATAAGAAAAGTGTGTGGCGACTCAAAAGAGTCGGAGATGTTCTCACAATCATTGTTGTAGCTGGTAAGCTAATGCCTTCAATTAATTTAAGCATAAATTATATTAGCACATCCTTAATTATTGACAAATATCAATTTATGATTAAATTTTTTTATAGAAACTATTAATGTGACTTCATTTTTACATGCTAAAATAAAACATTAACCTTCCTTAGTGCTAACAAATGAAAATAATAAAATTAACAAACTTACTTTGTTTATAAAACAAATAAATAGATAAAGTATACATTCATGGTAAATAAAACCTTCTGAATGCCAACCATTTCAAGAAATTGACACTCCTAATTAATATAGGCACATGATCTTATGATGCGAATTCTAATTTGACTTTAATAAATTCCTGGAGGGGAAGGGATATTTGCAGTCATGTTTTGGTTCCATCAGGTGATTGCTAATATTGCTATTGATCTAATAACTTTCATAAATATTTGATCTTTCATTCTAGTAACTTGTGTCTCTGGTTGGAGTCATCCCCTTTATCCAATGGGACAACAATTTTCACTGTTGTACCTAATTTATTGTGAACTTGTGATCTATTTGGTTAGTGTCTACAAAAATTTTCCTCCCTGATTTAGCTTATCTGGCTTAAGCACAACTCCAACTTGATAAAATTGTTCACTATTGTACCTTGTTTGTTGTGACCTATGTTACTAGTGTCTATAAAATTTCCTTCTTGATTTATCTTAGCTTAAGCTTAACTCCAACTTGACTAGTCTTGTTCAAGCTTTAGGTTCTCTTCGTTTGTTTGATAGTCCTTGTGGAGAAGTGGTTCGGAAATACTCTTTGGATCTAGTAGGACACTCGTGATCCTCAGCTAGTCACTTGAAAAGGAATGAACACCGGTCGGGGGTGCCGGAATTAGCACTCCAACGGATAAGTCAGTGTATACTTTCTTGGTTACTTATATCTCAAGTTAAACTTACTTGTTCTCACATACCTCTTTTGGCTGATGCTCTTCTTATTTATAGTCGTCCTTGATGTTGATGGTTGGGCCCACCTTTCGTCCAATGAACAATCGCTTATTCGGCTATCTCTTCATATTCGGCCCAGTTTACAACTGATTAAGTGGCCGATCTGGATATTCGGCCTCTGTCCCTCTGGGCTGGAGCTGTATAGTACATGATTTGATTTTTTTTCTTTAATATATTCGGCTAACCTACGTAGTAATTTACTCGGCCCCCACAGTCCTATTTTGAAATATAATTGTTATTGTTATTCTAGTGTGCTAATCTATTTAGTAAATTATTATTCCTTAATTTGTGATTTTCAGAAGGCATGATTTATGGCTTTTAAAAAGGAAATATTCAAGTTAATACTCTCTATTCAAGTTAAAATGTGAATTTACTTTGTGTTTTATATGCAAGTTTCCATCGATGAGTACGGTGACTTTTATGTAAGTTGGTGTATTTATGTTTATATATATATATATATATATTTATTTTGGCAAAGGATTTCTATAGGAAAAGCATTGTAAAACTTTGCAACGCAATGAGAAAATGATATCGAAAGAATCATTCTATGGAATTAGTATCTCATGTTGATCGGGTAATTTGAGCCCACTATGAAGATGAGAAAGTAAAATGAGACTCAATCCTGTCAGGTTTTGAAGTTTTTAATTTATACTTTTTTATTTTTATTGATTTTTTCTTAATATTTTGGTCAATTATTTTATTTCATCTTGTTCATTGGGTTTTGTGTCACTCACTTACTTATTTGGCACCAATTCAGAAGTTCTGGAAATTGCATGGTCCGGTATCTTGGTAAGAAACTACTTGTCTTGGCCTTCCTTTATTGAAGATCTTTGTGTCTTCTAAATAGAATCTCACAGGGATCTACCAGTGAAAAACCAGTGTTTTCTTTCTTTGCGTGCTCTTTGTTCTTGTACTATTGACATGATAAAGTATTTGGATTTCTTTCAAGTTTCCCCCCCTTTGGTACAAGTACTTCGTGTTTTTGGTACTGGGCAATATCTGTAATTCCTTATTCTAATGCATTCTGCATGTATTTGTTCCTTCACATTTAGAGGTGGAAAATTGGTGTCAATCGTTTGAATAGTATTGTTACAAAGCATGAATATGATTAGTTATGTCTTCTTGTTTGTTACAGGTTCAGGATGCTATTGGAAGCACTATTTCTTGGCCAGCCCATTTCATTAGCTTTGACTATGAGTAGAAATCTTAACATTATGGATAGTTTTTGAGGACTTTGATGAATAGATTTCTATAATCTTTGAAAAGTTTTGGGTAATATTTACAAACTTATATATGTACAATTTTGGATGGTTTATAACTTTTTGGATAATTTAGAACTTAAGTATAGTCCTTTTGGATGGTTTTGAACTTGCGGTTAGTTTTTGGATGTTTGGAATGTATATATTGACAATTTTTGAATGTTTATAATTTATGGATATAGTTTATTTTTTGTGATTGAAACAATATTTTGATGGTTAATTGATATATATATATATATATATATATATGTTTGTAAAGCTTGTTTGTAATGTTTTCTTATATTGTACAGGTGAAATAAAACTTGCTGATTTTTTTTTTTATTTTTTATTTTTTATTTTTTTAAATAAACATATTCTACGGTATACAAAAAATGCTGTGAATCTTAGGCTATCTAAGGCAAGCAAAATAGGTCATTGTATTAAATATTCAACAACTAGCAATGAATGTTATGGTTTGTTCCTTTAATTAACGGCGTACAAAAGTAGTTGTAGAAAAGTCAAACATGACGCACAAGATCCGTCATTAAATATTTTTTACAGCATACTACAGCATGCTGTTGAAGTGAATGACTTTCCATGACTAGTCATAACACGGCTTTATCTTGCCCGTCGTAGAATCGTTTGTGCATTTGGTGCCGTAAAAATCCTTTTTTGTTGTAGTGACCTAAGTTTCCGAGTCGAGACACTTTGGTGATGACGGACAAGTGGCCTTTGGCACAAGTCACAGGTTTCTTAAATTTCTCAAAAATATTTAGGTGGTAACTCTGAAATTTGGTAATGTAGTCCATTTTTGGCATTTCTGATTGTAAATCATTTTTCCAAAGATTTGCCGGATTTGGACTCTTGTGTTTTTTCTGTTTCACATTGTACTTGTGAAACTAGATTCAGAACCACGGGAGTCCGAATTGTAAGGCTATCGTATCCGAGGAGACTAAACCCCTCCGAGGAGCATGAAAAGCAAGCTATACGCGTCGAAAGGGAGCGTCGTTTACTCTTCTTTTGCACAAATCATTAGCATTGATATTCAGGATTTTTTTCCTCTACAGCCATTTCAACCGAAGGTTCATTTGGTGTTGGCACCTATCCCTCCTTCTGTCTTTCAAATCACATTATTCCTCATATCGTAAGTATTCTTGTACCTTCCTCTTATTGCGCTAGTTTTGCCATAGATTTGTATTGAAATGGGGAAGTATGCGTATTTACTTAGTAATCCAAAGGGCATATCCTATTTTCGAACTACTTGTAACATTCCTGCTAGTGTGAATATAGAATCCCCTCGTTTGAATGATAATTTCTTATTCCTAGTGATGATAGAATCCCTTGGCTAGTTTCCTCCATAGTGGATGGTGGGTTAGGTTTCCCCTTCACCCACCATCTTCGTGAGATTCTATCACATTACAAAGTCCCTATTTTCTTGTTAACAACAAACTTTTTCAAAATCGTAAATGCAATGCTTGCCCTGAACAATATGCTAAACTTAGATTTGGGGTCTGAAAGAGTTGCAATATTGCTATAGTCTGTACCAAGTTCCCTCCGGGGCATTCTTTCTCGGGACAGATCACTTGTTCGATTACTTCCTGAGACCTTTGATGTAGAATCGGAAGACGTAGTCATGGTTTCAGGATGTTGGGAGTTCACATCCCCTCTCTTTGCCGAGGGTTCTACAACTGTGCCCCGAGTATTGGGTGCTGGTAAGCCTTGAAGATTTTTATAATTGTGTAACTGTATCCTTCATATGTATTATACTAATCATAAAGCTCTTATTCTTGTGTTTGCAGATCATCGCTCCATAAATACTGATCGGCATAACGAGTCTTGGGGTGTGAACTTGCAAGCTTTGCAGAAAGTTTAGAGGTGCACTGTCACCGCCTCCCGGTCAGCTGAAGTGTTAATAGATCAATTTCTTCCATGAGTAGCTGTCCTACTGCTTTCTACCCCCAATACTGCTCCTAAGGCTCCTGAAGAAGCTTAAGAGGCAGGGCTGTTATTGCCCTTATTATTAGGAGAAGTAAATCAAGGAGAAGTTCGTCAGCCAAAGGCAATTCTTGTGCCAACTGAGTCATCAGAGTCTTCGGCGCCTGATATGTCTACGCGACGCCAATTGACCAGAAAGTCTGAAGCTATTCAGAGAGTGAGTCAGGAGGCTAGTGGGCGTGGTTTACGTAGATTGGCAGACCATTCGCCTGGTGGGATAGAACCATTAACAAGTCGCCAACGTATTCAAACGAGTGAAGAGCACACAGGAAATGCCATGGAAGGCCTATAGAGTACATTTTTCAACCAATGATAGTAAATTGATCCTTGAATGCACGTGATTCTGTATTTGCCGATGCTGGGGTTGCTCTTATTATGGCGCAAGGCATGTGTATTCCTGAAGATATTCAACGTCTAGAGAGACAATCTAACCAACAAATTTTGGGCTAAGGCATTCAAAACTTAGTAATGGTAAGGCAGTCATGATTTGGCCTTTAACTATTAATATTATGTTTCTAATGAGTACACATGATGATGCAAGCTGTCAATCAATTCATGGAGGCGAGGGTTCGGCTAACCCAAGAGAAAGATCGGTATGACGAAGAGAAGTGCAAGATCGAAAGAGGAGGTTGATTGCCAATGAAAGAAAGAAAATATTAGCAAAGAGGGAACGTTGTAAAGAGGAATTAGCATGAGCCGATAACAGAATTATAATGGCCTAGTCAGGCCAGATGTCAGCCGAAGAAAATTTTGAAGCGGCAACTCGATAGCTTGACAAGTTAAGGTCAGACTACGAGGCCTTGAGGACTGCCATGAAGACCATGAAAGGTCAACGAGAGGTCGAGCTTAAAGCAAATACAGAGGCCACCTGGAATGAAGCAAACACAGCCTATATGGATCAGATGAACAAACTAGAGATTTTTTTTTTTTGAGAAGGCTGGGGGGTGGCAATGAAGCAAATAGGAGTTGCTGAGTCATCAGAATTATACTCTCAAGTCCCTCGGCCGAACCCCAAAATTCCAATTCCTCTTGAATTGGATAGCTTGTAGTGATTTTGTTAAGAATCCATGTTATTTTTGTTTTGTTTGTAGTGTATATATCCATACTCGTTGTAAAGTTCCTTTGATGAATGGAGAACTCTTTTTGTCACTTATTGACCCACGTTCTAGGACGTGCAGACTAACTGAGCAAACGAAGAGTCCAATGCTTTTTTCATTGCTAACCGATCCCTCTTCTTCATTGATTAAGCATATGAAGAGGCAGTGAACGTGGATAGCCACTCTTGAAAGAATTCCCATGCATTAATTAACCATGCTTACTTTCCTCCATTTATACAAGTTATGGAGACTTTCGCAGAGTATAATCCCTTAAAACAATAATTTGCTTGTATGAGCCTTGAACAACAACTTGCTCATATGAACCTTGAATGCTCTTCATCTTTTTTAAAACTTTCTGCTTAGGATGAGGCTATCACTGCCTCTTCTGCTATTGGCTGGAATACTTGGCCAGAATCGCCCCAACCTCAGACAAGGAAACGAATTCACCATAGACTTGTGGAATTCGATGACCCTACTTTGGTTCCTCCTTCCTCTTGGAACTCAATGGAATATCCTTATGTACCGTTTGATTGCCTTCGCTGCCTGGAAGACAACCTACTTTTAGCATGGTACACTTTCACTCTACCAACGAGAATAGTGCAGAAGACCCCCAATCTAATTGAGGCATTGGGACTCAACCCTTCGTGTTTAGCTAGGAAGGCAAAGCTTTGCTCTTCTAACTAGCTAGAGTGTGTGAATGAGCCTCAATTCCCTCCTTCTTTTGGACTGGACCCAATTATACCTCCCCTTCGTCAAAATCCTAACTAGATTGAGGAACTGAAACTTACCCTCTTCAAGGGCCATACTTCCCTTCATACCAAGCCCTAATTCTCCGTACTGCTTACCAGTAGTATAAGGCTCAGACTTTTCTTGTCCCTTCTCCCACCTGTGCTTTGAAGTACTTCAGGATGATGTCTCCCATAAGAACCTTCTTGTGACATAGTCTCTCAAAGCTACATCCTCAATCTAATTGCCCAAACTGAACTTCATACCTTTTTGGGCCAACTTCCTCTTCTTCTTAACTGGCATAAGAATAACATGGCCACCTGTGAAGCTTTGGATGAGATTTCTGCCACTCGAGTTCAGACCCAATACGAAGCAGGGAATCCCCTTGAAGAATATGTTGATTTCAAGAACAGTGACTTAGCATACTGGGATTATGTCGGTATGAAGGGGATGGATGAAATGGAGATAGCTCTGAGGCAAATAGAGTTTGAAATGAAGGCCGAACAACTCTTTCACGAATAAGGATGCAATAGCTAAACAAGCCTCAATTGGATAGGACAGAGGATATGTTAGAGAAAGAATATGTATTTATTGAGTACTGTTGAACTAAGTTCCATGATTTTATAACTTTTTCCATTCCTTGTTTTTATGAAATTGAGAATGTAACAAAGTAGGCTTCTCAATAAAACAAAAAGTATATTATGCAACCTTGTATTTATTCATTATGCTTCATAGCCAAGTATTATTACATCATAGCTACAAGGTTTAATAGTAATATTTTAATAGATGCATTGCATTCCAAGGTCTAGGGAGCATATTCCCCCGTTGATCGGTGACTTCATATCCCTTCTCCGGTCAAATCAGTGATCTGATATGGTCCCTCCTAATTTCGCCGCCGTTTCCCATCGACAACTTTCCATTCGTTTGGGAGGACTTTCTTCAAAGCTAGTTCGCCGATCAAATACCTTCGGTGCTTTATGGTTTTCCTATATAAGGTGAGCCAAAGCATAGTAGAAATAATTCAACACAATGTATAAATCTTAACAAAGCCATGAGGTTTTATGCATATGCAATGCTCATGCCAAAGCATTTAATATCTTATTCCAAAAGTCATACAATGCCAGGTCTATATCACAGTTCTTAAAATCATCTCCTTTATAATAGTAAACAGAGGGAAACTCAAACCAATACAACCTTTCACAGATTCATCCACAGGAAACCATCAAACGAGACCCATGTAAACGTAGGATATACAAGCCCTACTATTGCCATTTTACGGATATTTCGTCAGCAGGAATTGACACTTATGTATACACTCGTTTTTTGAGACTTTCACCCTGGACATACAAGCTAACTTGATTTGGTAATACACACATTTCCCCACATTCACCCCTTTTCTCAAAATCATATACATTTACAATGTATTTAGTATGCAATAATGCTCAATGCAAATGGATGAGAAATTAGTTTTAGTTCACCTAATTCTCATGCAATTTCTACAACACTTCTAACTATTCTCCACAGATAGCCTAAAATAAATATCTCTAAAAAGATAAATAATTCCATAAAGGTAAACTTTTCCAAAATCTTGAGATGAGAGTGATAATACATATCCAACTCCACCATTATCGTCCACATCATTTCAATTTCATAATTCCCAACATCAATTCTATTTTGTTTTTACAATCATGAACATTAACATTTTAGGGCAAAATCCCTTTCTCATTGAAAATCAATTTCAACATAAGAAATGTCTCATTTCAACATATATCAACTCCAATTTCATACCACAACCATCGCCAAGAAACCATTTAAAAACCATTTTTTACATTTTGATTTCAAACCCTAGGTTTTACCAAAAATCCCAAAATCACTATAATCTTTTGAAATAGCAAATAACTAAGGTAAAACTCATACAAGAGTGTGAAGAATCCCTGCCTTGAAGCTAGAAGACCAAGGAAAGAGTGGAGAAATCTCAAAGAAGTTGAAATGCACTTTCGTTCGGATGAAAAGAGAGCCCACAGAGTGTTCTACCTTTTTCACAAAGGGAGTAGGGTGAAGAAATCACTAGATCTTGGTGTTTTTGTAGAGAGGGTGTAAGTTTTAGAGAGAAAGAGCGTTTAGATTTAGGGTTTTTGGAAGGTTTAGAGAGAGAGAGAGAGAGAGAGAGAGAGTGAAATGAAAAAGTGATAAAAAATGGTGGTTCTGCGATCTGATATACGCACAAACCGCTCAAGCACAAGAAGTGACACTCGAGCGTATACAAAAAAAAGATTTGACCGCTTGAGCGTGAGATGTGATGCTCAAGCGTAAAGTGCAAACTCCTAGTTGTTTTACAGACACAAGGCTAACTACTCAAGCACAAGAATGATCGCTCAAGCCAACATCAATCGAGCGTAAGAAGCTTCGCTCGAGCGTAGAACACACACTCCTAGAAGTTTTGCAGACCTGCAAAAATATTGGAAGGTCTCAAAGACAGCTCGAGCAACCGAATGTGCACTCTAGTGACCAGGCCAAAATTCAAGAACCGCTCGAGCGCAAGAATGATCGCTCGAGCAAACTTATCAAAATCTAGGAAACAAGAGTTTTGAAAAACAAGCTACCAACCTGTTTCAAATGCAACCGAGACACTCCCAAAACCAAACTCAATGAGAAATAAGGGGAAACAAGACATGAACAACTATATAAGAGAATGAAACCCGGATCCAGAACATCAAAAAAAATTGATAATAAGTTGGCTTCAAGTGTAAAGCTTATGGCTACAGCGAAACCACATTCTTGGAAGATATTATCTAGGAAAGTCGTAAAGTTTGTCTGTTTGTGTTTGCACACACACACGTTTTGCCTATTTGAATTATTCTTAAATATTCATTGACTATAAAGAGGTCCATTCATTTTTTCTTAATCTAACTTGATATATACATGCATAGGTTAGTTTATTACAATTTGAAAAAATCAAATTTCATTGAAGTTTTACAAATATGCACCATGGTTTTTTTTTTTTTTTGCTTATATATTTTCGTTCTATTTGTTCTGTAGAGACCCTAAAGTTTCCGTAGTAAGCTGGTTCAATATTTGAAAATATAGTGCTCACAACTATTGCTGAACATGGAAAATAGCAAGCTACAAGTCGCGCACAATAGGGTAACATCAATAATTACTGATCAAAGATCAAGGATCCTTTTGGATGGATGTAAATTTCAAATCAAGCAGTTTGAGACTGCGTGACCCATGGGTATGCACTATCGTGCAAAGCACGACGCCTCGCAACTAGTCTTAAAGAAAAGTGAAAGACTTTTTAGTTCATAGTTGGACATTGATCAACTATCAATACCGGGATAAACTCCTCTCCCTATTTCTCCATATATACATTTTTTCATGGGTTTTAATTTGGACCTGCACTGATAATCCGAACCATCTATCTCATAGGCTTTGCAATAAATGTCATACATACAAAAAATCAACTTCATTAGAAAATCTTATTAAATTTAAACTATTTATTTTATAAAATAAAATGCGATTTGTTCTTATGTTCATAGTTGTTTGATGAAGATAATTTTTTACATGGATGACCTTCATTGCGGGATTTATGAGATAGACTGTTTGGATTATCAGTGCAGGTTCAAATAAAAATTCATAAAAAAGTATGAAGAGATATGGAGAGATGAGGCATGTAGAGGAGTTTATTGCACCAACATCAATCATATAGCTAAGATATTAAAATAATTAAAAAGTCAAAAAATCAATATTAAAAATTCAATTATTTTCTCTATTTTTTTTCACATCTTTACGTAAAAAGTTAAAAAGTTATTTATAATAGTTAGTTTTCAAAACAACCTTTAAATATTCTTTAAAGGGTAAATTACACTTACCTCCTCTGAGGTTTTGGACAATTATCGGACCTCCCCTATAGTTTCAATAATTACATTAACCTCCCTTAATTTTGAAATTATTATCAACATTCCTCCACTATTATGTTATTTAACAGAATTTGCAAATGTCATGCTAATGTCATAGGTTATAATACAAAAATTGACGAAATTGCCCATTAGTTTTCTTATCTATTCAAATGAGAAATTTCACTTATCTCCCTTGAGATTTTGCATATATTTTATCAAAGACCCATATATATATATATATATATATTAGCATATTTAATAAAATTCTTAAATTTTATGCAATATTAAATAAAACCCTTAAATTTTTAAGTCCTTATTAAATCATTTAATAGGAAAAAAAAACTTAATTTTATTGATAAAATATTTAAAAATAAACAATCTCTTTAAAATTAATGTTAAATAACATCCTAATAATTTAATATACGGCTTATTCCACACTACATAAACAACGTAAAATTTCTCATTTTAAATAATACATTTATTTTTTGAATTTTTTTAAAAGTTGAAATAATTGAATTTATTTTTTCCCCAGCAATTTGCATTAACTATTTATTCATATGTGAAAAAAAAAATTGTTATTTTATCTTTTCTCAATCATATATTTTCTTAATTATTATTTTTTTTTTTTTATCTTTGAGTCATTAAACATATAGTCGATGCATATTTAAAAAAATGCAGGCTAATATTTCTTACGTGAATAAAAAAATTTGAAAATAAATATAGAAGTAAAAAAAACCAGTTGCCTCATAATAAATTAAAATTACTTGATAGGGAATGAAGGATCAAGAAATTATTTGAGAATAATAAACAAATCAAAAAATTATCATTTCTTACACCTAAAGTTAAAATTAATCATTATTTGAATGGAGAAATTATTTAAGAATAATAAAATACTCAATTAATTTGTTATGTATGATACTTAAAATCTATTTTTCCATCTTTATTTATCTCATTTAAACTATTTTTATTAAATTAAATTTTAAAATTAATTTCTCACTTTCATTAATGGTTGAATTTTTATTTTATTTTCATTTATAAAAGTTCAAAAACTTGTTGTGGAAAAAAAAAATAGATTCAAGTAATTACATTTATATTTTGAAAAAGTTATGAAAAATAAATATAATTTCATATATATTTAATAGGATAAATTAAATTTAGTGCATTTAAGGTTAAGATTAATGTTGATAATGAATGTGTTTGGTTTAATTGTTAGAAATCTCAGTAGAGAAAAAAAAAAATTATTTCTATATATATTTTTAAAATTTTTTTAGTCATGTAAGAAATATTAACCTGTATTTTTTTTTTTTTAAATATGCATCGAGTAGAAGTTTAATAACTCAAAAAAAAAAAATTGAGAATAATGTATGATTGAAAAAAAATAAAATAATATTTTTTTTTACATATGAATAAATAAGTAATGCAAATTGCCAAAAAAAAAAAAAATCCATTTATTTCAACTTAAAACAAATTCAACTAATAAATGCATTATTTAAAATGATAAATTTTGTGTTATTTATGTAGTGTGGGATAAGTTTTATATTAAATTATTAAGATGCCATCTAATATTAATTTTAGATACACTATTTATTTTGAAGTATTTTATCAATGAAAATTAATTTTTTTTCATTAAATATTTTAATAATGTCTTAACAATTTAAGAGTTTTATTTAATATTGCATAAATTTTAAGAATTTTATTAAAATAATGCTAAAATATATACGGGTCTTTGATAGTATATAAGCAAAACCTTAAGGGAGGTAAGTGTCATTTACCCATGTTGATAATAAATGAGTTGGTTTTGGGGTATTTTGGTCTTTCACACGCAAATCAAAGGGTAATATGGTCTTTTTCACACCCAACTAATGCCATTTGTATGAACTTAACAGATTGGAGCAGTCTTGATAATAGTTTCAAAAATAAGAGAGGTTAATGTAATTATTTAAACTATAAGGGAGGTCCCTATAATTGTCAGAAACCTCAAAGGTGGTGAGTGAAATTTACCCTACTTTAAATTCATTTTAGTTATGAACAACAGTGAAATCACATATATTTTTTGAAACTTGTTTTTGTTTTTGTTTTTCTTACTGCACTAATCTTGTGACGATCTTGATATGCGTATTATTTTTATATATTATTTTAGTAAGCATTATTGCATGATTATATGTTTAATTTGTGCTTACTGTTTGCTTATGGATTATACTGACTTAGAATTAGAAATTGAGATCCAAACGAATTCAGAAACCAAAATTGACTCTTTTAATTGACTAATTGGAATATTTAGAACCATATGGAAAAATTAATTAAAATTTGATTCTGATCAAAATAATCAGAATAAATTGGTTAGACTTGATTAGAATTAAGCTTAATTAATTAGCCTTAATCCTACTTAATTAATTTAACTTAATCCAACTATATGTATATGTGATATAAGCTTAATTAGCTAAATCTCATCATCTTTTTGGCTGAAATTAAGAGAGAGCCTGAGTGAGTGAGAGAAAGAGGGTGGGGGGGGGGGGGGCTTCATTTCTAAGAAGAGCTAGTGAGTTGAGGAATTGGGTAGACAAGTTCAAGATTTTGCTATAGCAAGCTAATTCAAGACTCTAGATATGAAATCCAACTTTAATTCTTGATCATAATTCATCTAGTAATTAAATTCAAGAGGATAATGAACTTAAATACAAGAATTAATCTTTAAATTGTTGAGATGGAAACTGAAACATGCATGCATGCATAATTCTTTATATTTGATCATTTTGAGCTTGAATTCTAGTGTTCTTGTTAAATTAAGAGTTGAATTTCGCATGCATTAAAGAATTTTAAGTTTTCAAGCGTTTAATTCATGTTTGAAGGTTTTGAAAAGAGTTTGGAAACAAGTTTATACATGCATGAAGAATTTGATTTCAAATTTGACAATTCATAGTATTTTCAAGCTCATGGTTTCAAATTGAGTTTATATGCATGTTTTTCTATGAGTTTTCAAGAGTTTGGTACAACCATGCAAGCTTTAGACTTAGATATCCATGTTTTGAGACTTAAATTATGTTCTGGAAATTCCAGAATTTGACCACTTCGCTCGAGTGATAGAGTCGTTGCTCAAGCGCACTTTGCATGCTCCGAGTATTTTTGCAGACATTTGCACTTGGCTCAAGCGACCAAATTAAAGGCTCAGGCTTGACACCATCCAGTACTTTTGCAGACAGATCACATCGCTCGAGCAAGCAAAGGTGCGCTGGAGCGAACATCCTATTTTCAGCAAATTTTGACAAACACTCATATGTGCATATTTGCATCCTCATCCCCTTTTAGGCATTCTTCAGCATCATTTAGACATGTTTAGTCATGGAATAAGCTAGAAACACACGTAAGATAATCAAATTAAGATACGCTATTTGTTATGAATGTGTGTTTTAATGTGTATCTTTGTTATATGTTTTGTGTAGGTGGTCAATCGAGGTCTAACACTTATGCCAGCCCACTGAGAGTAGTATTGTTGTAAAGATATGTTGAAATGTATTTTTTTAAATTACTGCAAGAATGATTTTTACAATGCTATTTTGATAAGAATGAATGATTTTCTCATTTGAAAAGTAATTGTAGTATCCTTTAGTGAAGCCCTTGCCTGAGGGTAACAATACATGGCCTTTCATTAATAAGGCCTTCGCCTGGAAGAAACAATACCATCGTCCTTCGTTAATAAAGCCCTCACCCGGGGGAAATAGTACTGAGGCCCTTTGTTATATGAGCACAGAGATCTCTAATGTTGACCCAAGTGGTCCCCTTTTTCTACCTATATGGTCCCTTTGTTTAAACCCATGTGGTCCTTTGTTGACCTTAATATGCCTTCCAGTCCTTTGCTTCGCACTATTGGATGTGCCACATATGAGATATGATTTATGAACTTTGATATGTCAAGCATTTAATTATGATTGGTTTCGAAACTCATGAGATATGTTTTGAATTATGATAGACACCATTCATTTAACCTCTTTATACTGATATTACTTAGTGGGCTTTAACTCACTTCCTTCGCCTATATCTATATATATGTAGGTGAGCAGTCGGAGCGTCAAGTTTAGAGAAGCCTCGGAGTCCACCCTTTGTAAAGCCACTTCTGGAGTGCCTCCGTGATGGGGCGTACTTGGACTCGAGTAGAGCCAAGCCGTATCAACCCTTAGTTTATGTTATTTTGTTTTTGTTCTTTTGGGAATTTGTTTTGAATGAATGTTGTGTGTAAGAAGTTTAGTTGGATGTGTTGTACCTATGTTTATAAGAATGGATGTATGAGTTGTAAGTTTTAATTACTTGTAAAATTTGCATGTATGCATCGCTCGATGAACATAGTTATTTCTATCAATACTTCCGTAATGCCCCGTTTACTATTAATTAATTATTTGTTTTGTCTTTGAGGCCGGGTAATCTGGGATTACTGGCTAGTCATGACCTAAACCTTTAGGGACGGGTTTAGATTGTGACAAACCTTGCTACAAAAGCATTGTGACAAAAGTGAAAATATTAATAGATCTATGTCAATGGTTTCTTAATCCTAATCTCAATTCTTCATATAATTTCTTGAGTTATACAATTATGGTGTTAAAGTGTACAATTTATTAGATTGTCATTTTAAGGCATTTTATTGGTTGACGAAATTTATATAAATAATAAAATCTACTTGAAGTATTGAGCAGATTGGTGTGGATCAGTACAGTTTTAACAAATTGAGTGGTATTTTGCACAATCTTACTTGAAATGATAGTCAAATCAAAATAAGATTAAATTAAATTATGATTCGTCTTGATTATGAGGTTTTGGTGATGTTTGCTCACAAAGTAAAAGATTTTAATTATGAGATAAATTAATGTTTATTATGCTTCAAAATAGATATAATCAATAACTCACATTCATTTTAAAGATCTAACAGCTAAAAATTGGAAATATATATGGTATGTATCATTTTGAGTTTGGCTTTTCCACATTTTACACATATATATCTCCTGCACCTAAATTTCCTAGGATCCTACAGGTTTTTGCGTTTTTTTATTTTTATTTTTATTATTATTATTTATTTTTTAATATACCTTTGGAGATGAACCGAATCCATACAATATACATAATGGATAAAATCAGTAATCTATAATCCAAAGAAAAATTATCATGAATTACACTTATTTCAAGATTAGAGAGAAATCGAATCATAGCAAAATTATGTTCTTGGTACACTACAACAAATAAAAACTTTAGGAACTGAATTTTTTTGTTATTAAAATTACAAGTTTTGTTGCAAAAAATATTTGAGATCCAATTATTGTTGTCACAATGGTAATCGCTAAAAAGTCGTTTCAAAAGTTAAAAAATGACTTTTAGCGACAAAATTTTAAAAATATTGCTAATAAATGTATTTCAGGAACAAAATAATTTGGTTTAATTTTTTTTTACACAAAAATTTGGTCAGAAAATGATAATAATTTATCATTAAATGTCCAATTTCATTGCTAAAAACATAATAATAAATTTTTAAAAAATAATTTTATTTCCAAAAATTTAATTTATTGTACTGTATATATATATATATATATAAGATTCATGTGACTTTTATCTTACTAGAAGGGTAAGATCTTTGTTATTATGTAATGAGTCATTCCTCAATTTTGTTTTTTGTTTTTTTGTTTTTTATTTGTTTCTCTCTTATTCACTAGAATCTCTTCCACTTTAGCGAATGTAAGTGACAGCAAATGGAAGTAGCACCTTGGATGAAAGAGAAGAGAGTTGAAAGAAAAAGAATACGGGGGCAACTTCATCTAATTGATATCCACTAATTGATATTGTGCGTATCGAATACCGCACTAGATGATTATGGACCGGAGCTCCGCACCCGTTGGTCTATTCAGGAACTGAGCCCCTCCAACAGAGAGCACCATTAGAGCTACCCAACTGGGGTTGGCCGGATAGCCCCTCCAGTATGGGAGTAAGTGGACGAAGAAGATGAGGGACTCTCTCTAAGTGTAGAGAGAGGAAAGTGTAGAGTGAATTCAATTGTATTTAAGTGAGTATAATTCAGCTCAACTTAGTTACCTTCAATGTGAAGAGAGTGAGACTTTATATAAAAGATTTTGTTTGTTGCCCAAGATGGTTTCATGGAGCTTTAGTGCTGCAAGGCTCCCTTTAACATTGCTTAATGTGGAGGACCTCCAGGTAGTTGATAATGGAGGCTCGTGCTCTTTGTAATCATGCTTATAACAGATCACATTCCCCGTGCTAACTATTTCCGTGATTTTAAGGGGTAGGGACCAGTTGAGGTGGCAGCCTTCATGTGCATGTATTCATAACTTCCACATTTCCCTAATAGGTTACCTTAGCTCAGTACCATTGTTCTTCGGCTCGGCCTTTCACAAGACTATTTGCTCAGACATCTTTGTGTGGGCTCGACCCACTTTGGTTCTGACGATGGGTTCGGCCCATCAGTTCGGTTTATGGATTGAGTTCAGCAACTCAGCCAAGCCCAGCACCACGGCTGGACTGGCCTTTTTACTGCAAGTTGGGCCCAAGTGCATGCAGACTTTGGTGGATTATTTATCATGGAGTTGGGCTCAGTTGGCTGGCCCATGTATTCATCTGACCCACTTGGATTTGGTTTCAGTGGATTGGGTCGGCCCAAGGCTTGGGTTTGACCCATTTCATATTCTGCCCCTTCATTTGCCCCCTAGCTCGCGCTAAGGTTCCCTTGCTCGCGCTAAGGTTCCCCTTGGAGGGAGCTACTATCCAATACCCTAACCGTCGTGTCGCTTTGGATTTTCTCCAGCTCGGCCTTGGTGGCCGTTCAATCCTTACACATACACTTCTGCATGCGTCATTTCATAAAGACACGTGGCAGTGTGGCACTGGTGTGCAGAGATAGTGCACCGATTCCATATAAAGGGACGTGATTTTGTACCATCACGCTGTTTAGGGGTAATAAATACCCTAGCGTTGTCAGCTCAACCCCATCGTCTGCTCTAAGTTTTGAAATCTCCAAAACCTCTTCATTCTCTCTTGCTGGTTCCGACGGTGCTTTGCCCAGACACTTACCGACATCGTTGTGGGTTGTGAATGCTACCATTCTCATTCCAGCCCCAAAAACCTTCATTCTTCGTTGTTTCTTCATTGAATCTCTGTAAGTTCTACTGAAACTCTTCTTTTTTGTTGCTTTTCTGTTTATGTCACCATTGTTGGCCCTTGCGCCACTGTTTCCAGTGACTGGTGCTATTTCTCTGTTTCTTGCTTAGTTTAGTTATGTCCTTGCCCTTCTAGGTCTAGACAATGAAAAATTTTCGTACATTGGTGGATACCCTTGAGGCGATGGCCCTATTTCGTCGTGACTATGGTATCCCTGATTATGTTACCCTCACGCTAGCTAAGGTCGATGCTAAGCGCATGGTTACAAGAAATACTGTTGTGTTCCCTATTGCCGCTATCGTCGAAGGAGGGGTTCGATTCCTCCTTGACCTATTAGTACTTCGCTTTCTCATCAAGTCCAACTTACCCCGATGCAAGTATCTATAAACCTATTTCGAGTTGTTTGTAGTGTCTTCACTCTGAACTTGCGATTGGGCTTGAATCTCGATGTCTAGGACATCTTGGGTTGTTACACCCTTTCTCACAATAAAGACCATAGTACCTATTACCTTTGTGTCCGTTCTGTTGACTGCCACCTTGTTACCGGTTTACCTGACTTCGATAAGCACAATGAATTTCTTACAAGTTAGTGGGAACTGGAGTTCCCTGTTGGGACTGAGATCCAGTCTGAGAGGATGCCTCAAAAAGATTACTACCCAAGTCTGAATCTTGTGCCCTAGTATTTCTATACTTTTGTTTTGTTTTGTTTTGTTTTTTTTGCTTTTTGTTTTTTTTTTTTGAATGCTATGCTAATGTTGTTCCTCATCTCTGCAGAGGCTTCCCATTACCAACGTAGACCAATCTGTGAGAACATTAAAGCAATCAAGGCCGTCTTGAGATAGAAAAAGAGGTTGCCCCTGAATTGCTGGACTATCAGGCTACTTACCGAACCACAATCCCAAAAAAGGCAAGACTTGCTGCATCCCTACTTGACTCTGATACCAAGACTGACACATCTCCTGGCTCTTTAGTTATAAACTGGCGCCGCGGCTGAAGTCTATCTGTTGAAAGGACTCATTCTCCTGTCCCTAATTTCACAAGAGGCAACTCGATGTCAAAGAGAAAAGTGCTAGTGGATCTAAAGGCATAAGCTTTTGGCTCTTCCGATGTTCTGGAGACTCCTTTGGTCAAGGCCAAACCAAAGAGTCTAATGGATATGAAACTAGAGATGAAGGGCTCTGGCCCTTCTGCCATTGCTGACAAACCTAATGCCTTAGTTGCTGAAAGGGCGAAAAAAATGAGGAGAGAGACTGGTAAGGCTATAGCTGGCGAGGCTTCTAAGGGGCCTGTTGTGGATGAGTCTTTTGAAAAATGGGAGTCGTCCATGCTTCATCAGGGTAGGCCTATTTCTACCTCTGATTCAGTTGTTGCTTCTGGAGATTTTGCTTTTGATTTGACCAAAACTTTGCTGCTGCCAGTAGATATGGCAAATCATAATGGACCTCACGATATTCCAATCTTAAAGAGAACCCTTCAAATGATGACTGCTATGAGTACCTCTGTATTTCTTTTTCTGTCCTTACTGGTCTGTACCGTTTCCTTACCTTTAATACCTATTGTTTGTTGCAATGTATTCAGAGGATGCATTTGTCCATCACCCAAGCTGAAGCATTGGAGAAGGCCATGATGAAAGGTTGACAATGAATCTTGAGGCCAAGAAGGAGGGCCGCAGAACTACGGAGAGAGAGATGTTTCATCTGAACAAAGTTGTTACCTTGCTGAAAAATCAAAACAAGCTGTTGTTGGGGTCCAGGCCCAGCTTGAGGGAAAAGTGGTTGAGTTCGAGGCAGTTGTAGCGGTGATGGCTGCTGAGCGTTTGACTCTAGAAGCCAAGTACTGGCAGCATGGCTGGGAGGAAGCTGGCGTTGCCTAGAAGGAAGAGGTGTTGGTGTTGCGTGATAAGCTCTTCCTCAAAGGCTGGACAAGTGCCCTGGTTGCTACTCAAGTTCCAGAAGAGTCCCCTCTGTTCCAGAATGTTGTTGTTCCCTCAAAGTCCTTGGGTTTGAAGACTGTTACCACTCTGCTACTCCTTCGTCAAAGATTTCTCTAGGCACTGATTCTGCAAACAAGACTCCAGAGAGCGGTGTTGCTAATGAAATAGTAAATGCTGAAGGGGGTGAGAACCCACAGACTGAGGCGGCAAGAGATGTGGTTAAAGAGGCTCATGTTTCTTAAGAAGTTGGAGCTGCCTTTACTTTTCCTCCCAAAGATGACATGGACAAGATTGTGAACACTGCCCCTGAAATTCCCCCTAATGATGAGAGTTAAAGTGGTTTTTGAAAAGACTTGAAGTTTTTCACATTTTTTGTTCTTTCTTTTGTACTAAAGCTCGGTCTTCCTGAATAGTTTCCCCTTTGTTTGTCAAGATAATTTTCTTCTTTTGATGTTTGTGAGGCCAGATGTGCCTTTTGCTGGATGATGGTACTGATACTTTCTTGCTTTTATGTTTGAATGTTTGTCTGTACTGTTTGCCCCTGGCCGAGTACTGTTGAGACCTCTGGGCCAAATAGCTACTCAGTCTGGTTAACTAATATGCTATACGACTATGCTTGTTTTTGCATTGAAAGGATGAGGTCTTTCTTAGGTCCAGGTTGGTTCTGAAAAACAATTGTTTGCCCCCACCTAGAGATAAGTAAGATTAATATTGAAGAAATTACGCCCTGGCAGGACTGCTTAAGTCTGTTGCAACTTTGATAGCACAAGTGTACTGAAAGAGATGAAGGTATAAAGAAGTGCCTTACTCAGGTTTAGGTTAGCTTGAAAAAAAATTGTTTGCCCCCACCTGGAGTTGAGTAAGACTAGTGTTGGAAGTTTGCTCTTGATAGAATATAGCCAAGTCTGTTCCAACTTTGTTTGTATGCTGCAGTGTTGAAGTATTGATGTACTTTATACTTAAGAAAGAGTGAAAATTCTGGGGTTTTCATCAGTTGAAAAATTTGTTAGCGCAGTTTCTACCAAGCAATTCCACTTGGCTAGGTTCCATTTTGGTTGCCAAGCATAATTCCACCAAGTAATTCCACTTGACATGTTTGAGTGCAAACCAAAACCAAATTTCGTTCGGTCGCTCCGAAACTAATTCCATTTGGTAAACACCAAAGCTAATTCCGTTTGGTAAACACCAAAGCTAATTCTATTTGGTAAGAACCAAAGCTAGTGTCATTTGGTAAACACCTGAAAATTACTTTTATTTCGAACTATGCCCCTAAGCTTGGATTTTAAGGGCTAGGTTAATTAGTAATCTGTTTTGGCTGCATTGGTGCTGGAAACAAAAGTTTAGAGAAGTGGGGAGACATTTCTATTAATCAAAAAATGAATGCCTTTACACTTGATAGATAATTTAGGGGGAATAGTCTATTGATAGTGCTTCTTGAGGTTTGTTACATTCCAGGGCCGAGGTATGGCTTTGCCCTTTAGATCCTCTAAGTAGTATGCTCCATTCCCAGCTATGTCTGTAACCTTGTAAGGATCCTCCCAGTTAGATCCTAACTTCCCTTCGCCAAGCACCCTCTTGGGATCCATAACTGTCTTTAGAACCAACTCCCTAGGTGTAAATTGTCTTAGGAGAACTTTTTTGTTGAAACTCTTAATAAGCTGCTGCTGATAGGCTACAAGTCTGATCAGTGTTGCTTCTCTTCAGCCTTCTACAATGTCCAGTGCCTGTGTTATAGCTTCCTCATTACTTGGATCTTCGAATAGTTCTAACCAGATGGTTAGGAGACCGACTTTCAGTAGGATAACAACCTCTATTCCGTAGGTCAAGGAGTAGAGTGTCACGCCGTGGTTCGGTAGGCCCACAATACATGGGGTAACTCTTCAACCCACTTCCCTTTTGCATTTTCAATCCGCTTCTTTACTCTGTTAATGATGGTCTTTCTTGATGACTCTGTTTGCCCATTGCTCTGTGGGTATCCCGGAGAGGAGTTTCGATATTCGATCCCGAGATCGGCACAAAACTTCTTGAAAATCTTTCCATCAAACTGTGTTTCATTATTTGCAGTCAGTATTGGTGGAATGCCGAAACGGACCAGGATATTCCACATAACAAATCGCTTTGTGTCTGCTTCCTTGATGCTTGCCAATGTTTTGACTTCCACCCACTTGGTGAAATAGTCGGTTGCAGCGATAAAGAATCGTTTATTTCCAGTCCCCCATGCCAAAGGTCTAACGATGTCTAAGCCCCACTAAGCAAAGGGCCACGGGCTAGTGAGCGAAGTGAGATATTTTACTGGATGATGAATCAGAGGAGCAAACCTCTGGCATTTGTCACACTTCTGAATGTACTACTGTGCGTCTTGATACATTTGTGGCCACAGTACCCATGAGTGAGGACACGATGTGCCAGTGACCTTCCATCAATGTGCCTTCCACACATCCCATCGTGAATTTCATAGAGAACATTTTTGACTAAATTTGGATGCACATATAGTAGAGAGGGGCCTAGATAGGAGCGTCGGTATAGTTTCCCAGATGGTGAGATCCAAAGCTGGGTTGATCAATGTCAAACTTTGTTTGCCTCTTTCTTGTCTTTGGAGAGAGTGCCAGATCTCAGGGAAACAAGTATTGGGTCCATCCGACTTGGTCCTAAGTTCGTACAAAGGATCGGATATGGAGACATAATGCTCGATTCCGGCACAACCTCGACCCAAATCTTTCTAGCATCTTTGGTATCTACTGATGAGCCAAGGCAGGCTAGAGCATCGGCATGATTGTTTCAGTCTCGATTGATCTGTTCCACTTGTATGGACTAGAATTTCTTGAGAAGATCCCTGGCCTTGTCTGTATACATAGCTATCCTTTCATCTCTTGCTTCATAAACCCTAGTGAGTTGGTTGATAACCAACTGAGAATCACTAAAAATCAAGAGCTCGTCTGCGCTAAAGTGCTTGGTGCTGCGCAAACCATCCAATAGCACTTCATATTCTGCCTCGTTGTTTGTGGCTTTCTATCCAAGCTTCAAAGCTTGCTCCCAAATGATTCCTTCTGGAGATACGAGTACCACCCCTGCCCCCGAGCCTCGGTTATTAGATGATCTATCAACATAGAGCTGCCAGATGTCACCAATGAAGAGTTTCCATGCTTCTGAAGCATATTGTTTTCCCAGTTCAGTGGTATGTGGCACTTGAACCAAGCTGGAGTTTTGATGTTCAATATCCTCGGCAGGGGTGAATTTTGCAACAAAATCTGCCAAGGCCTGGGCCTTGATTGTTGTTCTGGCCTAATACCGAATGTCAAACTCACCAAGCTCAACCGCCTATTTTACTGTTCGGCCCAAGAAATCAACTCGGGAAAAGACAAATCTGAGAGGGAACTCAGTGAGGACATTGATGGTGTGCCCTTGGAAGTAGTGTTATAGTTTTCTTGAGGAAATGAGCAGGGCATAAGCTAGCTTTTCCAATGGTAGATACCACGTCTCGGCATCCAGGAGAGTCTTACTGACATATTATACCAGCCTCTGTTCCTTTTCCACTTCACGAATCAAAATCGCGCTTACCACATGGTCTGAAACTGCCAAACACAAGTATAATTCTTCCTATAATTCTAGAGTGGAGAGGAGAGGTAGTGTACTAAGATACTTCTTGAGGGCCTGCAGCACCTCAGTACACTCGGGCCCCCACTGGAAGGCAACCTTTTTTCGTAGAAGCTGGAAAAAGGTTTCATTTGATCTGAAGACTTGCTAATAAATCGGTTCAGTGCTGCCACCATTCCAGCCTATTTCTGTAGTTCTTAAGCCTTCTTCGGTATCTCTGTTTCTTGTATTGCTTTGATTTGGTCCGGATTTGCTTCAATTCCTCTGCAAGTGACCAAGTACCCCAAGAACTTCCCTGTTTCTACCCCGTAAGCGCATTTCGAGGCATTGAGGCAAAGTTGGTGGGTTTTCAAGATGCTGAAAACTTCTCTTAGATCAGTGAGTTGGCTTGTAGCAAGCCTGTTTTTAACCACCATGTCATCTATATATGCTTCCATAGTCCGACCGAGCTACTCTCTGAACATCTGAGTTACCATCTACTGGTAAGCTACCCTGGCGTTTTTAAGGCTGAATGACATCACTTTGTAGCAGTAGGTATAGACATCCCATTTTTTACTGCCCTTAAGATTTGGGCGCCACTGATTGATCACTCGATGATGAAAGTTGTGCTATGCAAATGTTTGATTTCTTCAGCAAGAAGAGCTCTAAATCCCAACCTTACACCCCATTTTGGACCAAAGTTATTTGGACCAAAATTATTTTAGACCTTAAAACTCTCTCTTTCAAAATATTTTTGAAAATGTTTCTACGATGTTCCGAAGCTCGCATTTTGTTAAAAATTGCACTTTTCGGTAAACCGAGCAAGGACAAAGTGGAAATAAATGAAAGAGAGGTGAACTCTTTGAAAAAATCTTTAAAACATCTTATTTAGAGGTTTGGAGTTGAAGAAAATAAGAGTGGAGGGAAGAAAACTAGTTGGAGAGAAGTTGGACTTGAAACCGTTGAGAGAGAATTGAGCAGCCTCCACTAAATCAGGTCTATCCTTTTGTACACTTGGAATTTAGTTGTGGGGCCACCACCATTGGAAATTGGACTTCCGGGGCTTCATTTACACTCAAGAATCTCCTAAAACTGACTCTGGATGAGGGAGATATGGCTATTTGAAGTTAGGCATCCATCTAATTAAGCCAAAACTGAGCAACCTTTACTAAAATAGACATATCTCTTAGCATACTTAGAATTTAGATGTCAGGCTGCCACCATTGGAAAGTAGACTTCCGAGGCTTCAATTTAGACTCAAGAATGACCTAAAATCGAGTCCGGATGAGGGAGATATGCCCGTTTGAAATCGGGCCTGGAAGCAGATTTTCGATGGCCGGCAATGCATCATTAATGGCCTGCAATGGACACTTTTGGCCGGCCAGCCATGTGCCGGCCACCAATGTAAAACCCAGATATATTCTCCAACTGTTTCCACAAAGTTCCAGCTGTCCCTTTTTAGATATTTTCGAGATAGGCTCATTTTTTCTATATATACTTGACCTCTCTCTCATATTTCAAGGTTAGAAACATTTTAGGAGTTAGGAAAATTTTGGAAAATATCCTCTCTCTACAATTCTCTCTCTCTTTTACAACTTGCATAGTCTTTACTCAAGCACTCTAAACCAAACCTAGAGAGCTTCTTGCTGAGATGATTTGAGCTTGAATTTGAGCTCTTGAAACACTTGAGAGTGTAAAATTGGTGGCTTTTGACTTAAGGGTTCATTCCTCTCCAAGAGGTATACTTCTCTTGCTTTTACACTATCTCTACAACACTTGTTTTCCATGTTTTCTTGCTGTTTTTAAGCTCTTTAAAACCTTTTTTTATTGGCTGAAGCTTGTGGCTTAAGGGTATTAAAGGTAGAGGGGTTAATTACCCTTCTTTGAACCTTGTTGTCCAAGCCTTTTCACTTGTGTTTCCCATTCTTTCATCAACTTTTTTTTAGCCTTTTACCATTGATTTTCAGAGTTACTTCAATGGCTAAAAACACTTTTTGAAGTCCAGAAATGGAGGGCATAGCCTCCCTCCTTATGTTTTGTTTACTAGCCTAGCATGCTCCATGTTTTAGCTTATTTTTCTAGCTTTTGTTAGCTTAATTCCAGCATGTTTTAGGGCTGTTTCAGACCTATTTTAAGACTATTTTTTAAGTGTTTGTTGTGTTTGAGCTTTGTTTTGCATGGTTGTAGTGTAATAGTCCTCACAAGTTTGGTGTTTTAGGCCATTAGGCACCTCTTGTTTGAGTTGATTGCATGATTTAGGTGTGTTGTTTTGTACTTTATTTCAGCATTAATCACCTCTGCAATCTCCCTAATTTCTTGGTTCTTCTTTTTGCTTTGAAAGTTGTTTCAAGTCATTTGTTTGCCTAAGTGTGGAATTGAGGATTCATACTTAATGGTTTAATCCCTTTGGGTGTTCATTACCAACGATATGAGACTTCTTTCATACCCAAAGCAATTTGTATTTTGAGCCTTCTTTCCATTAGAGGACTCTAACTCATCTTTTGGACTTAATTAACTAAGTAATGGTTGGTAAGTTAAAATGAGTAACTAACAACTTGGGACTAAAATTAAGCAAGATAATAACTTGTGTGTTGTGTGTTCAATCGGACGTTAATTGAACACGAGAAAAATTGGGACATTTCATACTCAAAGTGATGAAATGTCTCAAGTTTCTTAGGTCTCCATTGCCCTTGTTCATGCATGGTAGGGTGATGTTTCTTGAGTGTCTTGTTTTGAATTCATTGAGCTTGCACACCTTGAATCACAAGCCATCATGCAATGAAATTGCTTAGATTGGTGGTTTATGGTTTAAGTTCACAACTCCTTGGATTTGTCCATAAAAAGGAGGGGTGAATTGTGTAGATAACCCTTGGAAAAACTCTCTTTTTTGCTCTGTTTGTACTCTGTTACAGCATAGTGATCCAGTGCATCAGTGGCCGGCAGGCCATCATCCATGGCCGGCAGACCACCTTTTTGGCCAGCAGATGGCCGACAGCTTTCATCCATGGCCGGCTGGCCACTAATGTAAACCTCAGCAGAATTTTGGTAAGGTGGAGCAGAAAGGTTCTGGAAATGTTCAACCCTGCAAACAGAGGTTTTCGAGAGAAAAACGAAGGTCTTTTTGGGTGAAAACCGAGCATATGCATCTTCCACTTCCCGAGGCAAAGTGGTGGCAGCATAGTTAGGAATGTTAATTACGTAGCTTACTTGCATTTGTGTTGTAATTATTATTAGTTAGCTTACTAGTTAATTCTTTCAAGTGTTGTAATAATTAGTTAATTAGTTTAGCTTCTTATTTTGGTTTGTAATAATTAGCTTAGCTTAGTTGCTAGTTAGTTAGCTTTATTTATTCGGACTCTCCTTCATGAGAGCAAAATATAATAATGTGTATGTCTTCCAACCCCACGTCTCTCTCCCTTTTACTTAACCGCTTTTCTTGGTTAGATTAGGGTCACGTTTCAATTAGCATACCTTATGCTTCATGCTTGCATCCATTCATTCGTATTGCAGGCACCGTAGCTCAGCGCATCATTCAAACTGCGTTGTCATTTGAATACCTTCTTTGAATACATGTTTAACCGCATGCTATTTAGTTGCTTCATATGTCATATTAGTAGCCGAGCCTATTAATTTCATTATTTGCATATGTTGCATTAGGCATCTTGTATAGTTAGGAATCATGCATATTTTTCTAACTCATATCTTCCAAGCTTGGAGTACTAGGTGAGTTTTTAAGGCTTTAGCATACTCGCATGAATGTGAATGTTGGCATGTCTAGCATGCTTGCCATGAGGCTAAATGCTTACTTGTTTAACTGCTTGAATGCCTGTGGATGAAGGGTTGTTGCTTGAATTGGAACAATTCAATAAATGTGCATTTTAAGCCCACTATGTCTAGTGGCAAATTAGTTTTAAGCCCACTATGTTTGGTGGCAAATCTGCAAACTTTCAGCCCACTTGAGGTGGTAAATTCAAACCATTTTCACAAACAAACACGAGTTGAATTGTTCCAAGTCTTGTAATTCTAGTCTATACTTGCTTGTGCACAACACATAGTAATGCTAGCCTAATAATCTAAACAAGAGCACATAATGTTTATAAAAATCATATCATGATTAGTAGAGGCCGATCTTTGATCGGGCGAGTAAGGGTGCTCAATTCATGACCTTTCCTTCTCGTACCCAAGTTCCCGAGTCGAGGCAACTTTGGTGATGATGGACCCGTGGCCTTTGGCACGAGTCATGGGTTTCTTAAATTTTCCCAAAAATAAAATATTTAGGTGGCGACTCTGTATCTGGAAAAGCAGTCCAATTTTGACACTTTTGATTCAAAATCAATTTTCCAAAACAATTTGCCGGATTTGGACTCTTTGGTGTTTATCAGTTTCACATTGCACTTGTAAGATTAGATTCAGAACCAAGGGAGTTCGAACTGTAGGGATTTCTTTCGAGCTTCCGAAAGGGGGTGCGAAAAAGCAAGCTACAACTCTCGTGGTGATAAATGCTGTTTTCTCTTGATTTGGGCCGAACAGAGGTATTTGGTGATAACGCTGTAGGCATCCAAAAAGCTCATTTGATCATGCCCTACTGTTGAATCCACAAGTTGATCTATGCGAGGCAAGGGAAAGTTTTCCTTCGGACAAGCTTTGTTGAGACAAGTCGACACAGACTCTCCATTTTCTGTTTTTCTTTTTGACGACGACTGTACTGGAAAGCCACTGTGGGTACTGAATTTCCCGAATTCCCTCTGCCACTAGGAGCTTATCGACCTCTGCAATTACTGCTTCGGTATGCTCAACTGAGGATCTTTTGCTCTTCTGCACAATGGGCCGAGCTGAAGGATTGACATTGAGCTTATAGCAAGAAAATTCTAGATCCAGCCCAAGAGTATCATATGCTGACCATGTGAATACCTCTATATTTTCCCTCAACAAATCCAGCAACTGAAGTTTCTCATCAACGCCTAGCGAGGTACCAATAAGAAAGTACTTCTCTGGGTCACCCTCTTTCACCAAAACTTTCTCCAGGTCCTCCATTATTTTTTCGGCTGGGGTTCCTCCGACATCTTCCAAGATAGGTTGTTCTACTACTTCAACTGTCTGAACCCGACGCAGAGCTATTTAGCCTTTATGGCTGCCATGAAACGATGCTTTGATGCAACTTGGTCCCCCAAGATCTGCTCCACTCTGTGCTCTGTTGGGAAGAAGATGAGCTGGTGGTAGGTTGAGGAGACTTCTTTCATTTGATGAATCCATGACCAACCAAGGATGGCGTTGTAAGGGGATGGAGTTTTTTATAACCAAGGATTCTATCTACAGAGTCTTTGTCCCACATACTATAGGTAATATTATCCTGCCAAGTGGCCATTTGGGTTGAGAATTGAAGCCAACCAACGGTGTTGTTGCTAGGGTGAGATGCTGTTCAGAGAGACTGAGCTTCCTGAATAAATCGTAATACAATATGTTTGCGGCACTACCTGGTCTAGCAGGACTCGTTTTACATCAAATCGTTTTCCAATTTCCATAGTTATAATCAATGCATCAATATGTGGATATTGAATACCTTCTAAATCTTTCTCAGTAAATGAAATAGTACATGAAGGAGACTTAGGTATCATTCTAACCTTTTTTGGTGCTAGACTAACTAACATTACTTGCTGAATCTGTACAGCTTTTGCCATTTCCTCTCGAAGTACCTCCTCCTACTCAAGACTGGCTGTGCCATGGATTAGATTGATGACCAGTCGAGGGGGATGCTTTGCATTTGGTTGTGGTGGAGGGTTCCCCTATTCGGTCACAATCTTGTCTAGATCGATGTATTCTTGGAGGTGCCCAACAGCTACAAATCCTCCAAATATTGTTTCAATGCTCTGCCGTTCTGAGTCGTATGCACCATGTCCTGATGATAGGTACACCTGAGCTTTTGGTTACGCCGAGCTAGGTCTCCTAACATCTTTGGTGACCAATTAAAGAATGGTTCTCTCTTGATTTTCTCCATGATACGGTAGATAGGCTCTTTGAACACTGTGACAACTGCTTCGTGGGATTTAGACTTGTCTATCCCGTTCACTGCAACTTCTCGTGGTTTTTCTCGGTCTATTTTTCGTCGGTCCCCCCCAGCTCGGCTATTCGGTCAATGCCACTTCAATGGGAATTTGATCATCTTGAAGGTGGACGTATTGCTCAATCTTGGCACGTAAATCCTTTAGTGCAGTAGCTGGGTGCTTGGTTAGTGATTGCCTCAACTTGCTTTTTGGTCGCAGACTATGTTTGAAAGGCATTACTATCATCTGTTCACTGCAGATTTTTTCCTTCAAATCGTTGTATTCTTCCTAGTACCACATTGCGTAGTTACACAGTGTTTCCTTCTTTTCCTTTCGGAAACCAAACAAGGTGTCCGGTTCCTTTGGGATCTTGGTGTTGGAAACAAATCTGGCCAAGAATTCTTCAGAGAGCTGCTTCCAATCGTAAATCAATCCAGCGGGGAGACGATCGAACCATCGGTGTCCGGACTCTCCTAGGTTGGATGGCAAGACCTTGTACATCAGTGCCCCATCTTGGTTCCATAGAGACATCATCTGCCGGTAGTGGCTGGTGTGTGTGAGTGGATCTAACTTCCCATCATATGGTGTGAATTTTGGTGGAGTGAACTTCTTAGGGGGTTTCATAACTTCAATGTCTAGAGAGAAAAGGGAAGAGACAGGCCGATCCAGTGCTTGGTGCTCCCTCTGATGAACTGTTCAATCAAGGTACTAAGCTTATTGCTCCCGTCATTGCTCATTTTCTCTGTTCTCGACCAACCAAGTACGGAGATCCTGAGGTCGAAAAGGATACTCCGTCTGTTAGCTAGCCATTTTCTGCTTCTTAGCCCTCTTTCGGGGTGAACCACGGGTGTGGCTGCTCGCTGCTTCACTTTGCACCGGAGTTGGTTGACTTCGCTTCTCAGACTCATTTCTAGGGACTTTCTTCACTAGTGGTTCCAGGGATGGACTTCTCCGGCACAAGCGAGAAGGTTCTGCGTTCGTTCTCTTCTCCATCGGGTCGCCTACCATTTTCATGAGTTGCATTTTCAATTCTTGTGTCTCCATGCCCATGGAATCGATGACACAATCTCTATAGTCTTTCTCCAACAGAAAATGGTGGGAAAAGCCACCTGCAAATGCTCAACAGATTCTAGAGTCTGGTTATTGTTTCCGGTTTGTTCCTCTAGAACTGTTGGCAGCACTAGGCCCTTATCCTTCGTCTTCTCCGTCAGTGGAGTCAATGTAGATGGTGGAATATCCTCAATTCCCATCGCCGGAATCTGATGCATAACTTAGAGATAAAGGTCCACGCTCACCGCACCAATTGTGTGTACCAAATACCACACTAGATGATTATAGACTGGAGCTCCACACTCGATTGGTCTACCCAGGAATTGAGTCCCTGCAACAGAGAGCATCGTTAGAGAGACTTTCTCTAAGTGCAAAGAGAGGAAACTGTAGAGTGAATTCAGTTGTGTTTAAGTGAGTATAGTTCAGCTCAACTTAGTTACCTTCAATGTGAAGATAGTGAGACTTTATATAGAAGACTTTGCTTGTTGCCCAAGATGGTTTCATAGAGCTTTGGCGCTGCAAGGCTCCCTTTAACATTGCTCAAGGTGGGAGACTTCCAGGTAGTTGACAATTGAGGCATGTGCTCTTCGTAATCATACTTATAACAGATCACATTCCCTATGCTAACTATTTTCGTGATTCTAGGGGGAAGGGACCAACTGAGGTGGCAACCTTCATTATTCATGTGGATGTATTCATAACTTCCACGTTTTCCTGAGAGGTTACCTCAGCTTGGTACCATTGTTCCTCGGCTCAGCCTTTCACAAGACTGTTTGCTGAGATGGGGTGGCCCACTCAAACATCTTTGTGTGGGCTCAGCCTACTTTGATTCTGACAATGGGTTCGGCCCATCAGTTCGGTCCATGGATCGAGTTCAGCAGCTCGGCCTAGCCCAGTCCAACCGAGCCCAGCCCAACACCGCGGTTGGACTGGCCTTTCCACTGCGAGTTGGGTCCAAGTGCTTGAGAACTTAAGTGGATTATTTATCATGGAGATGGGCTCAGTTGGCTGGCCCATGTATTCATCTGACCCACTTGGATTTGGTTTCAGTGGATTGGGCGGGCCCAAGGCTTGGGTCTAACCCGTTTCATATTCAATCCCTTCAAATATCAACTTATATTGGTGAGAATGAGAAATTTATTTTTGAGTATCACATAGTCTTGCCAATATCTTCATTGAGTTATAATGTAAGCGAAACAGGAAAGAATATTGAGTGCAATGCAATATGCCATTTTACATTGTGTTATAAAAAATCGCAAAAGAATTATGTATGAGAGGGTTCAAGAAAGTAGTTAGAGAATTCGAAGATCCTTGAAGAACAACTTCGAATTCTCTAGAAGATTATGAGAGGCTTAGATTCTTCAATAGTCTCAACTCAAGAACACAAGAGTAAAGGAGATGATAGAGACAAGAGATTGGTGAAGAAGAAGGCAAAATGGCTAGAGAGAGAATAATGGCAAGGCTCTCCCATGGATCTCCCACTTTCACTCTCAAAGTTGATAATGGAGAAGGGAAATTGGTTCTTTCCTAAGAGTTAAATCTCCAAAATCCATCCCTTGTAAAGCTATGGGTGGGTGCTATTTATAGGCACCTCATGATGTAGGATGGAGCCCATGTGCAAGGCACATGGGGAATATTCTCTCTAACCACCTTGTCCGAGGAGGTGACCTCTCCGAGGATGGGAAAAACCCCGAAGAGGAGATCAACCTCTCGGTGAACCCTTCTTCTTAGCCACACCTAACCAATGATCCCCAATCATCCCAAAGGGTCAGGGGTAGTCCCAGAGGACGTCCTGCCGCATCAGGGTCAGGGGTAGTTCAAGAGAACGCCCTGCCGCAAATATTGCCGAGTCTCAGGGACCCCCTAGATCGTGCCACCTCGACCCGGGTATAGGCTAGTTTAACTGAAGAGTGAATTTATCTCCACTCACCGTCCTCGGGATCGGGTCCTTTGTTCGGACTCCATTACGCTCATGGTTCTGGTGCGTAGATCCCGGAAAGCTCCGAGCCCGCAAGTGTTCTGGGACTCATTAACGGAGCGGCTTCTAGATTACGTCTGAATCCGTTCGAAACCAAGTGCTTCGGACCTCTAGGTTCGTGGATCCGAACCCTTTCGAGTCTGAGTGCCTCGGATCTCTAGGCTTACTTAATACCCTTTCGAGTCCGGGCCCGAGTAAGTCTCTAAGTTCGTGGATCCGAACCCTTTCGAGTCCGAGTGCCTCGGATCTCTAGGCTTGCTTAATACCCTTTCGAGTCCGGGCCCGAGTAAGTCTCTAGGTTCGTGGATCCGAACCCTTTCGAGTCCGAGTGCCTCGGATCTCTAGGCTTGCTTAATACCCTTTCGAGTCTGGGCCCGAGTAAGTCTCTAGGTTCGTGGGTCCGAACCCTTTCGAAGTTAGAGCCATTCAGCCTGTTTGACGGCGATAAATCCAGGCCCACTAATCTTGGACTTGCGATAAATTCGGGCCCACTAATCTTGGGTTATTGGGCCTAAATAATTTAGTGAGTTCAAATTAGCCCCTCTTACATTTGCCCCTTGCGTGTATGAGAAATTGTAGTTTTCTTGGACATGCATAATTTCAGCCATGCTTCGCATTACGTCTTTGGGAATATTTGGTCTTTATAGAGTCTATGGATAAAGCTGAGGGCTCACTGTAATTTACAGATAAAATTGACAAGTAAGATTTAAATAAATAAATAAATAAATAACTTCTCTCTTCTTTCTTTTTTTTTGTGAAAGAAAATCAAAACTTGAATTATTTAATGCTCCACTAAACCAACCTGGACATGTAATTAATAAGGCACTAGCCAGGTTGCTCAAAGAAAATAATAATAATTCTTTTCTTTTCTTGAAACACGTAAAATCAAAATTCTGACCATTTTTTTTTTAATTCCAGGAGTCCAAATCAAAGGCCTCCACTTATTTTTATATATATATATATATATATTCAGGATATTTGGAAGAATATGCCAAGAATCACACCTTTTTTTTTTTATTTGCTCCAGATAACCATAAAATAAAGCCCACGTTTTCTCAGCCCTCTCTCTCTATATATTATCAAAATATCTGAGGGGTTATAGAATCATACCCTTTTTTGAGGCCAAATAAATTTTGTCTTTATCTCGTTTTTGGCAAAACCCTATTCTCAGCCCACTGTTTCTCTCTCTAAAACAGAGACCAACCCAAACTTCATCTTCTTTAAAGAACAATATGTAATCTGTAACCCCACAGGGCCACCATCGCTTGCTTATTGCTCGTTGTATAACTCTGGGCGCCGTCGTCGTCCACTCTATCCTGAATACAGTCAGCTCACGCGCACATTACTTACGCGACAATCACCGAAGACCACGCAGACCACCGTCGTCGGCCTACGCGAGAGTCAGCCGCGGCACTGCTCTTTGCACGCGACCACCCAACTCGCGTAGCTTGTGAGCTTCATGTCCAGCACCTGTGGCATAGCTGCTTCTGTCAGACGCGACCTGCCAGTGCCGACCACGTCGCCCTTGCAACGCGTCGTTGGTCCGCCTAGCACCCTTCTCACATACTGCTTGTCTAAGCCATACGCACTGCTGCCGACTTGTCTTGGCTATCCCTGGCGCTGGCTCTACGGATCTCGGCCTTAGTTTGCCGATTTCAGTTTGTGCTAGTTCAACCCCTCTCCAAACTAGCTTCATATATTTTTGCTTATCCAAATCTGTGAATAACTATATGTTGAAACCCATTCTTGAATTTCTTATTTGTATAAACTCTGATTTATAAATTTCTGAATAAGTAACCCATAAATTTCTGGTGTTGCACATCTTCCATAAATTTCTGTTGTTGCACATCTTGATAAAGAGAACTTGATTTTTCTTTGTGAATATGAGAACAATCAATGTTGAATCCTTGCTAATCCCATGGAAGAAATTTGGATTTTGTTGTCTTGAAATCCATGCTATTGAATCTTGAACTTGTGAGGGAAATGTAATCTTGAAATTCATGTTTTGGAGCTTGACCTTGTGTTGATAAATCTGACATAGACAAAATATTTGATGCTTGCACTAGGCTATTGATATTGAGAGAGAACATGGACTATAAGTGAGTGTTGTTGCTATCTTTGCTTGCATGGGACGAATAAAATAAATATTGTTGTTGTCGATGAAACTCGAGGAAATAAACCCCTCACACTGTATATAAATCTCGTTATCGAATGATTGATTGTTGCAAACCCGAGAATATTAGATATCATGCTTGAACTCCTGATGTAGAATTCATCGTAGGACTTGTTGATATGATGAAATACCTTGCCGAATAATAAAAATGATATATTGTTGTTTAGAGCTTGAACTACCCAGATCTTGTTCTGCTTGCACATAATTACATCGCCGTGGCCCAAGCTGCCGTTAGCCTCTCGCTGCTCCAGCTCCGACTAAGCCACCATCGGCCTCTCTTTGCTCCACCTCCAATCACTGTTGGCTTCAACGGCTCCAACCCAGACCACACACGTTGCCCTCTCAACGTGACGTGTGTGGTTGCCGACTCTTCTGCGGCACCACCGTTGCTTCCGGTTTCAACTTGTCCGACGCCGACCACGCACGTTCGCCCACTCAACGCAATGTGTGTGGTCTTGCCTAGCCTAGCTCAGTCTTGTTGATCAACGTCGATGCCAACTCCGCTACGTCTTCAACACTGCCTTCGGCCTCAACTGTAACTGGTTATTGACCACGCCACCCACTCAACGCGGCGTCGGTCTAACTATATTCTTTCCTGCCCACTGCCGGCGCTGCTATTGATTTACTCCGGCTATCTTCGGCACTAGTTCCACCCATTCGTGGCCTATTTTCTGCTTCCCACATTGCCTCTAACTCAACCCTGCTCTTCCTTCGTTGGCGTAAATTTGTGAGTAAGCTCTTTTAGTTATTTTATTGATAATGTAAGAACATCATACTTGACTTTTATGTAACCGATGAATAAATTCTCAATACCCGAACTTAGCGAACAATTTGTTTGAAATGATGTAGTACCATAGCAGAGAGTAAAACCATATATTGTTGATGTAGCATCTATCTCGGTAACGCTTGAATCATAATCTGAACTCGATATTGTTTATCTAGTTTGTCAGCTTTACTATTTCAGGCAAATAAATTTTTGTGCGAAATCCACGACCCCGAGGCCTTCAGAATCTTCACTAATGAGAGCAAGGGCTATCCTTCGAAAGTCTGAACGAGAGCAAAACTGTCCCTTAGGAGTCCGAAAGTAGCAAACACCCTACTTTGGCAAGAAAGATTCCTCTGGAAAATAACCGAGTCTACCAAACTTGCACCAACAGAAGTAAAGATTGTCTCTCAAAAGTTCGAGCAGAAGCAAGGCTGTCCCTCAGAAGTTCGAGCGGAAACAAGGCTGTCCCTCAGAAGTCCGAGCAGAAACAAGGCTATCCCTCAGAAGTTTGAGCGGAAACAAGGCTGCCCCTCAGAAGTTCGAGCAGGAACAAGGCTCTCCCTCAGAAGTCCGAGCAGAAACAAGGCTGTCCTTCAGAAGTTCGAGCAGAAACAAGGCTGTCCTTCGGAAGTTCAAGCAGAAACAAGGCTCTCCCTCAGAAATCCGAGCGGAAACAAGACTGTTCCTCGGAAGTCCGAATGGATGCGCACTTCTACTTCGGCAGCTAATGGAAGCAAAGGCTATTCCTCGGGAATTCGAGTAGGAGTCCACTCTACTTTGGAAAGAAAGATCCTCAGAGCTCGTATTGATGAAAACAAGGGTTGTTCTTCGGACCTGCACTAATGAGAGCAAGAGCTGTCCCTCGGAAGTCCAAACAGAAGCAAGGTTGTCCCTCAGAAGTCCGAGCGGAAACAAGACTGTTCCTCGGAAGTCCGAGTGGATGCGTACTTCTACTTCGGCAGCTAATGGAAGCAAAGGCTATTCCTCAGGATTTCGAGTAGGAGTCCACTCTACTTTGGAAAGAAAGATCCTCAGGCTCGCACTGATGGAAACGAGGTTTGTTCCTTGGAAGTCCAAATAAAAGCAAGGGCTGTCCCTCGGAAGTCCCGGTGGAAGCATACTCTTTTCCTTGGCAAAAAAGATCCCTTCTGAAAGGCAATCGAGTCTTGAGAGCTCTTCTTCAGAAGTCCAAGTGGGAGCACACATTCTGCTTCAACAAGAAAGAACCTCGAAGCTTGCATTGACAGAAGTAAGGGCTATTCTTCGGAAGTCCGAGTGGGAGCACACGCAAGAAAGACCCTCGAAGCTTGCATTGACGGAAGCAATGGCTGCTCTTCGGAGGTCCGAATGGAAGTACACTTCTACTGTGTCAAGAAAACTCCCTTCAGGTTGGTAACTGAGTCTACTATCCCTCTTTCTTCTTTGAGGGGCAACAAAAATTGAAAACTGTTTCAAGCAACATAACACAATGAAGATATACAATGTAGAGAAATAACTTCTAATGGAAATACATAATATAGAGGAAATAAATTTCTTCATGACATAAGAAAGATAGAACTTCTTGGATAATGCAGTAAATATAAATTGTAAATGTCATAGATAGACTTCTTCTGCGGAATGTTGACATTTGCCCCTAGAGTTGCAAGATCATTTGGAAAGCTTCACCAGTTGCTCGGGTTGTGGCCATCATGCACCATCATAGCCATGTCTTCTAAGATATCCTGGGGCTCATGTTCTCTGAACTCTATCCCATGTGCTTCGACTTTCTTTCTAAAGATCTTTTTAAGCATCCGGCACTTTTCTGTAGGATGTCTAGTGATCGGTGGAAAACACAATAATTAGGACCCTCGCGGTCCCTCTTCGGCAAAAGCTCTTTGACATGAGGCAACTTCAGTTCTCCGTCTGCCATCCATTCTTTAACTAAGGCCTTCACCTCCTCAACACTACATGGAAAAGGAGTGTCATCTTCGCAGTATTTCCTCTTCTGACCTCTGAATTCCTCCCCCTGCGACTTTCGGGTAGAAGACGCGGAAGCCGCAGTGACAGAAGATCCTCAGGATGACTTGAAGCTGGCTTTATAACTAGTCTCGAACCCGATCTCTTGAGATTGAGGTATGTTGATGTTCCGAGATGCTTCAATTAGTGCCGAGAATGTGGGTAGCTTGTGATTAACAAGAAGCATCTTGTACCCGTTCAATGCCCCTTCAACACAGATTTGGACCAAGTAGCTTTCCACCACAGCCTCATGACAGTCCACGGCTTTGTCTTGGAACCTCTTCACATATTCGAGAATGTCTTCACTCTCTCGTTGCTTTTCCTTACACAGGGTAAGTGTGGTCACTTTCTCCGCCACTTGAAAGAACTTAGAGTGGAATTTGTTAACCATTTCCTCCCAACTTCGAACAGAGTTTGGGGCCAAATTAACATACCAACTATATGCTCGGTTGGTGAGGGACTTAGAGAATTCTCTCAGCCGGAGGACGTGGTTTGAACCATGAATACCCAGAGTCTCGATGAACCGCACAACATGTTCTCGAGCATTTCCTTGTTTGCCATCGAATTTGATGAACTTCGGCACCGTGTACCCCTCCGGGTATGGATAACTCAACATCTCGATAGGGTATGGTGGCTTGACATCCGGATCAGGCAAAGAAGGTAAAGTTTTCTTGCTCCGTTCTAGCTCGAACATGGCTTGCATATCTGCAAGGGTGAGAAATTGTTGAGGGAGAGAACTTGATGGTGGTATTCCCGGAACTTGACTTGTAGACCCGAAGACTGAGCCTGGAGCGACTTGGCCATTCGGGTGTTGAGAATTCACTATCAGTGAAGACACATGATGAAATTGGCCATCGGTATCTATGGACACGCCATTTGGTGATGGGATGTTGAATTGAGGCCCGTAAAGTCCACCGCACGGGGCCGCTATACCGGGTTGTGCTTGCAAATTTGTTGTCGGCGCCAAAGGAAACCCACTCGGTACATGAGTAGAATTTACAATCGGTGGAACAGAATTAGGCATGGATGGAATACCATTTTGTAGAGAAATTTCTGTAGGCCTTCTTTGAACTTCCACAGCTGTTGGAACACCATTCATCACGCCGGAAACTCCTCCAACCGCCGTTGGACTATGGCTTGATCCTCCAGGTGCGTGATTTTGCGCTCCACGGGCCGTAGGTTGGCCATGACTTGTTCCTCCTAGCACTTGATTCTGCACACCATTTTGTACAACTTCAGGGAGAATTTGGGGTGGATCTTGATGGTTTTGACCATTTCCAACATTGCCATGAAGTTGTTGATGCTTGTCAGTGCCGACTTAACCTCCATTTGTTGCTGGTGGTGCGAAATTCGAACCCATCACCAACATGGTGTGGGTGAGATTTTGAAGGGTTGTGAGAATCTCTTGTTGAGTGTGTTGGAGTTCTTGAATGGCTTCAAGGATGGGAGGTGAGTCTTGAACTTGAGTCCTTTCATCACCACCATTGGAAGAGCCTTGTTGATGAGTCTCATTATCTGCCATTTTTGTCGGTGTTGGTATGAGTTCTAGATCTTGTTGAAACCATTAACCAATCCGCCTCCCCAGCAGAGTCGCCAAATGTATGAGAGGGTTCAAGAAAGTAGTTAGAGAATTCGAAGATCCTTGAAGAACAACTTCGAATTCTCTAGAAGATTATGAGAGGCTTAGATTCTTCAATAGTCTCAACTCAAGAACACAAGAGTAAAGGAGATGATGGAGATAAGAGATTGGGTGAAGAAGAAGGCAAAATGGCTAGAGAGAGAATAATGGCAAGGCTCTCCCATGGATCTCCCACTTTCACCCTCAAAGTTGATAATGGAGAAGGGAAATTAGTTCTTACCCAAGAGTTAAATCTCCAAAATCCATCCCTTGTAAAGCTATGAGTGGGTGCTATTTATAGGCACCTCATGATGTAGGATGGAGCCCATGTGCAAGGCACATGGGGAATATTCTCTCTAACCACCTTGTCCGAGGAGGTGACCTCTCCGAGGATGAGAAAAACCCCGAAGAGGAGATCAACCTCTCGGTGAACCCTTCTTCTTAGCCACACCTAACCAATGATCCCCAATCATCCCAAAGGGTCAGGGGTAGTCCCAGAGGACGTCCTGCCGCACCAGGGTCAGGGGTAGTTCAAGAGAACGCCCTGCCGCAAATATTGCCGAGTCTCAAGGACCCCCTAGATCGTGCCACCTCGACCCGGGTATAGGCTAGTTTAACTGAAGAGTGAATTTATCTCCACTCACCGTCCTCGGGATCGGGTCCTTTGTTCGGACTCCATTACGCTCATGGTTCTGGTGCGTAGATCCCGGAAAGCTCCGAGCCCGCAAGTGTTCTGGGACTCATTAACGGAGCGGCTTCTAGATTACATCTGAATCCATTCGAAGCCAAGTGCTTCGGACCTCTAGGTTCGTGGATCCGAACCCTTTCGAGTCCGAGTGCCTCGGATCTCTAGGCTTACTTAATACCCTTTCGAGTCCGGGCCCGAGTAAGTTTCTAAGTTCGTGGATCCGAACCCTTTCGAGTCCAAGTGCCTCGGATCTCTAGGCTTGCTTAATACCCTTTCGAGTCCGGGCCCGAGTAAGTCTCTAGGTTCGTGGATCCGAACCCTTTCGAGTCCGAGTGCCTCGGATCTCTAGGCTTGCTTAATACCCTTTCGAGTCTGGGCCCGAGTAAGTCTCTAGGTTCGTGGATCCGAACCCTTTCGAAGTTAGAGCCATTCAGCCTGTTTGACGGCGATAAATCCGGACCCACTAATCTTGGACTTGCGATAAATTCGGGCCCACTAATCTTGGGTTATTGGGCCTAAATAATTTAGTGGGTTCAAATTAGCCCATCTTACAAATTATATAGGTAAGTTTTATTTTTTACAAACCCGACAATGTTGTGATTTCTATAGCAAAGTGAGATTGCTCACTGAATACGACCATATGATATTACATTCAATATTTACTTGCAAAATAAAAGCGTAGGTGTGGTTCTGGTTTGAATAGATCGGCCCAATCGACTTGTGGCCCAATAAACTCATCTTCTTCGTCTAATCACCCAACACATATACTGTTGCTGCTGCTGCTTTTTTTTTTTTTTCCTGAAGAAACATATACTGTACCTTTGTTTTCCTCGTACTCTCCCATTTAAGTGGTCCAAGTAGAGACTTCACTGAACAACCCAAACATGTCGAGCCAAGCTTGTTACAGTTTAAAAAAATTTAATTCATACAATTTTTTTTTTTTTAAATCAAAAAATCTTTTCCAAACACCTAGTTTGGTTTAAAATTTTCAAAAAACAGTTTTCCGAAATTTCAATTCGTATTTTATATTTTTAATGATTTTTTAAAAATATTTGAATCAATTTTTTTTTTTTAAAAACTTTTTAGACCCACTTAATCTTGATATACTTGAATACAAATTTTATACAAAAATATTTTTAAAAGTTTATTGAATAAAATAAAATACAAAAATGTATTGAATTTTTAGATTATTTTTTATTTTTTGTATTTGGTGAATGTTTTAATTTTTTTTTTTTTTACACATTATACTTTTTAAATGTATCTAAATTAAGTGTATCTAGAAAATAAAATAAAAATTGAGTAACATATTAAAAAAATCACTAAAAATAAAAAATATAAAAATTAAGAAATTCAATTTTATGAAAAGTGAGTTAATATATTTTTTTCATTTCATGTTTTAACTAAAAAATTAAAAATCTACAATTTTTTTTTTTTAAACGGACCTCAATTACACTGCCGCTATCTAGATTCATAACAGTGACGAGTAGTGACATATAAGGAGCACAATCAACAGCGCTTCCAATGCCTTCATCGGAGATGCCGCGGTTGCGAATGTTTATAAGGATGTCATCAATCCCTTGGAGACTTGGAAACGTATAGAATGAAATATTATTTAATTGTGGAAAAGCCATGTTAGGTAGAGATGTGTGCGGTGCGGTTCAGATAATTTGAAAATAAAATTATAAATCAAATAACAAATTAGCGGATTGATAACTTACGGTTTAAGAGGTTTTCGACGGATTGACGAATTGAAAGATATTCTAACCAATTATCAAGCCTTTGTATAATATATAATACTAATTTGCATAATATCTTTCATATATATAATACAAACTAATTTTACATAGTAATATTTTTCACATATATAACTACTAATTTGTAATAAATTTCACATCTTAAATCTCTCTCACACTTATTTTTACTTTGATATTTCATTATAGGTTAAGAATATATATATATATATATATATATATATATGTATTAATTATAGCGGAGCAAAGCGGTTTCGAAGGCAGATTATAAATTTTAAAGTTTAAACAACAGTTCGCAGATAAAGCAATACAGATTGATGCGAATCGGTGCAATTTTAGAGGATTCGGCAGTATTTTGCACTGCCTTCATGCGACTGCTATTTTTTATTAGTGAGGGCAGACAGCTTTCATTATATTAAATATAATGGTAGGGCTTTAAAGAGTAGGCGATTTCTATCTTTCTATGACCCCGAGAGTTCCTGGCCTCCTTACTATAAAAGAGTAGGTAAAAATAAATCAGTTAAGCTCGAAACTCTTTTGATTCATCCTATCAACTCTGCTCATCGTAGCAAAGCCAAGAGGAAGATTAGTCGATTAAGGACTTGTTAATCATAGCATGAATAACATGGATTTTGATGATTTTACTTTGATTATGTTTTGATTTATTTTGAAGAGTGAATCATAATTGAAAACTTATTATTTGATTAATTATTATAATCTATCTTCTCTTTGTGTTTAACTATATTATTTGAATGCCAAAATGAAGTTAAAATAGGTATAGAACCAGGCCCAGAATAGCAGCACATAGCAGCAGCACAAAGCAACAAATGAAGAAGGCCGAGCCACCACAAGGTGGTTGACCGGCCAGTTGACAGGGTGGATGACCGGCCAAGGTTGTTTTGCCCAGATTAGCTTCAATTTGGTGTACGTCGAGTGGTCATCTAGGTGGACATCCGGATGGATGACCACCTAGTGTAAATGATGATAACTCTAGACATTCGGGTGGACGATCACTGTGTATAAATCAGTTTTGTAACGCTTCTACAACAACTATTTTTCAAATTCAACTTTGCAATGGCTATCTGATTCACATCCATCTTCCAATGGGCAAAACTCACATGGGTTAGATACAAAGGCTAACATTGATTATATATATATTATCTCACCATCACCAACGGGAAGAAACCAACAGTAAGAAGAAAGATACAAAGCACTAAACTATATATATAACAAAGCTCTTATGCAGAAGAGAAAAACTAAGTGCAAGAAATATTCTTTCATCCTTCATCAATCACACTATAGCGATTTCGGGTTTAACTCAACCTTGTTGTATCTCGAGCTCAAGTTTCATGATTCTGTATTGTTGTTATTGTCTTTTCCCTTATTCCTCATTGAAATTGAGTATTGGAGTGCCTTGGTTGTATTTGGAATAGGTTGGTTGCTAGTTGGTTCAAATTATTATTGTCCAGATTTTGACCTCTTCACTCGAGCAAGCTTTCTGAGCTCCCGATACTTTTGCAGACCTGCAAAGATACTGGAAGGGTAGTGTTCTTCGCTCGAGCAAGAACTCTTGCGCTCGAGCGACGGTCTTCTATCTGTAAAACTTCTAGGAGTGTGTATTCTGCACTCGAGCAAAGCTTCTTGCGCTTGAGCGAGGTGACTTATTTGTGTCTAGTTGCTCGAGCGACAACTCTTGCGCTTGAGTGAGTTGCACGTATATCAATTCACAGCAGTACCTTTTTACATAACTTTTTCATATCTTTTGTTCCAAAAACCCTAGATCGGGACCTTCTCTCTCTAAAACTCCCCCATCTCTCTCTCTCTATATATATTTTCACCTAAATCTAATGGGTTCTCTACCCGTGTGCCTTTGTTAAAAAGGTAGTACATCTCAAGAGCTCTCTTTTGATCCGATTAAAGTTTGGTTTCGACGTCTTTGAAGTTCCTCTATCTATTCCTTTGATCTTCTTAGCTTGAGGTAGGGATTTTCTACACTTTCATATGGTTTTAACTTAGTTATTTGATGTTTTATGGACACGATTGGGATTTTGAGGATTTTAGACAAACCTAGGGTTTTTATTTAAAGTCAAAAGAGGGGTTTCCAATTGAAGGTATTAAAAATGGTTGTGAGTGTAAATATGAGGATGTATTGTGTTACATTTGTTGATTTTAATGCATAGATTGGATTTTGGAAGGAAATGGGATTTTGCCCTAATTTGCCTCCAATAATGACTTTGCATAAATAATGAAATTAGTATTAAAAATGTAAAATTGGAGGGTTATTTAAATAAACGGTGTATTTGGATATGTATTATCTCTCACCTATGAAAATTTGGCTAATTTATCTACCTTTGAGATTGTATATCTGTTTAGAAATATCTGTTTTGGGCTATTAGTGGAGGATAGCCATGATTGTTGTAGAAATGACATGATGATTAGGCGAATTGAAACTAATCTCTTATTAGTTGTCATTGAATATGACTGTGTTATAATATATTGTATATGTATGATATTTAGGAAGAGAAAGGGGATGTACTCCATATGTGAGAGGAGAAAGGAGATGGACTCCATTGAATTAAGTTGGCATGTGTGTCTTAGGTGCAAGTCCCGAAAATCGCACGTATACATGGGAGCCGATTCCAGCAAATGAAATTTTCATAAAATGGCAAATTGAAGTGTTGTGTATTGATTATGTATGTCTAAGAACCACTGAGTTGTAGTCTCAGCTGAGTTATCTAGATAATAATGAACATGACTCATGAATTGAGGTGAAATGAATTGACATGAATGGAATTGAGAAAAGACATATTGGAATAAAAGAATTTGGCATATTGTAATCTTGTAAGATATGATTGATTCTATAATGGGCATTAGACATGCATTTCATGCTTATACCTTTGTTAAGATTCATATATTGTGTTAGATTATTTTTACTGGGTTTTGGCTCACCCTATTAGGAAAAAATATTTTCAGGTGCTGGTGACATGCCTCCGCCAAGACAGTAGCTTGGAGAGACTTGGAGCAAGGTCTCATTTTTGTTGTATTTGATTTGTATAGCCAAGGGCGTTAACTGTATTGAGCTAGACTCATTTTGTTGTAATCAAGGAATGACTTGGAAAGATGTAAGCCATTAGGGCATTTAAATATCTGTTCAACTTTCATCTTTTGATTACTAGTAACACATGCTGTAGATTCAGGATAGGATGTTTATGAATGTATATTGCATGTGTAACGTTTTGTGTATTAATTCTGATGAAAGAAAGTATGTTGTTTCACTTATATTTCCGCAAATGAGGTGGGTTTGTCATATTTATTTTTGGGGCGTTACACACACATTCCATATTCTCTGAGTTATCTGAAGAGTTCTAGATCTTTGTTTCATTTATCTTTCAGAAAACATATACTGAGCTTTAGCCTTAAGCCTATTTTCCTTTGAGAGGTTTTACAGAAAAATCTAAGAGTTTCATTATTTTGTATCTACTTGAGAAATGTTATCCTTGTAGCTTTCTTTGAAAGCAAAAACACTCATCTCCAATCTTGTAAGAGGTCTCTAGCGAGCCTATAAAGTTAGAAAATCTGTGGAGGATTATTCCATGTGTATGAGGTTGCTAACACCCCTATGAAACTAGAAGAATAGTGAAAAATCTTAAATGAAGTTTGAATGGTAGACGTAGACTTGGTTGAAGCCAAACCACTATAAATCTTGTTTACATTCTCTTTCCTCATCTCTTTAAATTGCTTCAATTGTGATATTCATCTAATATTATTATGATTATTATCTGTTATACCTACTATACTACTTATTACGTTTTTACTGGGTAATTATTAGTTTTAATTTGTAGAAATCCAATTCACCTCCTCTCTTGGTTGTTTTTTGGGTAACAACTGGTATCAAAGCTTAGGGCTTTTGCTTAGATTTAACAATCTTAGAGTTTTTTTATCCATGACAGCCATATCTAGTACTTATGCTGCTCTAGTACTTACGCTGCTATAGGTCAAGCAAGCAATAGGCCGCCTCTATTTGATGATAGCAATTATAATCATTGGAAAGAAAAAATGACTTTATATCTTCAAGCTACTAATTATGTGTGGTGACTCATTATCACAAAAGATCCTAAAATCTCTATCAAATTAGTAGACAATATTAGTATGCCTAAAACTAAAGAAGAATATGATGAGTGTGACCATAAATTGTTACAAGCTAATGCTAAGGCCAAACTCATTCTTGTGTGTGGATTAGATGCAAATAAGTACAATAAGATTTCTGGTTGTGTTACAGTAAAAGAGATTTGGGATAAACTTGAAATTACCTATGAAAGAACTAGTCAAGTAAAAGAGTTATGCATTGATATGCTTATTCATGATTATGAGCTCTTTGAGATGGAATCCCATGAATCTATTTCTGAAATGTTTTTAGATTTACTAATATTATTAATATTCTAAAATCTCTTGGTAAATCTTATACTAATGTTGAGCTTGTGAAAAAAATTCTTCGGTCCTTGCCAAAGAGTTGGGAAGCTAAGGTCACTGCTATTCAAAAAGCAAACGTTCTAACAAGATTAAGTATTGAATAACTTTTGGAGTCACTCATAGCTCATGAACTTACAGTGATGGATGTAAGCATAAAAAAAAAAAAACTAAAAATATTTGGGGAGAAGATGATGAAAGTTGCCCCGATGAGGAAGGCAACAAAAATGAAGCATCCTATCTATGCTTAATGACAAAAGAAGATGTTAAGGTAACCTTTAACTATGAAGAACTTGAAAATGCATTTGAAGAACTTCATGATGAGTTCAGAAAAGTTTGTGCTAAAAATTTTGTGTTAAAGAAATTATTTACTTCTCTATCAAATGATGTAGATGTATTGAAAATAGAAAATTCTACTTCGAAAAATGAATTTACATCTATTACTAATGAGAAAAATATTTTGAAAAACAATCACTACAACAAATTTGGGATTTAAAGACGAAACAAATTTGTCCCAAAATATATATATTTCGTCACCCAAACTAATTACGATGAAAATTTTTCGTCACCCGTTTTGTTGCCAAAGCCTCGTCGCTAAAGGGTCTTAGAGACGAAAAAATAATTTTGTCATTAAAGGAAGAAATTAGAGACAAAAGTAATTTGTCATAAATATAAGAAATAGAGACGAAATAATTTTGTCACGTTTAATATAAACGAAGACGAAAATTTTTTGTCAAAGAAGCTACCAATAGAGACAAAAACAAATTCATCATTAAAAATGATAAATTTGTGACGCATTTTTTTGTCTCCAATACACTGTGTTGGGAACATACATGTAAGTAATTCGCGACAAAATATTTTGTCATTAAAGGAAGAAATTAGACACAAAAGTATTTTGTCATAAATATAAGAAATAGAGACAAAATAATTTTATCACGTTTAATATAAACGAAGACAAAAAAAATTTGTCAAAGAAGCTACCAATAGAGACAAACAAATTCATCATTAAAAATGATAAATTTGTGACGAATTTTTTTGTCTCTAATACACTCTGTTGGGAACATACTTGTAAGTAATTAGCGACAAAATATTTTGTCATTAAAGGAGAAATTAGAGACAATTATTTTGTCATAAATATAAGAAATGGAGACAAAATAATTGTCACGTTTAATATAAACGAAGACGAAATTCTTTTGTCAAAGAAGCTACCAATAGAGACAAAAACAAATTCATCATTAAAAATGACGAAATAATGTCAAAAAAAATTCGTCACACATTGAGAGTAATAGTGACAAAATGTGACAATATTTTTTGTCATAACAAATTCATTTAGCGACGAAATAAAGAATTCATAACAAAATTAATCATCCACCTAAGCCAAATAAGAGACAAAAAATCTTCTTTAGGGATGAAAAATTTTGTCAATAATTCCATAATATTTTTTTCCCATATTATATACCTATTTTATCAAAATCTAAAATTTAGTTCAACAAATATAACCCTGTTCATATTGAAGCCTGTTGAATATAACAATTCCATCACAACTTAACCTAACCTGTTATCAATACATTTACGAATTAACAATATAAAAATATTCATTCATCATCACAAATAATTTCATCCTAATACAATAAAATAGTGAAATATCCACAAAATATCCAAAAGTTATAACTTGTTCAATTCTACCAAAAATCCAACAATAACTAGTGCAACTCCACAAAGTATGTGTATCCTTATCAAACAAAAATGAACATTCAAGCAAATTACATCATTGTTGCACGTCAAAAATGCCACCCCAATCCAATCTGCAAAAAAATAAATTAAAAGCTTTAGTAATTAATTAATTATACAAAAAATTAAAAACGTTAGTAACTCATCAATTTACAATTAGATCAATTATACAATTTACCCCTCTAACAGACTTTTTTTCGAGATTATGAGAACAAAAAATTAATTTTAAGGCTAATTCACAAATGGTGCATCCCATTAATGTGCCGTAAGTTCATACAACTTATATTGGTCCATTTAATTCTTAAAGTGCAATGATACGTACCAGTTTTTCTACTCTAACAGGGATTGACCTAGAACCACACCTGTGTTTTGTATACATCCTTTCTCTGTTCGCGATGTTACCCTTTGATTGCTCCTATAAGAAAGAATGACCAATATAATAATGAAATGTTCGAAAGGGGGCAGAGGTTGGGTACAGAGAGGAAAGAGGGCAGAGGTTCGAAGTATAGTGACTTTGTAGTTTGTACAAAATGAGATAACTCTTTAGAGGGGAGATCTTGGGTAGTTTGAAAGGGGGCAGAGGTTGGGTACAGAGAGGAAAGATTTCTCAAATCACCTTGGCTATAAATTATAAAACCAACTTTATAATTTTAAAAATGTTAACAGTATTCTTAGCAGACCCTATAAAGCATGGTGGCATATCCTGGTCCAGGTATGGTAAGGGCAGATGCAGCTAACTTAATGAGGCTCTGTTTACGAGATTGTGAAAACAAGAGAAAAGTTTCCTACTCTTGAATTTTACAGAAACTTATAAAACATTAGCCAACAAGTGCAAATTGGCAAGAAACCTAACCCCAGATAATATATATAATGGCCTCTAAATTAATAGCACGTTTGCAATGTGGAATTGAGATAAGCATGGTAGCATACCATCGGCAGTTTGTTTCTTCAATGGAATCTGCAAGATTAGCTAGTATACGCCTCCACTTCAAGCAATCATCACAACACACCCAAGCAGTCCTTGGCATTAGACCTTGCTTGCCTACATCTCTAGGCACCATGCTCAAGTTGAATATGTCCTTGGTTATAATTTCATCGCAAGCCTTAGGTTTTCCAGGATTATCCAATGAGTGATCTCCTACAAAACATTTTTTTTTCCTTTTTAAGTTAAGAAACAAAAGCATTGAGGGTATGCAAAATCTCAGAGCAGTAGGAATCTCCTGCTAAAACATTAAAGCATGTCAAATCAACAATCAACAAGACTCAATAAAATCGAAAACAAACTCCTTTTTGTCTAACTTAAAAGTGCATCACTTGGGGAAAAGGAAAAGTTTGGACAAAACACATAAGAAAGGAGTTGATTACTAAAAGTTTATACATCGCGAGTCTTAGCTTTTCCAGGATTATCCAATGAGTGATCTTCTACAAAACATTTTTTTTCTTTTTAAGTTAAGCAACAAAAGCATTGAGAGTATGCCAAATCTCAGAGCAGTAGGAATCTCCTGCTAAAACATTAAAGCATGTCAAATCAACAATCAACAAGACTCCGTAAAATCGAAAGCAAACTCCTTTTTGTCTAACTTAAAAGTGCATCACTTGGGGAAAAGAAGTTTGGACAAAAGATGTAAGAAAGGAGTTGATTACTAAAAGTTTATGCAGTGTGTGTATAATATGTCTGAGCACATACTTGAAAGTCGCAAACTTTTTGTACCTGTTTCTTGGTGATTCTCAACTTTGGAAACAACCTCATTGGAAGCACCCTTGTCTTTCACTTTCTTCCTACTAACTGACTTCACTGGGTTTCCCTTCTGTTCCACTTTCAGCTTTCAAATTCTCACATGAGACTCTTAAGTCAGTAATTCTTGATGAAGGCAATGGTTCTCTCGAAACTCCCTCACTACTTGATGTGTGTTGCCAGACACATTTGCTGTGGCAGTTGAAATAGAAGCCTCACTAGAGTAAGAGCCATCTCCCATTTTCTCTCCTTGTCCCCATTTCTCCAATACACTTGCTTTGTTTAGGATTTCCTGACAAGCTAACCTATCACCAACACTGAAATTACCTGCATGAAAAAGCTTATCCTTTTTCTTTCCTTTCTTATTTCTCATCTGTGACAGATCCAAATTTGTAAAATCTTCAGGAGCAACACAACAAGCTTGGGAGGATATCAGGGCATCTTTCAAATCTTCTTGAACTTTTCCATTAACTTGGGTTTCCGTAATCAGGTTGATGACTTCAGAATCAGGTGAAGTTCCTGAATCTAAGTACCTGTTATCAAATGCAACTCCCAATCCTTCAACCACTATCTCGGAAGGAAGTCTTTGATGATTATCTGCAGTGATTCCGTCTGAGTTTTCATAGATCACAGGGCTCTCCAAGTACAGGAGAACATAACAGAACAAAAAAATATACTTAGAGTTCGACCAGAGTCAAATATACAAGAAATTATTCTTCACAAACTCGTTATCAAGAATCAGAACTTTAGAACAACAGCATTTTAAGAGTGAGAAATAGACACTTCAACTAACCTCCAATGCATCCACAAAGTTTCTTTCAGCCTCAGAGACATGACTTCGTGCTTCTAAAGTTACTCTTTCAATTTCATCCTCAAAAGCTTTCTGCTGCCTCTCATTCTCAGCAATAAGTTTGTCAAGTTGCGTCTCAAGCCTTCTAGACAAACTATTAGATGAAGTTATATATCCCTTCACTCATTAACCAATAAACCAGAACTCTGAATATCATTTCACATTCAGAACACAATCAAAACATCAAATTAAACTGCAAATTGATCAAATTATTCGAAATTTTATGAATCAACATCACATACATGACCACTCTATCAGGATTGAATAATGATTCTTAGAATTGATAATCATTATTCGAAATTAAAGAAACAAAAAAGCAAATATATAACCCTAGAAATTGGGTGAAGATATATATATATATATATATATAGAGAGAGAGAGAGAGAGAGAGAGAGAGAGAGAGGAAGAAGCCGGAAATACCTGGTGTGCGCTAGAGGAGAGACAAATCAAAGTAGCTACTGTTCTCCGTCGCTGGTGGGGAGATGGGTGATACCGTCGCCGGCGGGGAGGTGAAGTGGTAGTGCGTACGATTGGAAGTGAGGGCACTGGAGGGCGCAGGTTAAGGAGGGTAAGGCGGTTGGGTTAGGGTTTGGTGGCGGCGGAGCTGGAGGGGCGGCGAGGCAGCTGATGAGAGAGGCCGATGGCCGACCTGAGACTGAGAGGAACGAAAGAGCCATTCCCGAATGGCAGTAGCGGGAATGGATAATCTCATTTCTTACGAATTGGTATTCATTTCCCCCCTCCAGGTTTCAAATTTCCCCCCAAATTTTGGTGTTTCTTATTTATTTCTACAATAATCTTACCAAAAATGTTTTAGAGATCTAATTAGGAAAATGTATCATTATTGTTCTAGAGATCTAATTAGGAATAACTTGACATCTCGAATGGAATATTTAAAATGATATTATCAATCTATTTGGTTTTATTTTTAAAAACTATTATTGAGTTTTTTTCTTTTGGGGTATTTTTTTTTTTATCTTTAAAAGATAAAACTACTCTCGCCTCGGTACTCTCGCCTCGAACGACTCTCTAATTAAGTGTGATTATGTATATATATAGGGTAAATTACACCGACACCCCCTAAGGTTTATGTTTATTACAATTCTCCCTTCACGTTTTGGAAATTACATCTCCCTCCCTGAGGTTTAAAGTTTCATTACAGATTCCTCCCTTAGCAATTTAATTTTTTTTAAATACTAATTTTGTCCTTACTGGGTAAATTACATTGACACCCCTTAGAGATAGGACTGAGAAAGATGGAGAGAGGAGGGATGATGAGAGAGTGAAATTGGTGGCCGTCAGATTGAGATGGCACGGATCGGTGACGTGGTGAGGAATGGACGGTGGATATTTGATATTGGTGTGTTTGTTTTGATATTGGTGTGTTTGATATTTGACACGCGGGCTTTGCTTTTGTGTCGGCTGACCGACAAAAGCAGGTCGCCTCGAACGTCGCTCGCCTCGACTCTCTCCCTCTCTTTGTCTTTCTCTCTCGTCTTCTTCTTCTCTTCAGTATCTCTTTTCTCTTCTTCTTAACCACTCTCTTCTTCTGCTTCTTCTCCATCACTCTTCTCCATCACTCTTCCATCTTCTTCTTCATCACTTTTCCGTCTTCCTCCTCCTTCTTATTTTCCTCATTGTTTCTCTGTGACTCCATTCTTTCCTCTCTCTTCCTATACATGGCTTCGTCTCGCCCCTTCTCTCTCTTTCTAGATCTTAATGGTCCATCGAGCTCCTCTGGGCCAAGTGCCCCTACTCTTACTCAACCTAGTCATCCCACACTATCAGTTGAGCAAGTGATGGCTACTCAAAATGATATCGAGGCCAACCACTACACGTTGAGGTCCTGCATGGAGACAGTGGCGGCGGTCACTAACCTGTCTCACCGTCTGCAAAACAAGGCGTGTGAGGTATACCAGGTCAACGCCCAACTGTCTCTACTCCAGTGCATGTACAGAGATGCACGGGTAGAGATTTGTGCCTTGAAGGCTGAAAACAAGGAGCTGAAGGCTGAAAACAAGGAGCTGAAAAGGCACTCCACCTCTATGGCCCGATTTGGGGCATCTTCGTACCTCGCCTTTGATGGTCGGCGGGGAGCCGACTCTGTCGGCGGAAACACTGTGGTCGTTCTTGGTGGAAGTACTAGAGCAGGGTCTTCGAAGATTGACGACAAAAAGAGCGACAAAAAACGGAAGAGCTCGGCGACGGAAGAGCCGAGTAAGTGAAGTTGGTGCGTGGCCGTCACCGGAGAAGAAAGAAAAAAAGATCCCTTTTTTTTTTTTTTTTTTTGTATTTCTGGTTTTCTTCTTTTTTTTTTTCCTGTATTTTCTGTTTTTTTTTCTGTTTTTTTTTATTTTTATTTTTCTTCTTCTTATTTTTGGAGTCTTTGTATTTTCTGGGTTTATTTTTTATTTTTTTCTTTTTTTGGAGTCTCTGTAATCGGGGATGTCCTCCCCTGACTGTAATAAAAATTTTCAGTTTTGTATATCAATGGCGTGACTGGCACATTACTCTGAGTTTGAAAATACTTTTATGTGATTGCATTTGAGAATGATTGAAATTTGAACTTTGAATTGGACATACTGACCTGAATAAAAACAAAACTGACTCAACGTAAGAAAACAAACAAAATAAAACAATCCAAACACAGACTGGTATACTTATTCCATTTTCTGTCTGTGTCGTATATACCACTAGCCACACCTACCTGCCACCCACTCGCCACCACCACCCGCCACTACCATCCACCGCTCGCAACCACCACCAGCCACCTGCCACCTGCCACCTGTCATCCATTTTTTTAAAGTGAAGTCGGCATGTGGCTGTTATCAAAAACAGGAACCCTGCTCCTTTTTTTTTTTTTTTTTTTGCCTATGTAATCGGTTTTTTGGGCTTGTTTTTTTTTTTTTTATCCTTTTTTTGTTTTTTTTTTTTTATTTTTTTTTTTTAGAGTCTCTGTAATCAGGGATGTCCTCCCTATTTCTGTAATAAAAATCAGTTTCGTTTTGCATTTAAAGTCAAATAGTCGAATGAAACATCTCTTCCAATAATAATCAAGAAACAAATTATATATGAATTTAAAAATGATTTAAAAATAAAAAGAAAATATAAATAAAATATAATTTCAAAGTCATATGCATTTTTTAATTAGTGGATCTTTTTATTTGTAAAAAGTAAATATATATATATATATATAATATTAAAAAATGTTCACTAAAAAAATATAGATTGCAGGAAGTGTCTTCTTGGGTCTTCTTGTTTCACGACTTCAATACTTGTGAGAGAGGAGTAGGCTCAAGTACGAGAGAGAAATGAGGGTTTGCAGGAAGTGTCTTCTTGGGTCACGACTTGAGTGTCCGTGCACATGAAATGAGTGATAAGGGTCAGAGTGTGTCTCTTGGGGTCACGGTTTCAATGTTCCGAAACACAAAACCATAGCATACTAATAAAGAGAAATAATTAGTGACAAAATATTTTTTTCTCCTTAAATACAAGAACATAGAATTTATTATTAGTGATGAAATATTTTTGTCTTTCACAACATAACCTTATGAGATAAAAAATACTTTTGTCTTTTTGCATGATGGAGCGTTTATTGGTGACGAAATATTTTCGTCTTCCATAACTTATCATTCCTAGACAAAAACATATTTGTCGCCTAATAAATGGAAATATGCAACGACATCGTTTAATAGGTAGGGAATTTATTGGTGACGAATTACGTTTGTCGCAAAAAATATATATATTTTGTGACAAAAAATGTTCGTCTTCAATGAGCTAAAATAATGAAATTGGCGCTTGAATTTTGGAGACGAAATTTTTTTTCGTCTCCTATACGTTTGAGAAAAATTAAAACAAACGACAAAATTAATATTTTATCATCTTTGGGTTAAATTTTAATACAAAAATTTTTTTTATTTAATTATTATTATTTTTTTCTTTTTGTAGAGAGGGGTTTACTGTGAGAAAGAATAGTAGCTTTGCACAAAATGTCTTCTTCGATAATAATGTTTGCATGCACAAACGGCTTAAATGTGAGAGAGAATAGAGGAGCTTCAGTGTGAAATAGAAGAGATGGTTTATACAGATTGTTTTCTCAAGTCACAGCTTCAATACTTGTGAGAGGGGAGACTCAAGTGCGAGAGAAAAATGAGGGTTTGTAGAGGGTGTCTTTTCGGGTCACGATTTTAGTATTTGTGTGTGTGTAAAAGTAAGTGATTAAGGTGAGAGTGCCTCTTAGTTTCTGACGACATTTTAATAAAGAGAAATAATTAGTGATAAAATATTTTCGTCTCAAACTCATATGTTCGTTGCCTAATCAACAAAAATACAAAAATAACGTTCTGTGGGGATGGAGAATTTATTGGTGATGAAATATTTTCGTCTCCTTCAACTTAACCTTATGAGACGAAAATATATTCGTCGCGCAATCAATCAAAATGCAACACGACACATGGAGAATTTATTAGTGACGAAATATTTTCATCTCCCAAAACATATCCTTCCAAGACAAAAATATATTTGTCGCCTAATGAACAGAAAGATAAAATGAGCATGAAGAGTTTATTGGTGACGAAATATTTTCGTCTCCCATAACTTATCATTCCTAGACGAAAAATATATTTGTCACCAAATAAATAAGAAAATGAAACGACATCGTCTTATAAGTTTGGAATTTATTGGTGACGAATTCCTTTTGTCGCAAAAATCTTTAAATTTTGTGACAAAAATGTTCGTCTCCATTGAGCTAAAATAATTGGCGCCTCTTTTTTTCCTGACGAATTTATTTTTTCGTCTCCTATAGTTTTGAGAAGAATTAAAAGAAACGACAAAAGTAATATTTGGTCATGTTTGGGATACGTTCTAAAACGAAAATAAATTTTATCACCAATTTTTAAAAATTAATTATTGAAAACTCTATACTAAATAAGGTAATGTTTTCTATTAATTTTGAAAATTTCAAATTTTTTATTATTTGTTTCTCTGTATTTTTTCTCACAAATGATTAGTGATAAAATATTTTTGTATCCTTAAAAACCAGAACAAAGAATTTATTATTGGTGATGAAATATTTTTGTCTTCCACAACTTAACCTTATGAGACGAAAAATATATTCGTCACGCAATCAATTAGAATTTATTACTGACGAAATATTTTCGTCTTCCACAACTTATTCTTCTGAGACAAAAATATATTTGTCGCCTATTTAATAGGAAGATGAAATGACATTGTCTGCATGATGGAGTGTTTATAGGTGACGAAATATTTTCGTCTTCCATTACTTATCCTTCCCAGACAAAAATATATTTGTCGCCTAATAAATGGAAATATGCAACGACATCGTTTAATAGGTATGGAATTTATTGGCGACGAATTACGTTCGTCACAAAAAAAAAAAAATTTTTTTGTGACAAAAATGTTCGTCTCCAGTGAGCTAATATAATTCGCGCCAATGCAAATGAAATTGGCGCCTCATTTTTGCAGACGAAATTTTGTTTTCGTCTCCTCTACTTTTGAGAAAAATTAAAACAAACGACAAAATTAATATTTCGTCATCTTTGGGTTAAATTTTAAGACAAAAAAAAATTTCGTCACCAAATTTTGTCACAATAGCCTAGATTTCTTGTAGTGAATGTTGACGATTTAAACAAAATACTTGAAAATTTTGTAAAAAGAAAAGAAAACTTCAACAAACTTCTTGGAAATAAAATATGTGTTTTTGATAAAGTAGGCATTGATTTTAATCCTATTAAGAAACAAAAGAACTTCAAAACCATTTTTGAAAAAGATCCTCCTAAGGTTCTTATGAGATTAAATGTTCTGGAAGCTAATCCCCATGGACCTAAGAAAGTATAGGTACCAAGAAAGAAATCAAATAATTCTGTAGGTGAAATCCCAAAGAACACCAAAAACTTGAAAAGAAGATGCACAACAAGAGTGTTCAATCTTAAGAGCAAAATCAGTCCCTCCAAGAAGACAAATATGTAATGAGAACCACTAAGATGAACATAGGAGGTAATGAATGGATAAAAATTTCAAAAAGATAAATGACGGTATAACCGCTAAACACACCTTTAATGTTAACTTATATATTTCCTAAGGTGTGATTTATGTACAATAGGTTAATTTTAATTATTGATTTCATGAAACCTAATTATGCTAATTTTGCTAAGTCATGTTTTGATTGTTTCATTTCAAACTATCATTGAGCTTAAAAATGAGATCTATATTATCTTGATGAATGCCTATTAAAATATGAATGCTTCATGTCTTCATTGACTATTTTATACGTTGTCATCTATTGCTATGAAAAAAAGATTAAAAGTGATAAAATGATTTTTTCAATTATAAGCATACTCTTATATTTTTCATCTCACATTTATGACTTCATACTAATATGTTAATCCATTTTGAGTCATATCTTTATGGAATTAATTTTGATGATATAACACATTTTGAGATTATATACTATTTTGTGAAAATTGTGTTTGGTACATCCATGTACACTTGTGATCTCAAAAGTATGCTTAATATGAAAAATTCATGCTCATATACTTCACATTGAAATATTTGATTGAGTTATGAAATATTTGATGTATTCAATTGTGAAATAAATATTTTGATTAATGATCCATCAAAAATTTCTAAATAAAATGAAGAATTAGATGTTTGTAGAGACGTTGCATCTATCCTATTGAATATCATTTGCATATGGACTATTTTGGCATATATCATGAAATACTATTGAGTGAAAATTGTCAAAGTAAACTTGTTTATGGCATTCATGTTTTGTTCCACATTGAGTAAAATGATTGTATCAAGCTTGAACATGCTGATTGAATATAATTGATGAAAATGCTTCTCAATAATTTTATGTGATTAATTGAAAATGATGCATCACTTCTTAATAGAAAAAGAGCATCTCATGTATAATATGCTATGTGCTACAGTTTGAAGAATCTGAAAATGGTATTCTAAGCTATTGATTGATCATGGCACATATTAAATTTTTTCTCATTGTTTGAGTTTGTCTATTTTTATTAATGATAAAAGAGGAGAATGAAATAGAACAACATTTATTATGTGCTTACTTAGCTTAATATGATTACATTATTTCATGAGTATAAATGTGATTGTTTTGTGATTGCTATGTCAGTACAAAATCACCATAGAAAACGGAAGCACCAACTTAGGGGGAGAAATAATTTTGCTAATTATATCTGTTAAACCCCTTTGAGATGACCTCTTTATGAAAGGAAATTGAAGTCTGAAAAAGTTTCCAACTTATGAATTGAAGGTATGCTTCCTACTACTCTATCAAACTTTTGTGGTAAATTTCATATGTTCTCTCATATCCTTTAAACTAACATTTTCATTACAATGATGTGAAAGAGATTGATTATTCATATAATTTAAATATGCCATATGATTTGTAATGTATAATGATGAATAAAGAGAACTATGCTCTTGCCAAAAAGGGGAAAAGAAAATCATGATTATGCTTGAATATGTGCTATATATTGATTTCATGATTTCCTAAGCATATGAAATGTTATACTTTGGACATGCTTTAGTTGTGGAATTACCTTAACTTCATGAGATTATGATGAGTTTCAATTATTGGGAGCGATAATAGGTATTCTAAGTAATGCTTATACTATAATTGTTAAATCTCTTAGATTGCATATTGGTATTAGTGAGGAGAAACAAGTTAGTTCTAAGCTTTTCTTATCCTATCTCCTATTACTAAGGAGAAGAATTTAACTAAGTTAAACTTTATTTATTTATTTATTTTTAATCCCCCTAGTTTGCATTTTGTTCTAGTATTAAACATATAGGCTTACTCTTTCACTGCTATATGGTACTTTCATATTATTATTATTATCTATTTGCCCATCATTAACAATTTGGTATTGGTATGAACTTGAAATGTATTATCTATCTACCTAATAGTAATATTGAAATGGATGATTATTTGAGATATAATGAGACTCGCCACTTTTCATCATCATCCCGTATTGCTAAGTAGTGCCAACTTCCCTATGTGGTTTTGATAATGTCACAGGAGGAGAGAAAGAGATTGTTTTGGTAACTTAATTTTTACAAACATGATCTTTGGCTTATTAATTGTAACGCCCTCAAAATAATTACAGTAATCCAACTTCAAACACTAGTACAAAGTGATATAGATAAAGTAAGAAGTTTTCATTAATCAGAGTTATTATACAAAAGGTGACACATGCGATATATATTCATAAAGCGTTCATCCTGAATCTACAACATGTGTTACAAGGTGGAATAAAGAATGAAAACTAAACAGATATCCATATGCCCTAAAAGTTTATTGTAGACGCGCCCGAACATCCCGGGAAAATCCCGTTTTGTTCATTGGGCTCACTACAGTTCGGACTCGATGTCAAGGTTCTGAATCTAATCTCGCAAAATGCAATGCAAGATCGATAAATCACCAAAGAGTCCAAATCCGGCAAATCGTTTTGAAAAACTGATTTTAGAAAGAAGTGCCAAACATGGACTGCTTTGCCAGATACAGTGTCGCCACCTAAACATTTTATTTTGGGGGAATTTAGGAAACCATGACTCGTGCCTAAGGCCACATATCCGTCATCACCAAAGTTGCCTCGGCTTGGGAACTTGGGTACGATTGGGGAAGGTCATTTCATGAGCACCCCTGCTCGCCCGATCAAAGATCAGCCACTACTAAGCATGATATCTTGTTTTTTGAAAACACATGTGCTCTTATTCCGGTTATTAACCTAGAATTACTAAGTGATGCGCACAACATACAAGTATAGACTAGATTGCCTAAGTTGGAACAAAGCATCGCATCTCTGTTTGTTTTGAAAATGGATTGAAGTTTGCTACTCGCAAGTAGGCTAAAACACGGGTTTCGACGAATTATTCCAATTCAAGCAACCCAACCTTCACCCACAGGCATTCAGGCAGGTATATCACATAAGCACATAGCCTCATGGTAAGCATGCTATCATGGCAGTCACTCACACGCATGCAAGGATGCTAAAGCATAAACACTTACCGAGTACTTCAAGCCAAAGAAAGAAGCTAATTAGAAAACATGCATGAATCCTAACTATGCTGAGATGCCTAATGCAACACATGCAAGAATGCAACTAAGATAGGCTCGGCTATTCTAAGATAGCATGTGAGATGCTACAGGTAACATGTATTCAACTTGGAATTGAAATACGATGCAGTTAGTATGATGCGCTGAGCCTGGTGCATGCAAAACAGAAGAATGGATGCAAACATACGAGCGTAAGGATGCTAATTGAAACGTGCCCTAAAACTAACCATCATAAGCTGGTAAATAAAAGGGAGAAAGACGTGGGGTTGGAAGACATACATCACACACACGCACACTTATTACAACATTGCCCTCTCTCGGAGGGTCTGAATAAATAATACAGAATTGAATTAACTAATTATTACACAACACTAGCTAATCAACAAATTAACTAAACTAGCATGCAAACTATGTAAAATAGGCTGCCTCAGCTCTACTTTGAATGATAAAGGATGCATGCATGCTCGAGTCGCCTTGTCGGGAAATCCATCGCGATGCCCCATGTAGACGTCCCCGAACGTCCCGGGAGGGAATCCCATTTTGTTCATTGAGGCTTACTACAGTTTAGGACTCAATGTCACGGTCCTGTATCTAATCTCGCAGAGTGCAATGCAAGACCGATGAATCATCAAAGAGTCCAAATCCGGTAAATCATTTTTTTTAAACAGATTTTTTGAAAGAAGTGCCAAACATGGACTGCTTTGCCAGATACAGAGTCGCCACCTAAATATTTATTTTGGGGGAATTTAGGAAACCCGGAATCGTGCCTAAGGCCACATGTCCGTCATCACCAAAGTTGCCTCGGCTCGGGAACTTGGGTACGATTGGGGAAGGTCACTTCGTGAGCACCCCCGTGTAGACACCCCATTTTTGACCATCCTCAAGACTTGGACGTCACCATTTGAACACTCGGTGATCATCCATGTTTGTGTTCGTCTTGAGTTCCCGGAGGTCTCGGCCACGCGCCTTGCCTTAGGATCTCTCGACTCGACTGTTTTGTGTTTGGTTTTGCACCAAACACTTGTGTTTTTGCTTTGGAGGGCAGGGAATAGCTTGTTGGCCATCCCCACACCTCACCGGCCATGGCTTGAGGCCATCGGCCATGTTTTGTTGCCACCGGCCATTGGTGATGGCCGGCCGGCACTCTTTGTGGCCGGCCGACCATTGTTTTGGCCAATTTGGAATTTTTGGCTGGCCGACCACTGTGCATCTGCTTTTGCAGATATTTTTATGCCAGCTGTGCTAGCTGGCATACACTTTGCCCCCCCTCCATACACGTGTATGGAGGGATTTCACTCTTGCTTAGCTTGTTTTGTAAGCTTTGTAAGAGTGATCCTCTATAAAGGGAGGGCCTCTCCTCCCTCCTTGAGGGTTACAAAAAAAGCTGAGGGGAGCTCTAGTTCTAGGGTTAGCATAGTGTATCTATTCCATCTCTAGTTCTCCCTCTCTTTTGCTCTAAGTGTGTGGTTGTCCTTAGTTTTGCACTAGGACACCTACCATCACACCTTACCTTGGTTGCTGAGGCATTAGAGGGTTCTCCTTGAAGTTCTTGAGCTAGTTTGAAGTAAGAAAGCTGCTGGAGTGATCCTTGTGAAGAAGGTCTTCAAGGGTAAGATTCTTGCCCTTTTTACCCCATTTTTGCATAGTCTTTTTGCCTACCTTGCTAGCTGTTTTAAGCTTAGTGTATAACATATAAAAGTCTTTTTTTTACTTGCTTAAAATAGTTGTTTAAGGTTTCTTTGAGCTTTGGGATTGTTTGACCCCTCTTAGGCCTTGTTTGGCCTCTATTTTGTGCTATTTTGGTGAGCTCCGGGACCACCTTGTTTGGGCCTCCTCACCACTGAAATCTTGAGGGATTTCAGTGGTGAGGATGGTGGTTTAAGGTCCTAAGAAGGAGAGGGCCATCCCCTCTCCTTGTTGCCTTCAAAATGTGTCATTTTTGCCTCATGTGTGAGCATCATTTTTAAGTTCATGTTGGCCATGTCTTAAGTGTTATTTGTGCTTATTTTGCCATGATATAGCACTGTTTTTACTTGGTTTAGACACACCATGCTTAGCTTGCATACTTGTCTTGTAATGCCATAAATTGCCTTAACATGCTTTGTGCTTTGAGCCTTGTGTCTAGCATGTTTTTGGCCTAGCTTTGTGAAGCTTTTATACTTATTTTAGCATGCTAAGGGTCTATTTTTGGTCATTTGGGTCATCCGTGCTTTGCTTTATATGGCTACCATGTAATCCCCCTTGTATGCCTTGAGCATTGACCCCTCTAACATGCCATCCTTGCTTTGTTTCAGTGGTTTGGAACCATTTGCCATGCCATTTCAGTCCTTGTGGTGTGCTTGTATGCTTGCATTTGATGCCCTTTTAATGTGTTAGAAGTTTGGTGTTTCATGCTCCATGTTAATGCTATTATGTATGCCTCTAGAATTAGATCATTTAGATGCCATCTAAGTGGTTTTTAGGGCTTGCTTTGGCCTGATGTGGGACTGTTTTGATTCACATTGATCATTTATTTCATGTGTCACATGATCATGGTTTAAGTCATTGGGCTAATTCCAAGCTTTTATGCATGCTTTGCTTGTTTTGATTAGTTGGTTTGGCACCTCTTTTTCATGATTTTCAGAGCTTATATTGCTTGCCATATGCCCATGTTTAGCCTCTTTTAAGTGTGCTTAGAAGTCGCTTCTTTATGCCTAAGTGATGGACCATGTTTGCATGCATGATTGTGTGTTTAGACACTTGGTTCATGACATGTTGTTGCATGCTTGAATGGCGTTGCATTTAGCATGCATTTCTTGCTAAGTTGTCTAACATGTTATATGCCTTGTATGTGTGCATGTTGACATTACACTTTGCATTCTTGTTAGTTGCACCCTTGCATGTTCATTTGCATGCTCATGTTGCATGTTTAGATTGCATGCTTAGGTTGCATTTGACATGCATGCCTTGCCTCTTGAATTGAGTATGATAGAGGTTAGGCCTCATTTGTTTGTTTGGTTTGCATTACATTTGAAATCAAAATGCACAACTTGGTTCCTTGGGCCATCACGCATTGAAATGCGCGATTGGTGGTCCGTGAATCAAGGAACATCATTCTTTGAGTCATAAACACGATAAGGAGAGTGGTTGGTGCACACATTTGCTTGAAATGCATTGCCATACCTTGCTTGTCCTCTGTTGCTGTCAAAGCAGGTTCTGCAGGAAGCTTTGGCCGGCCGACCTCATTCAGTGTCGACCGGCCATCCATTTATAGCCGATGGCTTCATTTGTGGTCGATGGCCACTTACCTTTGGCCGGTGGTGTTCCCCCTTGGTCGGTGGTGTTCCACAGTGTTCAGAGAGTGTTCTTTGGGAATTGTGCCATTTTCAGAGGAGCAGAGCAGAGTAAACAGAGGCAGCTTGTGCATGGCATTAGATTTTCGGGTGAAGCCAATCCGAGCATGCGTGCATCCTCTTCCCGAGGTGTTTTATCGCTTTCTTTACTTGATTGATTTGTTAATTAATTAGGTGGTCTGTAAATTATTTAATTAGCTTGTAGGTTAATTAAATTGTATTATTCTTTTGGTCCCTCCGAGCGAGGGCGAATTTGTAATAAGTGTGGGTGCGTGTGTGCATGTCTTCCAACCCCCACTTCTTTCTCCCTTTTACTTACCTGCTTTGATGGTTAGTATTAGGGCACGTTTAATTTAGCATACCTTATGCTATGCATGCGTGCATCATTCATCAGTCTTGCATGCACCGGGCTTGGCGCATCATGCTAACTGCATAGTATTTCAAATCTAACTTGAATACGTGTTATTCGTTGCATTCCACATGCCATCCTAGGATTAGCCGAGCCTATTCTAGTTGCATTTTGTGTGCGATGCATTAGCCACTTGACATGGACTTGGATCATACATTGATTGCTAACAAGTTCTTTGTTTTGGCTCGGAGTACTCGGTAAGCTTTTTATGCTTTAGCATCCCGCATGAGTGTGAATGTTAACATGACAGCGTGCTTACTATGTGGCTATACACTTATGTGATATAAACTGCCTGAATGCCTGTGGGTGAAGGTTGGATTGTTTGAGTTGGAACAACTCGTTGAAATCCGTGTTTTAGCTTACTCGCGAGTAGCAAATTTCAAACCATTTTTCAAACGAGCGGATATGCAATGCTTTGTTCCAAATTAGGCGATCTAGTCTATACTTGTGTATTGTGCGCATCACATAGTAAGATTAGCTAATTAATTGGAATAAGAACGCATAATGTTTTCAAAACAAGATATCATGGTTAGTAGAGGCCGATCTTTGATCGGGCGAGCGGGGGTGCTCATAGCTGACCTTCCCCAATCGTACCCAAGTTCCCGAGCCGAGGCAACTTTGGTGATGACGGACATGTGGCCTTAGGCAAACGAGTCAGGGTTTCCTAAATTCCCCCATAAAAAAATATTTAGGTGGCGACTCTGTATCTGGCAAAGCAGTCCATGTTTGGCACTTCTTTACAAAAATCTGTTTTCCAAAACGATTTGCCGGATTTGGACTCTTTGGTTCAGATTAAGAACTGTGACAATCGAGTCCGAACTGTAGCATTGAGGCCCACGCGGGCGCGTCTACACCCCGCTCGTCCGATCAAAGATCGGCCTCTACTAACCATGATATCGAGTTTTGAAAACATTATGTGCTCTTATTCCGGTTTATTAGCCTAGAATTACTATGTGATGTGCGCAGCATATAAGTATAGACTGGATCGACTGAGTTGGAACAAAACATTTCATGTTTGTTTTTGAAAGCGGTTTGCTACTCGCAAGTAGGCTAAAATGCGGATTTTGCCACCCTCAAGTGGGCTTAGAAAACATGGTGATTTGCCACTATCTAGTGGGCTTAAAACTCGCAATCAATGAATTGTTCCAATTCAAATAATCCAACCTCCACCCACAGGCATTCAGGCAGTTGTATCACACAAACACATAGCCTCATGGTAAGCATGCTATCATGGCAGTCACTCACACACATGCATGGATGCTAAAGCATAAACACTTACCGAGTACTCCAAGCCAAAACAGAAACTAGTTAGTAATCAATGCATGATCCTAGTTCATGTTAAGATGGCTAATGCAACACATTCAAAATGCAACTAAGATAGGCTCGCCTATTCTAAACATGGCATATGAAATGCAACAGATAACATGTATTCAACTTGGAATTGAAATACAATGCAGTTAGTATGATGCGCCGAGCCCGGTGCATGCAAGACAGATGAATAGATGCAAACATGCGAGCATAAGTATGCTAATTGAAACGTGCCCTAAAACTAACCATCATAAGCTAGTAAATAAAAGGGAGAAAGACGTGGGGTTGGAAAACATACATCACACACACGCACGCTTATTACAACATTGTGCCCTCTCTCGGAGGGTCCAAATAATACAGACCGAATAAATAATTAACTACTCTAGCTAATTAAATATTACAAAACCCTAATTAATTAACAAATTAACTAAGATAAATAAGCTAGCATGCAAATTTAAATAAAAACGGACTGCCTCAGCTCTGTTCCGAATGATAGGGATGCATGCATGCTAGGGTCGCCTTGCCGGAAAATCCATCGCGATGCCCCGATTTGCCTCTGTTTGCGAGTGGTCCTGGAATACTGTACAAAGTTCCAAAAGGCTGCTTGACCAGTTTTTGCTGCTGGTTTCCGGTTTGCTGCAACAAAGAGCAAGAAAGGGGCATGGCAAAGTATTTTCAACATATGTATGCATGACCACTCTCCCCGTCATTGCATAAGCTCTAGGGAGTGTAGACCTCGATCCTCGTGCCACCAATCACGCATCTCGATGCATGATGGCCGAGGAATCGAATTGCACGACTCAATGTGGAATGAATGCACATATAAACACAACAAGGCCTAAACTTCATCATGGGTAATCCGGAGTGTCGGCGACCGGAAATTGAGACACGTTTCGTCACTTTGAGTATGAAACGCCCCTCGTTTCTCGTGTTTGGACTAACCCTACTCCAAGCACAATGCAATGAGATGGCATACACAATGCGACTAACATGCAACCCTAAATGCAATGCAACCTAATCATGCTGGCATGCGAGGGATGATATGCACACATGCAACCTGGCATACGCAATGCTATGGACTAAAATGGCATACACAATGCAAGGTGGACTTAAATCAATATGAGTGGACCTCAGCCACACTCAAATCAGTAGCCATACACAATTGAAATTAGACAAGAACGCTCATGCAAACATGCCCAATGCAAGGGACCAAACCTAAGGCATCGAATGCCACTCTACTAAAGCATGGCAAGGGATGACACATGGCATACAAACACACATTTTCCAGCTCTGAAACATGATACACAATGCATGCTAGATGGCCCGAATACCGAAACTAGTGAAGTGCGTTACACTAGAGGTACACAAAGCAATGCACAAATGATGAAACCAACCCCAAACAGTCCCTATGCAGGTCCAAGACAGTGGGAAATTGGTCTAAAATGATGGCTCGGAATGCATTCAAATGAAGCCCATGCAATGGTCGGTAAATGAGGCATATAAGCCCGACTTTCTAATGCACTTAAAAAGTGGAAATCATGGGAATATGGCATACATGTAAGCTCTGAAATATGATGTGAAATGGCCCCAAAACATGAAAACACCTCAGTATATGCATGTAATAGACCTCGAAACTCAAAGCTAAGCATGGACATTGTACTACAAGCATGCAAAACAAACATCATTCGACCATGAGACCCAAAAATAGAGCTAAGGCAGTCCAAAATATGTACAAAATCAGTTTAAGGCATGGCCAAAAGGTGCTAGAACCAAGGGTCAACATAGCATGCAATGTAAGCTAGTGAACCATAACTTACACTACAACTATATGAAGCATGTGAAGGAATACCAAACCAGCCAAAAAAAAAAAAAACATGGCATGCCAGAATATGACCAAAAAACCACTGGAACTCAGTTAACACATGCTAGAATGAGGTGCTCCTTTGAAAGGCTATGCAAGGGGTTGTTCTACACATGTAAGATAGGCATCAAAAATGGAAAAATCACCTTTGGACAGAGGTTATGAGGGCCCTAAAACTCATCAAAAAGGGCCTGAAAGGGGGCTAGGAAGCATGCAAGTGAAGGCTCCTTTGAAAGGCCATGAAGAGGGCTACTCTACATATGCAAGATGGACACTTAACATGGAAAACCACCTCTGGACAGAGGTCATGCAGGTCATAAAACTCACAAATAATAGCCTGAAACCTAGCTTGAAAACATGCAAATAGGGGCTCCTTTGTAAGGCCAAGAAAGCTAGTAAACAAGACAAGGGGTGAGAGGATAACCCCTCTCTGATTTTGATGCTCAAAAACACATAATAACCACTGAAAATACACTGGATTTCAGTGGTCAAAAAGGCCAACAAAGCTCAACACAAAAGCCCTAATGCATGGCTCAAAACAAAGAGGAATGAAGCATGCAAAGGGGGTAGATGACCCCCATTAGAAAAGAGGTCTTAAACAAACATGTTAAGAAGCTTAAAACAAGACTTTTTTCAGTTCATGACAACGCCCAAATATGCTTGCAAATGGGGCTAAGATGTGAAGCAAAATAATGCTTAAAAGGGGGAAATGAGTGTTACCCTTGTAGAGAAGACCTCCAGCAACTTCTGGACCAAAGTTGCAAACCTTCAACCTCTGAAAACCAGCTCCAAGGAGCTTGGATGGATGGTGGAGGTGTTAGGATAGGAAGTGGTGTGCAAAGGAGGGCAAGAACTTCACTCTTTGAAGCTAAAATGGAGAGACACAAAGGGAGATATGGTGTATGCCTCTCAACAATTTCTGAACCCTTGCAAAGGAAGGGAGGCCCTTCCTTTATAGAGAAGAGAGGCCAAAGCTTCTCTTGGAAGCTTAAAACCAAGCTTAAAGGTCCTTCATATGTATGGAGGATCACTTCTGAGGCTTCCAGCTGGCACAGCTGGCTAACACTCAGTGAGACAAAAAAGCAGGAAGCTGGCCGACCAGTTCAGGTGGTCGGCCGACCCCTTGCCCGGGTCGGCCGACTAGGTTCAAAAGGGTCAACCTCATTTAGGTGGTCGGCACCCCCTAGGGAGGGTCTCCACACTCAATGCAAGCAAGTAGTGGTATGGAAGACCTAAAAAAGTGGCTTAAAAACCAAGGAGACCAGCGTCCTGATAAGAAAATCGGCTGGCGGGAGAAGAGGTGGTCTCCAAGAGAAAAGGTGGTCTCCCACCCTTGTACCACCTTCCAAACAATTAAAATAGGGTCCACACCAAAAATGAACCAAGACGGATGCAAAACGAGGGTTCGGGAGCCAAAACGCGCAACCGGGTGCCCCGAAAACTGACTGTTAAGCATCGAAGGTGGCGTGCGACCACGAAGGTGGTCTCCCGGGCCACAATGTCCCTCTAGAGAGAGGAAACAAGGTGTGTGCCAAAAACCGGAGCAAACGGAGAAAGTTAAGCGGTCCCGAATCGAGGCGTGCGGCCGACGGCTCCGAAAATCGGAAACTGGTCTCCAAACGAGAAAGCGGCCTACGACCACGAAACGTAGCCTGTGGCCACTGAGAGATGGTCTACGAGACCTCTCCCTCTCTTCGGGAAGAGAAAACAGAACCTGGTTCGCAAACTGAGGCAAAGCACAAAAGAGTCCCGAAGTTCAGAGGCAAGGCTCTCAGCCGAGACTCTGTAACCTCAGAACGAGCACAACATGCACAATCACCGAGCGCTCAATCGATGACGTCTGAGTCTTAAGGTCGGTCAAAAATCGGGTGTCTACAGTTGCCCCTCTTTGACAGAACTCGGAAGTCATACGTGACAGGAGTGAATGTCAAAGCCCAGAGACGACCCATTTTTGACAAGGCCAAAGACTTAGACAAACAAGCGAGATAAACAAAGAGATGTGCCCGTAGGCGTGCCCGCAGGCAGCAGGAGGCAAAATGCAAAACGATATGCACAAAGCCGAACGTAACTCATGACCATGCAAAGCAGCAAGCTGTAATAAAGCAAATATTCACAATAAATGCAACAGTTTTAAGCAAGAATGCAAGGCAAAACTATATTTCATGCAGTAAGAGTGTAAGAGAATTACAATTCTCGCTATGTCTCACACGGAGGAGATACAATACCTATGCGGCTCGTCTGGTCGCACCAGCTTCAAATGAACCGTACATACAATATCGTGCCTGCAAAAGAGAGAAACTTAACAAGCACAACATAGTTAGCATCATATGTTCAATGCTAAATCGAACGTAGACAAACATGGTGTCAGCGACAAAAAGTGCATCGCAATGCAAGAGAAACGCGCGCGGCAACACAAGTTATGCATGAAGGGCATGACAATGCCGATGAAATGTGCGTGACAATGCAAGTGATGTGCATAATGATGCCAGTGACGTGCATAACAATGCAGGATGAACGCAACTTCAAAAGCGTATTTGAAAGAAAACATCGAGCAAAGAAATGTAAGCCTCGATGAGGGCAACTCAAATGTGACCTCCGGTTTACCTCTCGGAGGGGGCGCAACGTACTCAAAAAGGATACACCTTGCTCTTGGCAAGTAATGACGAACCATACGTCGAAGGTTGGATTTGAAGTTCCCGCGAAAGGATTTCGCGTCGAAAAGTGCACTTTCCTTGTACTTTCTCGAGAGCCGGGGACTCCGATCACCACCAAAATTTGCAGGGAGAACAAAGAGGCATTGGAGACCACACAGGAGGGCCACAGACCACCCTAGAGTGCCACCGACCAGGTTTGGTGCAAGGGGTTGGTCGGCCTACCAGAAAAGGTGGTCGGCCGACCACCTTGCCAAAAACAGGGGCAGTTTTATCCTTTTGCACTTGTTTCTTTAAATACACATGTCTAACTCACTGTTCCTCACAACTTCAGGTCCGAAATCAGGTCTCCTCCCTCCCTAGACCATTTTCTCTCTCAGATCTGCTCTTTATACACGTTTTCCAACGCCCCACGCAAAGTTGTTTCGCAAAATCTTTCAGTTTTCTTCACTTTGGACCGATTAAAATTTGATTTCGAAGCTTCTTTCTCCATTTTCACCACTTGAGGTAAGTTTGTCTCGACATTTGGAACATTTTCTTGGGAGTTCACTTTTGTTGACTTTTTCATTTCCCGAGAGTTGACTTTTGTTGACTTTTTCTAATTTTGGCTCATTTTGCTCATTTTTGCTCCTTTTTGCAGATTTCTCAAAATGGCAGGTCATTTCCCTCATGGTGGAGGTCCTCCAGGCGCCGGGGATGAGCCAGACATTATGTCCTTGCCCCCGAGGATCCGTCCCTTTGATCCTGAGAGGTACGACCCTCCGGAGCACATCCTTCCCCCGAGTGTTTTCTACCATTTCATCGACTTTGATCGCCAGGCGCCCGCAGACCTGCTGTTACGGGAGCCAGAGTCCCACCTCTCTCACCAGGCACGAGAGGTACGTACTTTATTTTTACATTTTCTGCAATGTATTCTGCATTTCTTGCGCATTTCATGCTTTCGCTATGTATGCTTGTCCGCTCGTTCTGAATACATTTGCGCACCATACTTCTGCTTATTTTAGCATATATCTCACAACACAGAGTTCCGTTGAGTTGGCACACAGCTTGTTCTGAACACTTAGTCTATAACATGGCATTCTGTTTGTATTTTGAACACACAGCTCAATCACTCGAATTTCTGAACACGCAGCTCAAACTTTTTATCGTGAACACGCATCCCACAGTTTTTGAAAGTTGAACACGCAGCCCAAACTCTTGATTATGAACACACAGCCCACGGTTTTTGAAAGTTGAACACACAACGCAAACTTTTGATGGTGAACACACAGCCCACTGTTTTGATGATGAACACATGGTCCACTGTTTTGAAATCTGAACACGCAGCTCAAACTTTTGATGGTGAACACACAGCCCACGGTTTTGAAAGTTGAACACGCAGCCCAAAATTTTGAGGTGAACACACAGCCCACGGTTTTGAAAGTTGAACACGCAGCCCAAACTTTTGATGATGAACACACAGCCCACTGTTTTGAAAGTTGAACACGTAGCCCAAACTTTTAAGGTGAACACACAGCCCACTGTTTTTGAAAGTTGAACACGCAGCCTGAACTTTTGATGGTGAACACACAGCCCACGGTTTTGAAAGTTGAACACGCAGCCCAAACTTTTGAGGTGAACACACAGCCCACGGTTTTCTGAAATTTGAACACGCAGCCCAAACTTTTAAGGTGAACACACAGCCTACATTTTTCTGAAATCTGAACACGCAGCCCACACACTTCAATTCTGAACACACAGCTCATATACTTTATGTTGAACACGCAGCTCACACACTTCAATTTTGAACACACAGCTCATATACTTTACTGATAAACACGCAGCTCATTCACTTCAATTCTGAACACACAGCTCATATACTTTATGTTGAACACGCAGCTCACACACTTCAATTCTGAACACACAGCTCATATACTTTACTGATGAACACGCAGCTCATTCACTTCAATTTTGAACACACAGCTCATATACTTTACTGATGAACACGCAGCTCATTCACTTCAATTCTGAACACACAGCTCATATACTTTATGTTGAACACACAGCTCACAACATTGTATCTGATTTGGTTTGCACGCAGTTCATACTTTCATTTTGAAACTGAATACATGTATTCATTCTGAATGGAGGTATCTTCCTGTGTTACATGAGGCTATGGCTCGATCATCGCCAGGGAGTGGTACGCAGAGCTCCCAGAGGCCGTTCGTGATCTGGTTGATGAGGCAGGGTTCGGACCCTTCTGCGCGGGGATATCTCGCTACCCTGTGAGCAAGACACTGATGGGGGCACTAGTTGAGAGATGGTGGGACACCACCAACTCTTTCCACTTTTCGGCTGCCGGGGATATGACGATGACCCCGTTTGACTTTGCCCTGTTGACTGGTCTTGACGTGGTCGGCCGACCGGTCCCATACGATGCAGATATGGGTGAGTAGGAGGCAGCTTGGATTTACCTGCTTGAAGCTCGCCCACCGATTGACAGATCTTCGGCAGAGTCAGGTATACTTGGTTTTCCGCACATTACAGGGGGACTACGCCCGGCATTCTCGAGGGACAGAGCAGTATGCTCGAGGGTTTTTGATGTTCCTTCTCGGGACTACTTTGTTCTCTGACAGGGGGAACACAGTTGGGCTATATTTGCTCAGTGCTCTAGTAGACCTATCACAGGTCAGTCAGTACGACTGGGGTGGCACCGGCCTTGCTACCCTTTATTGTTACATGAGTGTGACCTCCCGCGGGGGGGAACATAGTCGGCGGCTATTGGAGAGCCTGGGAGGTACTTTCTGCCCTCTTGATTTACATTTCTGCTTTTCATTATCTGTACGCTGCACACACGGCACACTTTACGTTCTGTACTTTACACTCCGCTCTCAGCATTCTGTATTCTGATGGCTATTGCCTTGTTTTCCACAGCTATGGGTTTTCGCGTATTTTCCGACGCTAGCCCTAGAGCTCGAGGTGGAGGCGCCTCTTGTGATCCCTTAATCGCTCGTATTTGAGGGCCCGTACCGGGCAAGAGCTCGGGAGACTCTACCCTACCTGCGGCAGTTCTTCGATACAGTGCGGACGACCGAGGTAATTCAGAACTTTCAGTTCTCCATGTTTTCATCTTTGATTCATCTTGCACATTTACGATTTCTAATCGACTTATGCATTGGTTATCCGTGAATCACATGGCAGCCTTGGGCGCCCTTGGGTGGAGATACCCGATTTCAGTTTCCTGGGGCATGGGGCGCTTCTCGGTACAGGATCCTATTTGAGGGGCCGGTTGGCAGGGCCTGGTTTCTGGGGGACCGCTTCATGCGCCAGACGATGGGCTACCCCGAGCAGAGTGTCCCCGCAGCGCCTCCGGACGACATGCGGTCTACTGAGGGACTCACTCCCCAGGGGGTTGATTTGGCTATGCTGGGCACTGATGCAGTTCTACATTTGGAGGAGGGAGAGTACGTGACCTACCGTCATACATACTTGATGCCCCCATTGACAGGTGTCCACACTCCCAAGAGGAGGTCTGCTGGCATGCCATCATCGAGTCGAGTCCGGGCTACAGATGCTCCTTCAACCAGCAGGGCCGGCACATCGAGAGGTGGGGCTGGACTGGTTCCTCCGATTCCTCCGACTTACCCTCACGCCGGGTGGCCTGATCTTCCGACCAAGTTGACTGGATGGCGATACGGGTCACCTTACCCAATTCCATTGGAGCCCCCAGTACCTGATCACCGATACGTCAGAGACCCTTACTCGCCACCGGTATGCTTTACAGTTTTGATTTATCACTCAGATATTTGGACATTTATTCATTCACTGATAACTTGCACTTACATCTACAGCCTCCCATGGAGTACATGGATAGGATGCTCGAAGTGATGGCCTCGCTCGAGGGCATGGTTCTGCGGAGGGAGACACAGCTATTCATTGCCGGCGTCTCGGTGCTTTTCAATTTCCTTGCATTTATCATACTTCTGATGACATGCTGCATTTACCCATTTCACTGCATTGCTTGACTGTATGCATAGAGCACATCTGACACACACCACATTCATACATTGTATCTGCATACACCCACTCTATGTAGCATTCTTGTCTTTGCATCTGATATACATGTTGGCTAATGTACTCAAATTGTCCTTTTCAGATGCCACAACTACAGACTGGGCCACAGACCGGGCCATCTAGGCCTTCTCGAGGGGCTGGGAGAGGGGACTCGTCTCGTAGACGAGGTAGGCACAGAGCACCTGTCATAGATGACGAGGTGTCCAGCGAGGATGAGGAGCTTGCGCATCCTCAGTCAGAGACATCTACAGGCAGAGAGGATGACTCTGAGTCCGGTTTTGAGGGCGGAGGTGATGCCGAGGAGGGTTCCGAGGACAGCAGCTCCGATTCAGATGGTGGTGCTGGTGGAGATGGTGCAGGGACTTCTCAGCCGAAGAGAACGAAGAGGGCCTCTTATTCTTGCACTTGAGAGCACTGATGCAGATGCTCCTGCTTTATTTGACTTTCTTACTAGTAGTTGTAGCACATTGTACATTCTTAGGCAGTTTTATTTTCTGTAAAAACTTGTACCCTTGTTGTAAAATGTTGTAACAAAGGAAGCATGATGGAATGAAAACAGCTTTTTGAAAAAGTGTTGTATTTTATGTTCTTAGCATCGCATCGCATCATTTTGCACAAAAATGAGATTGAATGAAAATTGAGCATTGTACATTACCAAGTCAGGTAGTGAACCGACGCAACAAACTAAACAACTCAACTTACTAAGAAACAACAAAACCTTAGCAAGTTTACAACTCGATAAACAAAACACAGAAATGTTTGATAAACAAACAACAAGTCAACGGACAAACTCGTCAACTCGACAAATCCTAATGGCTCGATAAACAAAACAACTCGATAAGCAAAACAACAACTCGATAAGCAAGACTTAACAACAACTCGATAAGCAAATGCATTTCGGAGAAAACGAATGATGGAATGCGTCCGAAATAGAGGGAAACACGGATCTTCAACACTCCCAACGCATGGAAAGGCTAGGAACTCTCTTCTAGAAGCTAAGACAAGACCAAAGCCCTGTTTTTCTCCATGGCCGACCACCCAAGGAGGCTGGCCGACCAGCTTTCTGCCTTGGAGACCAAAGGGGTGGTCGGCCTACCAGAAAAGGTGGTCGGTCGACCACCTGGTTTGGCGACCACCAGATTTTCGACACGTGTCCCCAAACAGTGCCTTATCCTCTATAAAAGTTCTAGCTTCGTGGTTCTTTCATTTCATCTTAGTTTTGCATCAAAATGGAGGCATTCCTCATCGAAAATCTCGCAGCTTGGATTGCTACTTTAGACGGCTCGGAAAAGTTGAACTTCCGGGGCTTCGGCTTGAATGCACTATTCACGTTGAGCCGCACTCCGCTGCACCTTCCATTTCTCCATGCCGCAGCGAGGTTTTGGAATCCGGTAACACATGTTTTTAGCTTCGGCGGGCAAGAGGTATGTCCTACCTTCGAAGATTTCCAAGCTTTGATGGAATCCGAGCGCAGCGAAGAAATTTTGCCCCAGTTTCGCTTCGGCCACGCCCAAGCTTTAGGATAGATGTGTGGGCTTACTATGCATGACGCTTGGTCTTTGATCTGCAACAGAATTGGACATCCTCGGCTTGATTCATCGCTTTTCTGACCGATGACTGCGGCGACCATCATTGGCAAGGTTTTCGGCGTCATGCCCTTTGCTTGTGCATGCTATCACACTTTTTGCTTGCCTCAGGCTCCGGAGGATCTAGCGTCCGGTTGATCGAGGTTGCCCAAAGCTTGAAAGAGGGCAAGAGCTGCATTGTCATGACATTGGCCGAAACATTGATGGGCTTGGATACTTTCCACCGCCGGGAGACAACCAGATTCTCGGGGAGTCCACTACTGCTGCAGGTAATGTTTCCCACCCTGTCTCACATATATATTGCTCACATCACTTGGCCCTCAGGCTCAATTTTTCTCTCAAAACCCTTTTCTCACTTTTCTCTCATCGTACGTCTCTCTATTCTTTATTCTCACATTTTTCATCCCTCCCCAGGTGTGGTTGATGGATAAGTTGCAAGTTGTGGACTCTTGCCCAGCATACTCAGCTCGTGGCTACTTCTTCCGGCAACGTCTAGTCGATGCCCCTAATGAAGGATGGTGGTTCGACTGGATGTGCAGTTTGTCCGCAGACCGCATTGCTTGGCGCTGTCCTTGGCTTAATCTACCGGCAATGAGCTACAGTATGTCTCGCCAGCCCGGGATTCAGTTGATCGGGTTGACACACTATGTATTCTACTTTCCTTTCCGGTTCCAGCGCCAGCTCGGCCATGATCAGACTTGCCCGCCAGAGGGGATAGAGTACCCTGCTGCATTCCCGGTCCGAGGCGCACAGCTAGCTCGGTATGCCACGGCATGGAGGACGAGAGAACTCCTGGCCCCCTCCCACTTTCAGTTCACTTTGTCTGACGAGTGCGTAGATTGGCTTAATGAAGAGGCACAGATTGGGCCCAGCTTGGCATCAGAGGCTTCGACCAGCTCTGGGAGGGGGCGCAGGAACACCTGACTTAGCTATGCCCCGATTTATTGCTTTATTAGTACTTTCAAGTTTTCTTTATGAATGTAATCAAAAGCAACTTCAATTTGTATGCAAGAGCAGGAGGACTCTGTATTAAAATCAATAAAATTGAAGGTTGTGGGTACTGAAAATTTTCTGCTTTGGTCCAAAAATGGTCTAAGTTGTAAAAAGATTAATTTGAACAAAATCAACTTTTATTAAAACTTTTCAAAACCATTTTCGACATGGATCAGAACTGGACACGCCTGAGATCTATCATTGAGATGCACAACCCCGGATCCTAGCAACTGGAAAGTTGCCCCTAGTCTGAGTAGCACTGCACCGGAGATCACAACCGAACTCTTGAATGCTAAATGGACAAAGATGACCGAGATGATCAAATGGACAAAGTTGATCAGGGAAAAGTTTATGGCTGAACTTCAGAATGAAGTTGCCTACGTATCCCAAAGATGGGAATCAAGCCTTACGTAGTTCAGGCTCAGGTTCACTCGAGTATTTTCACTCCTCTTTTGCGCTCTAACTTTTGCCAAGGCTGCCCTTTGCGGGTTTTCAACCTTGCGAGCTCAGTTTTTTATCGTTTCAAATTTTTCATGCTCTAACTTTTGCCTAGGTCGCCCTTTCGGGTTTTCGGCCTAGCGAGCCACTCAAGGGTAATATTTCTTCAACTTGTCCATGTTGATTGGCTGCGAGAACTCTAGGCCATCTAGGTCCATCAGAACGACAGCTCCATCCGACCAAATAGATTTAATGATGTAGGGACCAGTCCAATTGGGTCTGAACTTGCCCCTAGGGTCGTGGATGGAAGCTCGGTTGTCTTTGAGCACCAAATCTCCTTCCTTTAAATTCTTGGACTTAACTTTCTTGTTGAAAGCCCTGGCAATTCTGCGCTGATAACCTTGAACATGGTACAGTGCTTTTAGTCTTCTTTCATCAAAGAGCATGAGTTCTTCAAATCTGCTCTGTTGCCAATCTGCTTTGGCTATCTGACACTCTGCCAACACTCTCAAAGATGGAACTTCAATCTCGATAGGTAGAACGGCCTCCATCCCATAAACTAATGAATACGGAGTCACCCCAGTAGACGTTCTAATTGAAGTCCGGTAGCCCCACAGAGCAAATGGCAACTTATCTGACCAGCCCTGGTAGGTTTCCACCATCTTCTGCAGTATGTGTTTGATATTCTTGTTGGCGGCCTCGATCGCTCCATTGGTCTGCGGCCGATAGGTGGATGACTTATGAAAACCACACTTATTTTTCCAACAAATCAATCACTTCCTTCTTGAAGTGGGAACCGTTATCTGAAATGATCATTCGGGACCCCGTAGCGACAGATGATGTTGTTTCTGATGAATTTTGCAACATGTGAAGCCTTCAACACCGCATAGGATTGGGCCTCAACCCATTTGTGAAATAATCTATCGCGACCAAAATGAACTCATGCCCATTAGACCCCTTCAGA